>JAUYWH010000005.1:11474702-11527154 GCA_034779795.1 Ctenopoma multispine | reverse complement strand
GTAAATGGTCATGAAAATAAAGAAAACAACATTGAATGAATTGAATGTGTCCAAACCTTTGGCCTGTACTGTATATATATGTAACATAATTTTTAGGATTTTAGGATGAGCTAGCACATATCCTCAAATAACTTTTAATAAAACCATAGAATTAGTAAGTAACTGGCGCTAACTAGCTAGCTACCTAGCCTCATTAGCAAATGAAAACAAGATTTTCTTGTTTTCTTGTATGAAATTTTTGAAGAATTTACAGTTTTCAAATATAATGATTTGAAATCTTTTTTAATTTAAAATTTTTGTTAAGTATGCCTGTACACCTGCACTAACATCAATAAAGAGCTTTTCAAAAGCACAAATGCATTTTGTTAATTACTCACATAATCACACATGCAAAATCCAAATATGGTAAGCGTCTGACATCCGACCGAAGTCAATCTAACCCTGCCCCATTCTGTTTTCCACCTGATGTTCTCAAACCCTCAATCAATCAACCCTGAATTATCGTTTCACCCTGCTTCTGCCTGCCCTTCATCAGTACTGTGAGTTGATTCTCTGACTGACTGATATTCTGACTCTGGACTATGCTTAAGATTCTGCCTGTGAATTGCCTTCCAGGCTTATGTGTTTGATGGAGACCTGCCTGGGGATCATGCTGAGGTGAAGCTGTTGTTACACTGCTGCGGGGCCTCTTGTAGTAAAGGTTTGGTGTTCTGTGGATAACACCAGCTGGCTATATGGCAGGCTCTCTTCCTCTCTGCCTGACTGCCTAGTGAGCCAACTACTCTGCGGCCATCTTGGCCACATAACATCCACCAGCACTCTGTGACCATCTTGTTAGCCACTCATCTGGGCAATCGCCCTCAACCTACCTACTCAATCCCTCACTTATCCTACTTATGGTAACACCCAAACTTACCCACACCTAAACCTTGATGACCACTCACCTGTATCCTCATCGGAGACGCTGACACCTCCCTCCCACGATCTGGTAACCACTTCAATCCAGTCCCCACCTGACCCCTCTTGAAGCTCCCCCAGCCTCTCTCTACTCGTGTCTATCATCAAATAAGTTGTCTAAACCAATCATGTGTTCGGTTCGGAGCCTTCTTGGGTTCTGTACTAATCATTATACATAGACATTGTAGATAGGACAGAATATACTAAATTATTGATTAATTCATTTATTCATATATTTTCCTAAAACCCAAGATGAGCTTATAGCTTAACAATAACAATAACAATAACAATAAACTTGCCTTCTGTTATCTCCAATTTACACTCACATGCTACAGATTTGAATTATCAAACTCATTAGTGAGAAAACTTAATTATTACTAAATATTAGAAATGAATATTGAAGATTCCCTTTGAATTCTTTCTCATTCAAACTGATCTGATTTTGACAGAGTCTGACTAACTATCATAACTATCCTATAGTCAGCCTGTTGTGTATAGCAGCAAGTACAATGTCACACGCTGGTTTTAGTCTATCTGTACAAAATCTGTTTCTGTGTCTTTTATTGTTTGTGTGCAGCACAACAGTGAAGCATAAAGGAGTGGTGTAGTGTCATGTGTAGACTGTACATGTTGCTCCAGTTAATGTGAATGTGGGCCTCTCCAGAACATCTGTCAAAGATTAGCAGTAAAGTGAAATAGGCAGTTCCTGTTCATACGTTCCAAAATGATCTGGCAGTAATTTTCGCAGTGAAGGATGAAAAGGGGGAGGGTTTATAGGTCAGAAACACTACACAAATCCAGCTCTGTCTGAGCATGTGTCTTGTGTTTTACAAGTGACAAAAGGCTCATACAGAATAATGCTTGGGTAGCTTGAAAATGATGGGTGTGGTATATACACACCAAGAGAAAGATGAAGAAACAAAGGAATTCTGAAGAAGCACATATGAACTCAGCAAAAAATACTCTCATTCCACCAGTGTGATTTTTATTTTTTACCTTGAATGTCTTTGGCTGCTATAAAAATACAACCTGCCTGACCCCACTAGTAGGAATGTAAGCACTTACTCTACAAAGCAGGTACACGTTCACCTACAAACACTTTCATTCGAAGCGTGGCAACCAGTTTGATGCGATAGAATAGAAAAAACCTTCTGGCTAAAAGCACCACAATCAATGAAACATGAAGAATCCCTCAGGTACAAAAAGAGGACAGCTTGTTATTCAGGGAAGCACACTGTCATTCAAAGGCCGTACACATTAGGTGAAAGTGCTTGGAAGGCAAATCAGTGTTTGTTAATGATATGGGTCAATTGTTTTGAGGACGACTGGACCTCTGTACTCATCTGTAGGCCTCTTTAGTCACCCTGGGTGGGTTTTGTATTCCAGAGTGTTCTGCCCTTGCTGAGCTATTCAGATTCGCTACTTTTGCTTTGAGTAATACAATCCTCTCCTGATGGAAATCTGTTTACACTTTGTTCTGCATGTCAGATAGCTGACATTGTAGGTTTAAAGGAAGTTGTTTAACTATCTGGAGCACTGCTGGTTATTTGGTATATATCCTCAATATCTGTATCTATACAGTAATCTTCAGCTTCAAAACTGCAATATCTACTGGATCTTGAGTCTTGAGAACATACTGTATGTATTGTGATATTGTGCATTGCCCCTTATTGTAGTCTGCATATGAGCAACTTATTACAAGTGTTTATATACAGTAATTAAGTCATTTAAAGGTTTGTGTTTTCAAAACGTGAGATGAATGTTAACTTCAACACACTGTGCGACTGACAAATATTTTAAATATCCCACATGTTTCCATCCCACACAGCAGATCTGCCAAATTCATCACATGCTCACAAAAAGCAAATATTTTCAAAGCTGAAAATATACATGGGGGATGCTACATGATAGCACTGTAGAATAATGTGAGACAAAAGGAGATCAAAATGTAGCAGTAATGTATGGTAACTAGACGTCAAATATCGAAATGTCTCTGGGTTTGTAGGAATGTCAGGAGTCTGTGGCTGAGTGTGTGTGGGAGTGTGATTCAGGCGCAAACACATCAAGATGTCACTTCATAACCTCTGGCTCAGGAGGCTCCTGTCATCTTCACATTTCAGAGATTCTCTGCCTACCCCGGCAGACATGCTAAATATAGAATGGGGACAGAATTTCTGTTTGGAGCCACTGCTCGCTTTATCTACATCACAACACTAGCATACACACATAAGCACTGGCATCTTTTCACTGTTATGCTACAGTAAATGCATGCGTGTAGACACAGGACACAAACACTCCAATGTTAAGACCTTACTGTATCCCCATGGTCACTCACATTGTCTCACAGATTGATGCTCAAATAAACATAAATGACTTGGAGAGTTGGACTCTTACATGGAAAAGCTGCTCATTCTTTCCAATTACATTTCTGCCAAGTGACTTACACTATGTTATTACTTCTTGGACAGTCATTTTAAAATTCCATCATTTGGAATAATTTAATCTTGGCACAAAGACAGGTAGGCAATTCATCACTAGTCTCATTTACCTGGCTGAATCTACCATTACACCCTCCCGTTACTGAGTTATTTTATTTGACCTTGTTCTGTTTTTTACTTCGTATCAACAGAGTTACCAAAGGGAGTTACGGACGTCTCTGTGGCAATTAATTGTGCTACTTATCTGTAATGTGAACAGTGGATATTACATCTCCAACAGATATTAAATTAAGGATGTCTAAGGACTTGCGAGGCCGAAGCCAAATAAAAAGGAAATGAGCCCCTATTAATGACTATTGATTCTTTTATAATAAAAAAAGCCACTTTCTCTCTTTACTTGGCCTCAGTGTTGGTCTTGAATAAATACTAAGATATAATATAACTTTGGGAAAATGTCATTCAGTCTGGCACAGCAGAACAGTGTAGCCTGAAAAGCTCCATATATCCATACATGTGTCTCCTTTTAGCTGACTGGCAGATATTTTGTTCTTTCCTGAAAGACATGTGACCCAGGTTGCAACTGCAGTGGACATTCAGCCTATTAATGTCATTTTTCAGCTGCAGGAATTGTTTCATATCCAATTTATGACAGGGGAAGGACAAAATGCCTTGCTATTGCAACAAGTCATTTAATACTCTTGGCAGAGACTGATGGTTATTTTAGGAAAAGTGAACCATTATTAATTTTAACAATAAACTGCTGTTCTATAATTCTATGTGGAATGTTTTCACCTTGTCATTGCTGGCTCAACTGCAACCAAGAAATGCTTGTGTTTTTCTTGTCATCTTCATCATAATCTTTATCATCATGAGTAACACACTGGCGTTTAGATGATATGCATGTTAAGCTTGAATCACATAATTATCTAATGCAACAAGGCTGGTGACTGAAACCAAAATACTGTGTTGGTATTCAGAGTCCATTGCTGAGTCAGCTCCTTCAGCTAAACCAAGGATCAGTTACAATCACCACTATATCTAAGCTGTGGACTGGGCTCAGTGGTCAACCATTAACGAGTCAGCGTGTAAGCAGGTCCACAGAACATGTCAATTTTTCCATTTTCCTTATCTTATTTGGGGTCTTGAGCGGTTCCCAGAATACAGAATAATGCTGATGGGTCACAGATGAATAAAAACAACACACAAATAACTGAATAATGGTGAAAGTAACAAACTCTTTAGGCATTTACAAACCCACAGCACAAACCACTTCAAGTGTAAGCTTATAAATTTAGTTGTCTGTCTAAACTAATGGAATGAAAAAATTAAAAACAAATGCTGGAGTCTTTTGATTTCTAACCAGACTGCAATATCATGAACAGCAAGTAGACTAGAGCACAAATCCTGGACTCAAACCAGAACAGACAAGCTGTCGCAGCTTGGGTGCATTACTCCTCATATGGCCAATCTCTCATTCAGGGATTTTCACACTGTTTCATAGGAACAAAAAAAAGTGTCTGTATTCCAGAGGCTGTAAACTCCCTTTAAAAAAACGTATCATTAGTTTGACCGAACTGGGATTTTGTTGTGTGGTTTTGCTTTTGTTTTGTTGTTTTGTCTCACTGCAGGTGATGAGAAAGCAGTGGGAGTGTAATACGTCATACTGTAGGTCATTTTACACTGTCTCACCGCAACTTCCAGTCAGTGGAGTCATAGTGGAATTTTAAAATTCCCATTTAAGCTCTGTACCTAGATGCTCAGTACATCACAGTAAAACTAGTAACAGCAGAAGTATTATTTTAAGTATCAGTAGAAGCAATAAAATAAGCTTTTGTTCCTCTGGATGGCAGGCATCTTTGATTAGTGATTGTAAGAACATTTAGTTTTTCCACATTTAAATTATTATGTTTTGCATTCTCAAAATAATGTTCACAACACTTTTGCCAAATTGTAAACAATCAGAAATGCTTCATTAATGGTTACTATGCCACACTTATACAAATTATTTCTCATTACCACATCTGCTGCAAGGCCGTCCATACCTCCAGTATACAAAGTCATTAAATCTGGATAGAAGATTTGAAGGGAGGGGTCAGGTGAACTTTTATCCCGTCTAATTTAACCCTTTTCGATGGCTCTCCCTAGTAGAGCAGCCTATGTTTGGAAATCAAAGTTGACTTGTGCTTTGCTGTGATCGTTTTCCATGGAATTAAAAAAATCTATATATTTATATATATACATATATATATATACATATATATATATATATGTATATATATATGTATATATATACATATATACACATACATGTGTGTGTGTGTGTGTGTGTGTATTCTGACATCATCCTAAGTCGAGGCTGAAAACACTTGGTAGATGTGATGTCGAGGAGGACGTGTTAGACAATCAAAAAATATATCACTGTAAATATAATAATGACAAACATTACCGTCCATATCGTTAGTGACATGTCAGACGAACGCGCTCCGCTGATCTTTAATTAATTCATTATCATATAAAGGAATGGGAAGTGACTTACCCAGGAACAAAGAGAGAAATATTGCAGACATCACGGCTGGAAATCCCATATGCAACGGAGCTGGAAACAATGCGCTCAGACTGCCTTCATTCGGCTGACCCAAGTGCAGGCACTACGAAGCGGCACCATCAGCGAATTACGGAGCGAATCAAAAATAAATAAATCTTCATTGAGCATATGAGTCCAAGGACATCATATGTTGTACACGCCCGACATATCTAAGCCTCCCAGGAAGAAGAAACGTGGTTCTCTCTTATCATCGTCATTTTCATCACAGGCTTTGACTTGGCGTCAAATCAAAGTTCCCTGGCTGTCTGGTTCTGGCGTGGGACGTGTTGTCTCAGGGCACCCTCTGTCTCCTCCTCAGCAGTCTCTCTTCCTTTGCTCCTCCGCTGCACAAAATGCCAGAGAGAAGGAGGCGGAGGAGGAGGAGGAGGAGGAGGGCGAATAGGTGGATGATGAGGGGATGCTGAAGGATGGAGACCTCTAGAGTCTGAAGTTCTTTTACACAGCCTGAACACTGTGCAACAAACAGCAACGTGTCCTCCTGTGCACACGCGAATTAGCTCATGTCTTTGGTATGAATGGAAATAATGTAGTTTTGAATAAACATTATGTTAGGAGCTGTTCAGTTCTATAATATCAAACTGCAAAGGCTGTAGGTAATTTTCAATCCAAATCGCTATGATATGATATTACATATATTTCTGTATACTCACAGTGCTTTCTGTAGTTTGTAGGACTGAAATAATTAGCCAGATCATTGATTAATTAATTACGAGGTTGTTGGGTTTTTATATCATTTATAGTATTGTTTTATTCTGTTAGGTCTTAAACCTCACAAGTGTCTCCAGGTGACTTTTGTTGTGATTTGGCACTATACAAATAAACTGGATTGAATTGTTAAATTGACTGATAATTCACTAATCATTAATATAATAATTTCAAATGCAAAGTAGTGCTGTTTTCTGTTTAGTTTTATAGGTAAATATCTTTGGGTTCTAGATGGTTGGTTGGACAAAGGTAATTTGCTCATCACCTTGTGTTTTACTAAATTATCATTTTGTGATTGCTATTCTTCACTATTTTTTTATTTTTGTAGTGCAAGCAGGAAGATTATGAGCAGGGTAGTAGGATTGGTGTTATTTCCTTGTTTATGGCTATGGATTGTCAGGCTGAGTATGACTTTACAACAAGAAACAATCAAGATTGCGCATTTGAAATTCAAAAGCATGATGCATTTTCTGGGCTATTTATATTTTTCAGGCTATGGTGACGCATGCTTGTGATCAAAGGCAGTTTAAACATCTGTTTTGAACCAGAAGGCATGTTTATATTCACTTACCATTTTTTTTTCATTTGTCCACTAGCTTCTCACTGCCACACCAGATTTATCCCTTCACCAGTTTTGGGTAAGATATTCTAGAGCAACACTGTCTAAGTTAGGCAAACAAGCAGCAAAAGGGGCAGTGCTGCTGTCTGCTGATGGCTGCTCTCAGATCTTGAGACAAATTAATCCCTGTCTTTTGTGTCCCAACAATCCACAGAAATAACAAAAGGATTTTCTCTCACCGGTGGCCCCTCTGCTCTCATTCGCTCTCTTTTTCCCCCTCAAGTGGCCTTCTCTTCAGCACCAGCCCTCCTCCATTCTTTTTCCGTTCCAATAACCAGATAGCTTGAAACAATGTCTCACATGCACAAGTAGACATGCACACATACACCCCCCCCCCCTCTCTCCCTCTCCCTTTTCTCTTTCACAATATGAGTACATACGTCTACACACAAAAAGAAACATGTCTACACAGCAAACAGTTGATGAAATGAAGGTGCAAAAAATACAAGATGTTGCAACAGACGAATCAGATTAAAAACAGTGAAATAATGTCTTGTGTGGTCAGAAATGTTGTTTATAATAACACTTGTCATTTTTTTCCTCTGCTTCCTTTTCTCTGTTTTTCTTTGTTTCCATGTGAGTATGAAAGGGCACGGTCTCTGTGCACCTCATCTCCGCAGAAGTTGGTATTCACACAGCTGAGCGAAGTACAAATGGTAAAAAAAATGCTCTAAATTGTTCCAATATCAGCTGTCATTCTGTGATGGATGGCTGGCTGTAACAGGCATGTTTTCCCCTGTAATCACAGCAGTCTTACTGTAATCTAAGTCCAGATAAAAATACTTGATTGAAAACACACCTGAGAACCAACTCTTATAACATCAACTTTTTCACCCAATACTGTCTTTTTCTCTACACAAAGATGGGATCCGGAGGCAGGACAGCCTAATGCAGCTGCACACTGTTTTATAGTCCACAGAGGGCGTCATGATTGCTCCTTTAAAAGGTGACCTCACTCTTAAAGGAACATGTATAAAGGAATGACAGTTCAGCTTAACTGCCACACTTTGTTCATAGTAGTGATTCTGTGATACGTTACTTGTTTCATATGCAGTGTAGATTATACCATGGGAGACAACCTGTCTGTGTTTGGTGGCTTGGCCTTGGTGCATGATATAGCACCCCAATGCAGATGGCCTCACAGATGGTTGATATTTATACCACAGGGCCTTGAAAAGTCACTCGTGTGGATTAGTTTCACCAAGAGCACAGCAATCTCCACGCATTGACTCATTTCTCACTGCACTGAAAACATATGACCAGTTGTGAAATTTATGATAAGACATCAGAAGAAATGTATGATAAGGCTTAGAATAAACAACATTTGCTACATGGGCTTCCCCCTTGCTGAGGTGATGACGATGATGTGTTGGGACTCTCACTTCTCTTTTTCTTTTTTTAGTGCATGAAAATGTAATACTCCTAAGTGCAAGGTCCATGATTTTTTAAAAATCTTCCAGACTCAACATGGCTTGCATTTTAGCTGGGAGCACTCTTGACTTATGTACTTAAAGTGGATTTGCAATTCAAATTGGAACAACAAGATGCACCTCGGACCTCCTGGCAGAGATGGAGAGCTTCAGAGAGGGTGTTCCCACCCGCCAGAACAGCTGTATCTCCCTCATCGTGACATCACAGGGCGTGTTAGTGTTTTGTTGACGCACGGTCGACACCCGGCAAAAACACGCAAGCACGTCATTATGCCAGGCTTTGGTCACCTCTCTCTCCTGACCTCAGGGAACATAAGAAGTGGATAGTTAAAAGGGTTCTTGAGTAACAATATGAATGCAGAGAAAAAAAATCCTCTTTTGTTTAGTGCTTTCTATTTTTAGCAACCAATGCGATGCTTCGCTGTTAGTGTTTCACGGCTCACAGATCCTTCATAATTTAATGAGGAAGAGGATGGCTCACTGAAATTTATGGCAAGCATCTCAAGGCAGCAGTGGCCAGTCTACTTATTGATACAAATCGGAGGTTTGTTTATGGGTCAGTAAAGCTCTGTCCCTCCTGTACACCTCAGGGGCATTCAAGCTGTCAGCTTCTTCTTAAGGCAATAAAATAAATGTACTGCAGGTCAATGTTTGTTATTTTAGTATCTCTTTAAATATACAACATATCCTGATGGCCAGTCAGAGATGTACCATGCACAGAAAAGACCGGCTCGGCCTTCTCTTTTCCTTTTCCTTGTTATACATACGTGATATGACTTTTACTAAGGAGAAAGTCATTGGCAGAATAACAGAAGATCTCAAACACACAACCGCATTAATAATTTTAATTGACACATTATATTTTACAAACCTTTTATTTCTCATTACCACAGATCACATATAAACTCTGTTAAAATAGAAACAGCTAAAGCCCATTTTAGACCACATCTTCTGTTCCACAGTCTTGTGAGCACACACATCTCCTTGTACTGTAAAGCCCAGTGAGTTCAGAAGTGGTTGTTCCTCCTCAATTTATTTATGAGATTCTCAAGGGTAACATGAGGCAGAGAAGGATAGAGTTTAAAAACATGTTATGTTCTAATTAAAGACAGGGCGTCTGTTTGACTGCTGTGATAACTGAATGAGCTGAATTAAAATGACTGAATGAGTGAAGGAATGAATTCATAACCAACAGCAAGAGTAAGTGGCTGAATAAACCAAAAATGACGATGTCATTTGGACAAGATAACCTGCTACAGTCCTGCTCCAGATAAACAAATCTGTTATGTTTTCCACCACACTGCGTGCTGCATTAGAATTTGTTTTCCTCATACTGACATTTTCCACATCAGAAGTGCTGTATCCTGCCTGTTTCTAGAAACCAATCTGAAAAGAAAATTTAAATATAGTTTTAATTAGAGGTGTATGTTCTATGGTCTGTTTGGAAGACATTAGTACAATGCTATTGTTTGGTGTCACATTTAACCAAATGTAGCTTAATAAGACTTTTTGAATCAGTCAATATGTCACTTTTACTGCTGTTGTTGTTATAGTAAATTTACTATTAAACTTTAGGTCTTATAAATAAACAAAATTTTTACAAACTACTTTGTGCATTATTGCTAAGACCTATTGATAAGAAAATACAACCAGTGAACAAATTAAATCTCCTGTGTCTGACTTTAGTTCCTTTGTCACCTCACCATTAAATAGAGGCTTACAAATAATAAACTGTGGCACGTGTATACCCCCTCAGTGAAGTAAATTATGTAAAATGAGAAACAATCTTTTTTTGTCATTACCAGAACAATGGTGTTGCCTTTGCGGGGAGTTTAGGATACCAGATGGAACCAAACTAATTAACTGATTAGTCCTGGATTTAAACATAAATTGAATGCCTTTGTTGCCATTGATCGCTTTGCTTCTTCAGGTTTATTGACACAGGATAGAGAGCTTGCCAGCTCATTTTCATTTAGCAAACAAACAAGGCGAGCTTGATTGAAGAATAAGCGCTCCAATCCTAGACACTACTCTTACTACTGTTGTTCTGTCCTTGATGAGGTGGTCTCCATCCTGTTCATTTGGGACTGAGTAATGTCAACAACATCCCCCTTTAGCATCATACCTTATGTATGGGGTGGGTGTAACTGGGGGTCTACACTTTTAACATGACTCTATTCATCACTCGAGGAAATCATGAAGCAAAAAATACTCCACTTCTTCTTCCAATAGTGAAGTGCAACTGTGCAAACTGATAGTGTGAGTGTGTGAAGGTGAAAAGTGAAGACTTCTTTTGTGATGTCAAGGGGATTTTGAACAAACCTTTTCCATTTGTCTGTTAAATGACTCAAGGACGCTTCTCTCTCCCCTTACATTCTTTAAGCCAGAAAGCTCTGCAAGGTCAAATGTGTGTGATTTTTGAAAGAATGTTATGTACCAAAAGATTCTTTACTCAGCACAGACCAAAAATACATTTTCACTACTTGAATGTGTAAATAATTTGCACAAGCATAGGTAGAAATACACAGTATGTATCATACAAAGAATAATCCTTTTTTTATATAAATTATTAGTCCTTCTGTTTCTGGAGGATTGTAGAATCTTTTTGTTCACAGTAGTTTTTTTCTCACTGTTTGCACTGCGCTAGATATTTCCCGCAGGAGTTGATGAAGAACAATAACTAAAAGGAGTCTGAATTTTGCATTTCAGTGGAAACATTATTCCAAATTAATGCTGATGTGGCTCTGCAGCTGTTGGATTAAACAACCAATTGCACCTGTTTATCAAACAGTATGCTTGCATATTTCTGCTACTCTCAAGTGACCAAAAAAAATCAACTTTTGTATAGTGTTCTGAAAAAGTATTTGCCCCCTTCCTGTGTTTATTTAGTTGTTTTGCATGTTTGTCCCACTTATATGATTCAGATCATCAAACTTTTAATATATAAATTTTTATGTTACACAAAGATAACCTGAGTAAATTGTAAATGCAATTTTCAAATGATGATTTTATTCATTAAGGAATAAAGAGTTGTCAAACCTGCCTAGCTCTATATGTGAAGAAACTAAATTCCCCATAAACCTAAAAACTGGTTATGCCACCCTTGCCTGCAACAAATAAGTGATCAAGTGGCAATGAGTCTTTTACATCGCTGTGAGGCAATTGAGGCAAGTGAGGCCTGCAGTTCTTTAGATGTTGCTCTGGATTCTTTTATGACTTCCTGGATGAGTTGTTGTTGTTATGCTCTTAGAGTAATTTTGGTAGGCCGTTAACTCCTGGGAAGGTTTACCACTGTTCCAAGTTTTGTCCATTTAGGAATAATGACTCTCATTGTGGTTGTCAATTACCATGTTTCTCATCTTTTGAACTTCTTTAAATTGTGGCATGATGTGTTGTTTTTTGAGCGTGCTTCATTTTATTAGACAGTTTCTATTTAAGTGATTTTTTTATTCATCATCTCTGGCAGTAATCAGGCCTAGGTGTGGCAAATACTTGCAAAAACTTTACAACTTTACAACAATTATGCTAATATATGTAAAATTTGGTGCTTTTGGAAAGGTCGAAGAACTCATGGCTCATAAAGTCATGGCCAAAAAAGTCTTATGTAAAAATATATGTGTATTGGTCACGGACAAGTCCATGCCCCGAGCTGCTGACTATTCTAACCCACCACAATGTTCCAGAGAAACTATGGGCAGAGGCATGACTGATGCAGTGACCAGTGAAGCAAGATCATTTCTTTGACAAACCCTACCAAGTTAGAATGACAAGAAATGAAACGTTAAGCACAAAGCAATGATACACTTATAGGGCAATGTGGAGCATGTGAAACACACACACATACACATACTGTATATATCTGACTGTGCAGGAGTTTCCTTTGATACAGATGATCATAAGACTCCGCCATGTCCAACTGAGCCTGGGTTACACTGATGAAATATCAGCAATGCTTTATAAATATGTTTCCTTCTCAGGGGTGAAAGAAGAAGCACATGGCTCTCTGTAGTGACACTGTCTCAGTGCAGTGATCAAACAATTAAACAAATTGCCTTTTAGAGAAATACTGAAACTGAGCCAGAAGAATGCACCGTGACCCAGTATCCACACACATACTGGACCTCTCAGTCTGAGCTCTCCTGTGTGTACTGTTTAGGTTGCTTAGCATTCTCACTCAGATGCTGCTTATCAAAGGATGAAAGGATTTTAGGACCACCTGCAGGGACAAGGATTTTAACACCTACACAAATCAATCAATTTATCAACCCATTTCTAAAGTTTACATAGCTCATAGGCAGCAGTTTTAAGAAACACAATGATAAAACAAGACTGTTTGTTGATGGGAACTTCATTGTCACCAGAAATAAAATAACGAGAAAGGAAGTGTAATGGTCAACATATTTGCTAAAGAAGAGCTCTCTTTTCAGTGCTCATTTTTCTTCCCATTTACAGTCAGCATAGTGTGAATTATTAACATTGTCTACCAACTCACATGAAATCTGTTTTTGTTGATGGATGGGGTGCTACAGCAACAGATTATCAAAAACAGAGCAGCCAACTATACGGATAAAAAGTTCATTTCTAGTTATCAGTGTTTCGATTTATTGCCTCTCTGGCTGCAAACACAAGTCCCCATCTCTGTCCTGACCTTTCTGGCTGGATACAGATTTCATTTATCACCAGTTAAAAAAAAAAAGATATATCTATAGATTACTCTTTCGCCTTTCTGATGAAAGCACAACAGTTGGCACCAAAATTCTAGTTTCATCCTGACTAGTCATTTCGGGTTAATCAAAATAACCTCAGTTTAAGGCGTTGGAGGTGCTACTCTGACGTCCATCTTCATTCTCTGCCTCCTTCCTCACAGACAAGTTTGTTTATGGCCTTTCTAATTTATCTTGATGGAATCTCGCCATGTGCACAGTAGTTGCAGCTTTGATAGGACATATCATCATGAGAGTAGTTCCATATACGTCCAGTATTAGCTGGAGAAAAGAGGCAAGAGTAACCTCTTGTCTCCTGGGTAGGTTGCCTGTCTATGAGGTTGAAAGCTCAGTCCTGCATGTGTGATTTCCAATAACACAGGTAATGAATATGATAATGGAAGCTCGAGCAGCCTCATATGTCAATCAGGCTTGAGTCAAGTAAAGTGGCATGTTCTAAGGAAAATATCACCCTTGAGTTGATGCTAACGCTCGAGAGAAATGGACAGAAGAAACACAATCAAAGGAAACTACAAGTCTCAGAGTCCTCTGGGATGCCTTGCAGCAAACTCTAAATAGAGAAAATTGCCTCAACCTCTTGCCATAATATAGTTCAAAAGTGTATTATTTGTAGTCATAGGGTCGACCTTGGGGGCAGTATAGGGTAGTCAGCAGTATACAAACCCCAGGCTTGGTGGTTCGTGGAGAAGACACTGAACCCCGAACCTTTGGCACCTCAGAGGAGAATTTTCCCTAGTGGTATTAATAAAATATCAATTATTATTATGCTTCAGATGCACAAACCACATAAAAAGCCTATAACAGAGTAGATGGAATTTAATATGACTGTACTTATCTAGATGAAGTTCTCACAACAATTTAAGGTTAATTCCAAAATATTATATATAGAATGTATCTGATAAATATTATATTTTAAACTAAAATAGAGTGGTTAGTCAGGGAGGACAAGGTGTAAAATATGTTACTGATAAACTGATCTGTCTGATTGTCTGATAAACCTGTTTAAACATGATACCATAACTTGTTTTGGGGAGCAATTCATCTCCAAGTGACAATAAGTAATGTATATAGTAATGCTGATGTGCTATCATGACACAAAGTGGTAATTTGAAAATGCAGAACACATAACATAATTCTGATGGATGTTTTTGTTTAGATAAATTATGATAACAACTTTTTGGTCATGACTAAGTTTCTAGTGTTGTATGACGTAACTGCTGAATTGAATCAAATACAGGGCTGCTCTTGTTGTTTGGAATGAATCCTGATCTTTAGGCAGCGACGAAAAAGTTAGACAATACAAACAGTCAAAATTAGTTTCCAGTAGGGTGGCTCAACTCAGCCTTCAAGATGTGGACATTCAGTTGCTCCTTTGTGTAGAAAGAAACCACGCCATGTAATTTCAGGATGTTAGTTTGGAAGGCACATCCAACTGGTAGTAGACTCCCAGGTAGAAACAGAGCGCTGAAGAAGCTATACGATCCCACTGAAGCAGCCTGATGTTGTCACTGGGGAGAGGGACATTTGAAGTACCTTGCTGAACCTGTTTCTACTGTGGCCTGACTCCAGGTAAGCGATAGATTATGGCAGTGGTGGAAAGCATCTAAGTGCATGTACAATTTTGAGGTATTTTTACTTTAGGTTTTTTCTAATTCACACTTCACTACTTTCATTACATTTCAGAAGCAAATGTTATTACATACATATATTACATATATATACATATAATATAATTAATGATACAAACCTTATTGAAAGATGGAGTGACCTTATTGAAAGATGGAGTGACATTCATACGCAGTAGAATGTAAAGTTATTCAAATTATAATTATTAGGTTCAAAATATATGATCATCAAAACAGCTTTCAAGGTGTTAAAAAAGCAAATAAGCAAATCATTACTAGTTGCAAGATTAAAGGGGTGAATACATTAATGCATAAGTAATTAGTTTAATATCATATTCACTGATGTGAAATCAGCTATTTTGCATAAAGTGCATTAACTTTTGGTACTTAAAATATTGTTAGTGCTAATGCTTTTGTATTTTTACTTGCACAAACATGTTCTTAAAAGAGATTTGTGTAAATATCTAAAGAAAACATACATGAATACAAATAACATAATGTTTTCCTTTTTAACTACAGTAAGCAAACAACTTTTTTTTAGACATTAAGCCACATGGTACTGAAAAATGGCAGTTGTGTTGTGACAGTTATCATCTTTTGTCGGATGCACAATGTTGCAGTGTGTTCTAGTATGGCTTAGCAGATATGTGATTACATCTTACCTCAGCCCTAGAAATAGTTTTGTGTGCTTGAAGCTGCTGTTTCTTTACCAGTGAAATACAGCTTGTGACACGTTCTCATATGTAATGAGCTTGGACATCGAACCAGAGTTTTATAAGAAACAAATTACAACCTAGCATGCAGCTGTCACTTTGCTTCAGTCAGGAGGGCCACCCACTAAATAACACCTAGCTCATTACTGTGCTGAGTGCTATGGCTGCTAAACATGAGAAAGATATTTTGTGATGTACGGATGTACAGATACTGTAAATCCTGGTCTGTATTCACTTTGCATTTCTGTTTTGAATTGAATAGCTGAAATAATTTGTTGTACAGAATGTAGTATTTAATGTGCAATTAATATACACTGGTATGAATGTGTCAAATCTAATGCTACTGTCTTCTGTAAAATTTTGAATATCAGTTTTTCTGAAAGTACACTCACAAAATAAGGTTAAACAAGGTATTTTTTGTAGATGACATGCCCTGTGGGGATAGTTGCCATTTATGCATGACTGAACTGGACTGCATCACATTGGGTCAGCTGCTGTGCTGTAGGTGGATAACAGGACTGTATTTAATGTTTCTAACACAAGTGTATTAAATAAGCTAAACAAGGAACTTAAGTGAATTAAAAACAAAATGCTTTCCAGGTCTGCTCCAGTGGGCGTGTTCCTTTGCACTGCAATCCACTTTGATCATGTTCCAACACTGTGAGCACTTGCTGCTGTTTCGTTGCAAGCGCAAGTTGTGGATTCCCGATTCACATTAGGACTGACTGATTTGTGGCCCCACAAAATGAATTTGTTGGCCTGATGCCAGCTGTGCAGCCTTTCTCTCTTCTCATTCTGTCACTTCCTGTCTAGTTTTCCATTTGCAATATTTCATAACCTTCATTTTCTCTTTCTCTTCTCTTTCTCTGTGGGTGATGACATTCAGCGCTATAGTGTTTGCGAGCTAAAGGTAACTATAGACATTCAGTAAAATCTCTGGTTAGTGTCACAGTGTCAGTGTCCATCTTATGTTGGGTTTGTTTGATATATGTATGGAAGGATGCACACATGCAGGAAGAAAAGAAAAACATAGGGCTATGTTGTTGTCATGGATTTAATAATGGAATGAGATAATTATTTGTTTTGCACAGGACTCACATTCTGCATGTGGTAGCCTTGACAACAGTGTTAACTTCAGAGTTGAACATGGGTGCTGTAATGACCTCTGAGCTGCCATCAAAACAAAGATAAGAACATGCCATATGGCTGTGATAATTATACCTGTCAAATGCAGAATGTTTTTTTTTTCATTTTTCGATGCAATAGAGGAGCAGTTCCACTATTTTTCTACTCTCCATGTCTGGAATGACAGCTCGCTGTCTGCTATTTTTAGAGGATGATATAATCACACAGTCATATCATTCTCACGTCTTTGTCTCTCTTCAGAAGTGCCCCAGAAACAATGTGATCTAGGCAATCAAGACATTATCTTATCTGATGATTTTTAAAGTAGATGATAACACTGTGCTCTGTGTGTCTAACGCAAGCAACTTAAATGGATGGAGGAGGGGGAATTTTTTTTTCCAGCAACTTCTTCTTCTCTTTTGGCCGGATGGAAAAGGATAATCAGGGGTCAAAGAAAAAAAAATGAATGGAAAGAGAGAAATGTTTTGTAGTTCTGGGAGGAAGAGAAAGAAATGATAATAAAATGAAACAGGGAAGACAAATGTTTGAGGAGAGAATGAAAGAACACACATGATAGTGGAAATGAAAAGAGAAAGGAAGAGAGTTCTGTTTTTATTGATGCTTTCAGCTTGTGGTGCTTGCATAGTAGAAGAGGAGGGGTTCTCTTGCCTGCATAAGCACTGCAATGTCAGTGAGGACTAGTGTATCACTGACTGTATGAATTGATTTTTGCATAGTGCCTCCAAGAAACTATTTAAAAGCTTGGCTATGCAGTTCATTATTTTGCCGTTGGCTGAGTCAAATTAAAAGATGTGAGATAAGTTTTCTAAAAATAGAGCCTATATAAATCTATGATACCCTAATTGTATATCTCACGCATGCATTTTCCTTTTCTTTGCAGATAATTCTCTGTCACAATGTGGGGCATAAATAAGGTAGAAGAGAATCGTGATTTATCAGTACGTGGTCATGGAAGTAGACAAGGGATGGAGTTGAAAGAAAAGGCAGTTCATTGATGTCCAGCCAACACATGGTTCAATTCACAGCAGTACAAGAGAGAAAGAAAAGGACAAATATAGAGGGAAAAGAGGGATCAAGGCCAGCACCAGCTGTTAAAAATAGCTGTCCTTCCTGGCATATTTCTATACCTTCCAGCAGTTCTCCTCCTAATAATAGCAAATATACTCACATAGCTCAGGGCCACTGGAAACAGAGTGAGGAGAGGCAGGCTAGCACGCCTGGAGGATAGATACACCAGGTTATGGTAATGCTTTTGGAAGACAAGCTTCCTCTTCAGGACATTCTGCTCTCTTCGCCCAGTCCCTTAGACATTTAATGAGCTCCAAAAGACAGAAATGGAGTATATGGACAGGAAGGGACAGGTAAAAATGGCATGGTGTCCACAGTAGATCTGGTTGAGTATCAAAGCCATGGTAGGATGGATCATACTCAGAAAAAAGGAGGAAAGCACCAGATGCTCTGGACACTTAATTGTGTCATCTAATTAATCTAGTTACATCACTTTTGAAGTACCATTATAGCAGTGGTATATATATATATATATATATATATATATATATATATACTGTATGTGTGAAATGATGGATGCTTCCTTCCCTGTGCTATACTAAATAGGTATTTTACATTCAATAAGTACCCACCTTACTTTGACTAAACGCATGCCAATCAGAGCAATTATAGTTGCAGATCTATTGCCCACGCAGGCTGAAACTCATTTTGCAGAAATTTTGAATTTCTGGCTACTGTTGCGGAATATCCTCTGTCACATGCTGTTGGTGAATACACAGTGTGTGTTTTCACTTGGCATGCCAAACAGCCAGAGAAAATATCAGAACATTGCATGGACATGAGAGTTGTGCTTGAAATAGCACAACTGGCCGAACTAGAGGTATTCTTGTTGAGTGGCTTTTTGTGATTCAACAAACAAATTACCCAGAAAGTGACAAATGGGAAAAAAACCCTCCTGTGCACAAAGAATGAAGGGACTCAGACAAATGATGTAGACTCTTTCACCACTTGAAGGGAGGCATCATTCAAGCACAGCAGATGAAATTCAAAAAGGCGATGGAAAAATAAATGCAGGCAGTCGTCTGCAATATGATTTCTAATTTTCTGTCTGCCTTGGCAATGTAAATGCAATACAGTTTCAAAATAAAACATTTAAAGGTGTAAACTGAGCAGGGTGGCTGTTGTTAAGTGTTGTTACATTTTCCCTAACCAGTGCCTTGACAAAAATGTTTGAGGGCACTCCTTGAAGCAAGATGGCATAAATTTACAGAACAGAATGACATTAGTTTGGGTATATTGGCAAAATCGGTTGTGAACCAAACAGTATAATTAAGAGTACTACATAATAGATGTTCTCAGTGTGTTACTGTGAGATCACTGAGGACACATTACTACTAAAATAATAACGTTGTACTACTATTCGAGAATTGTTTTGAGGAGTTCTGGACATTGTTATTCTGTAAGATTACAAAACCACCTCTTGTCTTCTGATGCAAACTCTTACTATAATCTTACTCTTACTATAAACTTACTACCAATAAACAGTATAGTAATAAATTATATATGAACTTTACCAGTCTGTCAGAGTCATGCATGCAAGTCTGCCCATCCATTAACAAAGATACCTTGCATTATTAAAAGGTATCCCCGTAAGAGTGTCATTGACCAGTTTCTCATTGTGAAGTGTACAAGATGGACAAAAAAGGGGCAAAATCATTCACATATAATTAAAGAAGCAATTAATTTTTTCTCCCCCTAAAATATCTATGATAATTTCTCTACAAAGATTGAACAAAGGCTTTTTAAATCCCAAATGGTTGTGTCATAATCCAGTAAATTCTGGAACCTAATTGGATTTTTGAAAGGCTCAGAATAGTAGCAGAATATTAAATACTAGTTCTGTCAAATTCTGTAATGGAAACGGGGTCAAGTGGATAAGCCATCAACGACATACACAACTACTGTGGTTGGGTAAGTAATTTTTCACTTATCATTTACACCCATGCCAAAATGTGGTCAGCCGCTAGAGCCAAACACTAATGCCGGTAGAGTGAAAGTTAAAGTTAAACTTCGGAACAAATATAAGAACTAAGCCTTTCCAAATGCAAATATAGACACTGAGGATTGTAACATGGAACGTAGAAACTACAGCCTGTCTGTGTTACGCCCACTGCCTCGATCCAAGTCAGTCACTTTCACTTCAAACACTGAGAGTGAAGCTATTCCAACAAAGAGCATCTTCAAACACTATCTGTCTCATTCCACACATCAATGGAGCCGACCAAAGCCAGATGCAACAATTCGCTTCTGTCCATGTTCTTGAAATAACTGGCATCTGAGGAAGAAGCAAAGAGAAAAGACAGGAATGGGACCAACAACGTACACCAAATCTCCAAGCTGTCCTTTTAAAAATGCAAATCAAGCCTGCCTAAATTTATTGTGGCTCAGACACTGGCTAAAGGGGCTGATGTTTAAAAATAACAGCTTGGGAGTCGTGACCCAAATTTGCCTCAAAAATAACTCCCTGGAAGACCAGAAACCGACAGTGGAACATGGGAGTTAGACGCTAAATCTCATTTACATTTCAGTCATACTCTCTGATGCAGACAGCATTATTTATTGATAACATTTTGAAACAAGAAAAAATTAGGGAAGAATTGTGCAATATCAGATGATTATTACTTGGCTCTTTGTGTACTCTGAATTATAAGGTTATTAAAGTGATCCTGAAGTGATGAAACATTTTAAATGTTAAAAGAGCACAGTCTGTGAAGTTTGAAAGGTTGTCTCCAAGGATGCTTTTAATAGACCATGTGTAAATACATTGTCTTGATTTCCTAGATTCCTAGCTTGTTCTTTCATTCCCCAAGGTTTTACCATCAAGCTTATTTCCATGATATCTGAGTTACTGGGAGCATTCTCTCTTAATTGGCTGAACTGTGTCCAGAACCACAACCTACGTCTTATGCATTTCAGACACATCAGTGGATGCAATAGCTCTGGGCACCAGGTTATTACCTCCCCATCATTTCTTTTAATTGCACCTGATGCCATTTCACTGCTAATGATTGTCATACTTAGAAAAAGCTGAAATCAAATGTGTTTATGAGGGGGAACACTCATTTCTCTTGTGATAAATACTTCCTTGTGAGAAAAACCTGACAGCTGAGAAACTGGAGGTCTGTCTGCTGTAATCACTCCTCTGTGTGCACACTAATGAATGCGGGGCCTGATCCATTTCCCAATCTGCCCTCTGTAATGAAAAGAAGAGAAGGCCTTCCTCTGCAGCACTGCCTTGTAAGCTATGTTAACACACGTATGCCACCCCTGTGATTTGCAGATTGGATTTGTCTTTAAATTATTCACTATTCACTCTATCTGGAAAAATGCCTCCTCAACAGACTGCTGTTTAGGACCATGTTTTACTGCTGTTTGGCCAGATGTATTATTTGCATTTAAAGTGCTGACAGTATTTCAAGAGATTGGGCTTGTGGAGGTGTGTTTGGCAGGGTTTTATACAGAATACAAGTGGTTCGTAGGTTAGGATGATGCTTGTCTTCTGTGATCATTTAGGATTGAAAGCACACTGTGTGTACTACACTACTCATTGTGGGCTGAATATTGTCAAACTGTTTCCATTCTCTCTTAGACAAACCTCAGACAATTCAAAGTCAGGATGTAATGCAGTCTTTCTATTCTAAGCATATAGTGTTATGATAGCATGGACAACAAATAAAAAGCCATGTAAACAGTTTTTTGAGAGCATATACGCTGTTTTCCATTCAGGTGAACACTAACGTAGTGGCTGGAAGTTTAAGTCTTTTCACATGCCAATACACCAGTGCTCAAAAGAACAAAACAAACAACAAAGCTACAAAAGCCCGTCACACCAAATGCTGCAGGCACAATATCTGCAACCTGTCAGGAGATGAGCATTACATTCACTGAGACGAGCACTATCTCTAGCATGCAGTACCAGCAATCACCTACTGAGCCAAGTCTGAGATTTCAGTATACGGGTCATATGGTTACACTGAGAACTGTCAGCATAGTACACTCAAATGTTAACAAAAACCTTGCAATCAAGTGGAATTCATGGTAAGCAAGAACTAAGTGAGACTGTAAAAATGAAGTAATGTTGATTTGGGTTGTCAGTATGCTGTAATTATCCTTTAGTGGTACAAAATATCTGGATAATACAACACTATTGTGCCTTATACACTGATGGCTCTCCAGCTTTTAGAATAGGTTAGATGATCGTCTTACATTGTATTGTGCATTAAAATTCTAATGTTACTTTGATATGCAAGTATATTATGTAAAAGTCAGCATCCAAAAGGTCATATTCTGATTATACATACGAGCATGCAACAAACCTGAAAATGCTGACATTATCTAGGATACAAAGCATAAAAACATATTGTTGTATTATCTTAAGTTTTACCCTGGTCACTATTATTTTTTATAGTTTTCATCCTGACTGTTGACAACAACCTGTGTTTTATATTTAAATACATACAAAGAGAATATGACTTTGACTGGTTTTATTAGCTAATGTTCACATAAACCTTACCATCGCAGCACTAACTGAATGTTTCTTCCTTACTTTGCCAGAGGATCCTGGGAATCCTCTAAGTTGTTCCTGAGGCTGAGGAACTTTCTAACTTTATACCTGTGCTGTTGGACCTCTGTCCCTACTCTACTGTCTTTTATCTCTTTACCTCATTTTTCCCCCAAAGGTGTTCAGCTTATCAACATGCACCAAACTCCCCATGCTCAGTTTACACTCCACTGAGCCAATGTCATCATTCCTGCACATCTTGCCAGGTAGAATTGGCCTCCTTTTCTCCTTCCTGTTGTTCAACTGCTAAAAATAAAGCTCCCTTTTGCTAAGCTGCCACGAGGCTCCAGTCTGGTCCTCCGCGGGGCTTAAAACTTCACTTCCTGACAGTCTACACTTTTAAGAGTGAGATGCAAACTTGCCTGTTGTCTGATTGTTCAAGTGAGGACTTGAACATGTGTAGACACACTGTGTTGATTTAATTAATAATAAATTAGTGCTTGAGAAAAGTGCAATAATCAAAAATCAGGTTTGTACATAGGCAGGTTTTTAAAATCTAACACTGAAATGTACAGTGCATCACACAAATACTGTAAACATTCATCAACATTCTATATCATCTGTGGCTTTTTAGTTTTTTAGTTGATGGTTCACAGTCATGGGTATGTGACATATCCAGCTCTGGAGGGGGACATCACTGAAGTTTGAAATTTAAACTGCCATACATAGACAAACTCAGTTTTTGTTAATAACTGATGAGCCTTTAAGAAACACAAACTAGTAACATTGTCAAAAATTATGCTAGCCAAGATGACTGATGCATTTAATCCAGAAATGGTTTGGCCTGTTGACAAAAGTCTACATCTCCTGCTCTTGGAAGTCTATACCTAACACCTAACACTTTAGTGAAATGTAAAAATCTAGGATAACACATTTAAAACTCATTCTCCCTCAGGGATAGTCTTTGTTAGCTCTTGTGGAAAGTAGTTCATAAGATACGTAAGAATATTGCTGTGAGTAAAAACTCTGCAGGCTATGTTTTCAGACTCCTCTTTAATCCACTGTGCATGTACTGCACTGTACGTAAATGAGACTCTCATTTTTACACTATGACAGCAACTTTCTTGAACTTCTTAAGACTTTCTCTGTCTAACAGGCACAATTACAGCTCAGAGTGCAATAGAACTGAAGAACAAAGATCAGAGATCTAGCCACACTTTAGAGCACAACAGTGTAAAGAGCTTTGAATTCACATGGACATAAATGTATCTCTGGATCCAGAACACTTTGGGCAAATAAAAGACATTTGAACAGTCTCTACAATTTAAGTCCAGAAGCCTTTCTGCTGATTGTTATCAATGAACAAGAGACGTTTGAATGAGTCTGACTGCTTTGCAGCTTAGCATCGTTGTTTAATGGCACATAGGACAGGAACTTAAGAGTAAGACAGTGTTGTGTTAGTGACGTTTTCAATAATGTATCAGTGGACTAAGTTTAAGACCAGATGACTTCTTCCTTGTCTGTTTCAGCTGTGCCTACTGATGTGAAAAAAAGTGTTGAATGATACAGCAGCATAGGGTGGATTAGTCAGTTGAATTAAAAAAAGGTCATAATGCTTAGTCAGTCCTATGACTTCAGGAGGAATATTTGATGAACTGTCCCCATGTTGGCACACTGATGACATTTGAAAAAAAAGAAGCCTCATGGCACATAGTCTTTCAGTACATGCCTAGCACAGATTAGTAATGAGTCCTGTCATGTTCAGGTTTATTCTGTTGTACACTGAAAATGCAGCAGAAATACTGTTTAATGTCATTAAAAAAAATAAAAATATCTTTAGGGATGTAGAAACTTCTAAAGCTTCACCTAGCCCTCTCCAAAACACATTATTGATTGTAGTGTTATGTGTTTCCCCTGTCATTCCATGGGTAATATGTGAGATAATTTTAGTATACACTAAGTACAGTAGCAAATGTAGGTATACAGCAAACATTCAGGAGGAAGACCTGGTTGATTTTTGGTTTAAAATCTATTCTTCCCAACTGTCATACATACAGAACCAGTGCAGGTGGTTGCTCACCTTGATCACTTGTTAAGTTCACCTGCAAGGAAGCAGAGAGCAGATCTGTGTTTCTGCACAGATGGGAATGGACAGATGGAGTTTTTAACAGGGCAACTGATGTCCTTGGGCACTGGAGAATTTATTGTGGATGGAAAGGTAAATGTCTAACATTGTGCGTTAGAGTGGCTACTCCTAGTGTGTCACTATAACGTATGAAACAAATGTCGTGCTAGCAGTTTCAAACATTACTTTAACAACTTTGAAACATTACAAAACAAAAGTAAGATTCAGACATTACCGGTTAGAAACTGAGTTATTATTATTTTCTTCTATAAACCCCATGGTCGTTTCTAATATACTAGCAGACATTTACAATTAAGCAGTTAGTATATGTTCAATGTGTTTAAATCTCTTTAACATCCTTCACTGTTGCTGACTGACTTACAGTGGAATAGACATAGCTCCAAAAACCTGGCCATGCCTCAGATAAATAAATTAGATATTGAATTAACTGTAAAAATCTCCTGTATAACCTACATTAGATTCCTATACCTAGACCTTTTCAATAAGCTGATATGACTTAATTATCTGCCTTGACTTTGGCTGCTTGATCTTAAAGACCCATGATGTCCAGTGTGATAAACCCTAGACGCACACATCTTCTGTTCTCTACTTTTTCTTTTATCTCTGTTCAGTCCAGGGGTGATTGCCCTCATCACTCTCATTTTCTAGGCAGGGAATCGGCCAAATCAAATCCTTTTGCCATTACTGGAGCATAAAATGTCTGAGATAACACTGACAGCAGTCTTCTGTTTTGGCAGTTAAAAAAATTCATTCTTTATTCTGAAGCTGCAATTGACATGTAAAGACGAGTACTTGATCTTTATCAATCAATAAACAAAAGGGCATGCTTTCAAAAAAAGACTGCAGTAGAAATTATTTTTACATTTAATTTAGAGATATTGATTTTACTATCATCACGGGCCTTGTACCGAGTTTTTCTAGATATCCTCAGTAACCCCACCCCATGCTACCCTCTTAAAAGACACTCACCATCCTACTACTATTGTATGTGTGGATGCAGAGCCACTGTAAAGGAGAATTGATTTATTTTCATCCCCTTGATTTTAAAGGACAAAAGAAGGAGAGTTTTGTACATTGAAGAATCTGTCTTAATGGAAATAAAGAGAGATGAGTCATCTGTTGGCAGGTGTCACTCACAGGGAGCTATTGTTCTTCCATTTCTGGGGACACATTGCAGCCGTTTCATAGAAAAGTCTAACTTTGTTGTAATTAGTTTGTGATAGGAGGTGGGCTAACAAGCTTAGGGACACATTTTGTTTATGCGCTCCTCTGGCTAATTTCTCAGCTGGAGTGTTGTTTACTTAGTTCATACAATTACAGAACACATTAGTGTGCCCATTGGCCAATGTCATTAGAGACACAATTTATATAACATTTGGGGGTTATAAAGTATCCATTCATGGTATTAAATTGCATATTAATCAGAACACAAGGTTAGTATTCTTAGATTTTATTTTGGCAGAGCAAACTCCCATCAAGTCATGTGACTGCAATTAAGTGAACAATGAATCACAACATTTAATTGCTGCTCTCTATTACCCAATGTGTCAAACCGAAAAATGGATCCCGCAGGTGTAGTTATTGTAATTAGCCTGCTCAAAGCAACTGGAGGAAAGAGCCAGTGCTCCTGCCAGTAGGTGGTAAGAGTGAGTGAGAGGAAAAAGAGAGAGGAGCTGGCTTCAAAGTACGGAGAACAGGATGGGATCAGACAAAGAAAAGGTCCTCCCTCAACAACAAGCCAAGGACAGGTTTATCAGTAGTTTATCAACTGACCCAGAGGTTTTTCTGGTTCGCTGAATATATTCTAATTTCTATGTCAACACAATTCTACCAATACCTAATAAAGTATTGTTGGTAGATGTAGTTCCACCACAGTAGAAGAAAGGGCACCACCCTTAAACCCTTAAAGTACAAAAAAGTAACATCAATTAGCTGCTTTAGGTGCCTATTAGTCAGAGCAGCCTCCTCAATCATATCCAAGAAAGATAAAAATGTGTCTTTCTTGTTAAGGTAGGAGCTTGGCAGGGACGCCCAGCTGCACATTAATATTAAACCATGTTTCATCCCCATATTTGCTTACAAATACAAACTGCATTGCTTTTGGTTAGTTATAAGTAATCTGTTAATATTCCTAATCTTAATTCTTAATTATAAATCTGAGCTGCTCAAAATGATGTTTACTTTTGTCTTGTGAAACAAATGGATGTGTTTGCATTGTGATGTCTAAATATTCTTACAGAAAATGCTGGTTAAAGGGCTGACAAATCACACTAGAACAACGATAACCTCTGATGTTGTGTCAGTTGTTGAAAATACCTCTAATATTTAGCAGGAAAAATATGTTCTTAAGGCAATAGTTTGACATTTTATAATATAAATTTATTCACTTTCTTTTCAAGAGTTAGATGCTAAGATAAATATCACAGCCCATAAATACCTAGTACAATCTGTAGCTGGTGAGCGTAGCTTAGCACAAAAATTGGAAACAGGGAGAAACATCTACGTTACGAAATTCACCAATCAGCATCTTACTGTATCTACTTATCTTTACTGGACAGAGGAGAGTGGTATTGATCTCCTCCTGTTGCTCTTGGCAAAAAATCAAATAAGCAAATTTTGCCAAATGTCGTTTTATTCCTTTGAGCTGGTGTAGCTCAATAGAACAATTTAATAAAACAAATTTAATGTAAGTCTAATATACTATACTGCAGATGTACACTAACCCTTTGCTGTAGCCTCATCTTTGTGTCAGTTATTTTTTATGTAGGCTAAGTCAGCTTAGAATAGCATAGTAAAACATACAGTATCGCTCTGTAGCAGCAGTTGGGCTTTGAAGCACTAAAACATCATCAGTATACAGAAGGTTTCATCCAAAGCTGGATGCACATGTCCTCATGCCACAGTGAAATCACATTTAGCATGCTGTTGCCACTGGAGCTCATCATATTTCCCAGCTGTGTGCACACTTACAAGAAGCTGATAAATTAGAGGGTCACCTTGGCTTGGATTCTGTCACCTCTCTGCTGGCCTCTCTGTCTCTCTCTCTCTACTGAAGCTGCAATCCTTGGCTATGAGTCATTATATGGTAGAGTGTGTCAATAGCATTTATTATCACATTTACTGAGACAACTGCTTTCAAAGCTTCACATGAGCTACAAACAGCTACATCTCCATCAATAGACTATTACCCCAGTTCAGTGAAGAATTTATCTCTGGGTTAGACTTCACATAAGAATCATTTGCAAATTCAATTGACTGAAACAAAAGCTTTATGAGCGTGTGGGAGGTAGAGAACATCAGTAGTTTCCAAAGGAACTTTGAGAAACAGATTCTGATGCGAGAGAGGTGACAAAAATTTTCCTTACAACCTTATGTCTCTCTCTACATCCTCTCTTTACAGTGTTATTCTTTATTAATATATCAAATAGCCAAATGGCAGGGAGTCATTGTGGGATCAGAGACAGAAGCAGAGGCAACATAAAAAAGTTAATTCTGCAATGGAAATATTTAATATTTTTTTATTTGTACGTTCTACTCATTAAGTGAAAGCTAGTCAGCCTAATTTGGGAATCTCAGCCGTAATTCACACAAAATTACATTTGTGTTCACCTTGTGTTATAGAAACAAAAGAGAGAGCTAGCTAGCATTAGCTGTTTCTTTTGAATGTGTACAGTTGTGGCGATGACAATTAAATTAGCAGATAAAAACAATAAGTATTTATTTTAAGTTAATTAGTCCACAAGTCAAAACAAACACCAGTTTTAATTTCAGTTGGACAAAAGAGACTAAAGTTATATATTTTATGGTGTCATGCATTGTGTCATTGTGCCAGTGTAATTCAGTTTCTAATATTAAAAGTCAAGAGTCATCTAAGTGTAACAAACATGGAACAAATAAAAAAATTCTGAAAAGTGGCATGACTTTATCACAGCACTGTATGTGATAGAGATTGTGCACTGCCAGCCATACAACATGTACAAGACTGATGAGCAGATTAAGTCACGCCACACTGCAGCAGAGGCCTGGTGGGTATGAGGCATCACCTGCTGTCAAGATGGAAGACTTCCAGTGTGTTGATACATGTTCTGTGCAGCCCAGTCAGCACAGTGTTGTCTAAAAATACCTGACACTTTCGAGTGAGTAAAGCAAACTCACAAACAAAAACAGAGCCTGTGTTTTTCCACTGGGATGGGGCAATCCCTGGACATCTGTTGTGAGGCGTATGGAGAGCTGGTGCCTGTGGAGAAGAAAGTTTGGCTGTTTATTTTGGTCAGTGCTTTGCTTGTGATGATGACACGCCACGTCCTGCACAGAGCACTAAGAGCTGGTTGAGCCAGTGGCAGTGAAAGCAATTACAGAGAACAATGTGACCCTGTAGGCATGGCAACTCTTATGATACCATTTCAAAAAACTGAAGTCTTGCCTTGTAGATATGTGAATTACGGAACAGGAGTGTTTTAGAGGCATACGAGGGCAACTGAGTGTGTTTTTGTCTCTCTTCTCTCTCTTTTCTCAGTAACGTCTTCTCCCTCACACACACAGGCAAAAGCAGACAAAAAGATAAATACAGACATAGAGGCTGACAGCACTGAGGAAAGACAGAGAAGTAACAGGCCTGTGCTTTCACACAGGCCACAGTGTTCAGGGCTTCATTCACGCAGCAGGTTATGTGACAGAAACCGAAGCTTAAGGTCCAGGCGGGAGGACAGGAAATCTACTGTTTACATGTAAGTTATGGTTCCCCTTAGTGTAAACTCGGATGTTGAGCTCTGATTACACTGTATGTTATGTTATATTACATTGGAGGGTTAGTCTAACTAAGCATGGGGAGTTTCAATACTCCTTCAATAAAAAAAAAACACATAAATAATAGAAAGCCTGATTTGATGGGATTTTAAGATAATGGCTGGAAAAACATATTGAATACATGTAATAAGCCGCAGTTGTCAACAATAATGAGGTGACAGATTATGTTACATGGGCAGTTAGTTTTAAAATTAATACAAGTTTGCCAGCTGAATAATTTCATTCATGATATTGTCATATTGCAAAATGTGATCGTTTCTAGAGTTAAATCGACCTTTTCAGTGAATGACATTAGTAATTATGTTTTTCAGCAGGTAATCAGTAATATGTGGAAAATAACATTTTCATATTAATCTTTGCAACATTAACCATGTCTGTATTCTTCAAAAGCCCCAAAACAGCAGCTTATCATTCCCTTCTACCTCCATTTATTTTTTGTTAATTTGATGTTCCTGGTCAAGTTAAAAATATGAATCATGGAGCTCAGCCAATTGTTTGAGGCTATGATGTTGTATATACAACATTCATCTCAAATAAATAAAAAGAAGTGATAATCTATTGACAACTTGAACAGTAATTCAAAACTAAGAAAAACTAAGGTGAAGGATAGCATGTTATGTTTTCTTCTGTCTTGCCATGAATACTACTTTATAAAATTATTTCTGCTTTTCTTTCCATCTGAATAAAGCCAATCATAGGCATAAATTTGAATATTAACGTATAGGACACAATCATCTTTCTTATCTATATTTTTGGTCATGTGTGTCTATGTGGAGCACCAGATGAATGTACGAATTTGTGATGCTCAAGTAGTTATGACTTAAAAAGGGCATTACTGTACTATATCTCATACATGGAAACATTTGTCAAGTGAAAATGCTGACATTGCATAATAACTAAGGAATAGCTTAACAGTAAGTTCAAATCAATTGCGTAACAGCTTAGCTGTGAATTGCAAATAAGGTAATTATTTATGAAAGCACCATGATGTACGTGGATGTGTGCTCCCTGGGAGTCTTGGCTCTAAATGAGCAAAGACCTTGGAGTCAGATGGACTGTGTGGAATTCAGGAAGTTGAAAAGTAATGAATGAAAGGGGTGCAGTCTAAATTTGGATAGGGTCCAATGGAAGAGGGCTCTTCACAAGCTGGTGACATGTTGAAGGATTTACGTAGCTTTCAACATGCCCTTGTCTCTGAGGTTTTATAGACAAGATACATCCTGACCGATCATGAAGATACTGAATTCTGGAGAGGCATTACTATTTGTCTGAAATTTTTCTTTTGACTTAACATGTTATTCATTGCAAAAAAATAGAGTTAACACCTTCATAGAACATCTTCTGTTATATATATATATATATATATATATATATATATATATATAATACTGCAGTAATTATTATTGTTTTATAATATTTAATGTCTGAGTTAGGGGTTGCTCTTCTTACTCTGATTCCAAATTGTTGTCTGGACCAGAAGGAAAAAAAAGCCTGAATAAACGTGATTTCAGTCACACGTCATACTGTTTTTTTTCCAAGTTACATGGTTACAGTTTCATATCTTGTACTGTATGTGTCTGTGCATATGTGATGGCAGTGGGGTGATCATGCATAATTCAACTCATGTCTAAGGCAGGGAACTTAAAGTGAGAGTGGATGTTTGCAGCAAGTCGTGAGACAGCAAATGAGATTGCTGATACTGGCAGGATATCACGGGGCCTGTTAGGTGAGTGAGCTAAGGCATAAATAAATGCAAATGTTGGCTAAGTGCCCACAGAAGGAGCTGGAATCACAAAGCTTGGCAAGCTTTGACTAGCTGGCCAAGTACAGAGAGCATTCTTTTTTTTCTAAATCATGCGCCAGCAAATCATAGATATGAGTCATGCTGACTTGTTGTTTTGAAAAGGATAAATTTGCTTAGTTCGACACAAAGACAACGTTTCTTTTCGTTCTTTGTTCTTTCTACCCTTCCATCTTTGAGGATAATGTGTTTACATTCAAGCATCTCTTTTTCAGTGAGGGCTGTATTTGAACCAGTTACCTTACACTGCCAAACAAGCTAAAAGACAATCAGGACAGCACGCCCCACATAGCGAGTAAAACTAAAGATTTAATAGGAGCAGACACTCACGTTGGGCTGGTGGGCACACAGATTGCACACTGTTACGCTACCTGCCGCTCTCTGATAGGACCCCCCCCCCCCCCTTTACATTTAACAAGAGGCATCAGTGTAGATAAGTAGACATGTGATTTCCTCCTACAAATAGTTTCAGTTTAGCACAGCCAAAAGCCAGTCACAGATCACAGTCCAAGTACTGTTATACTACTCATTTAGAGCAAATGGGGATTCTCTCACACAAGTGAGAAAATGACAGTATTACTCATGGGTTAAATTTATGTGTGAAGCACCATTACCTATTATCATTAATTAAATGGTGCTTTATAAGCCCTGCCAACTGGAATCAAATGGTTTTGTAATCAACAAGAGCTGTTCTGGTGTCCAAAACAACAGAGAGACCAAGTGGATTGCATGCTGGCTGTGTTTCACATCACTGACGCTCAGCTAAATACCAGTGGCTAAATATAACCATCTGATTTCCAAAAAGATGATCAAATGTGTTCCTATAAAAGTAACAGCCAAGAAGAAGGGACCTACCTTTACCTTAGCTCCAAATTGTGACCTTTCATATTTTGGCTACTGATTACTTCTCACAAAGCTCCCTGTTGTTAATTTTTTCACAGTCTCCTGCATATCAAAGTGCATGAACAAGGAGGTGCTAAGAGCTTTTCGCTTCATTGGTACGCTGCCTCCATCCATCCATCCATCCCTCAACAAGCCTCTGAGGGATGACTGAAAGGGGTGTTAGAGACAAGGTGTCCAGGATTTTCAGGATCTTGTCAGGAATGGGATTTGGGGGACATAGAGTCTACACTTGTCAACAGAGGTGCAAGACATCATCAGATTGCAGGAAATACAATATGATAGGTACGTAGCCTAATATTGGATGGTTTTCCCATAGTGGGTGCTGTTTGAGGAGAATGTCCAGACAGTTACCTTACCTAATGACCTTAGTCTGTCACCAGCTAGCCCAAAGGAACGGAAGAATGGTTTGATCGGTTGGTCCATCAGAAAAAATGGAGCAAGTTAAGAAAGGTAAAGAAGAAAAAGTGTGCAGTTGCCCTTCCCCGCAGCAATGAGCATCCTGCATTTTCACACTGTGAAGAAAAAAATCTGGTAACTGACAATCTGTCTTTCTTTGATTGTCTGACCATGAATTATTAATACACCCAGTACTTCCCCTGAGCCTTGGCCTCGGCATATTCAGCTATTTTAAAGGTCCATCTTTTTCTCTGAGTCTTCAAGTAGTAGGGGTGACAGAAATTTGTTGAATTTCACAACACGATAGGTATATTTAGCAAGAACAAACAACGTTTGTACATGATTCCCTCTGACTTACTGTGTTCTATGAGCATGTGTGTTTCTTTGTATTTGTGTGTCTGGCCCTTTTGACGGGCACTTACAGGACCAGTGGTTTCCATTAGGCCCGTGGATCAGCTCTCTCTGTTTTCACTGTTGATTTGCTGGGACTGACTAGCATACAGTCGTCACTCATTACGCTGAAGTCCATCTACTAGAGCATGTCTGGCTGGCTCCAGAACACTGGCTTGTCATTTCTCTCCCTACTGGAGAATTAGAGGGCAAAGACAGCATAAGAAGAGGGAGGAAAGGGGAACATGTGAATTTGACTGCGGATGTGACCAAATCCCTCCAAAGGATGACAATGTGCTTAATGTTTAGCTGTAGCTGTAAGAACAAAAACAGGATTCACATGAGAGAGCTGAAACTCTGGAGTGAATTAGATGGAAACGATGAATGGATGTGACAGAGCTATCATGAGAAAGAAAGAAAGAACAACAGAGTATCAAGCATATATCTGATTTAATCAGAAGTGATATGGAAGTAATCCCTATGTTAGGTCTAAAAAACAGAAATGCAGATGGCAAGAACAGCACAACCAAGTCATCAGTCATGGTCATCGTCCCTAGACTCAATAATAATGTACAATAATGCTCTGACTCAGCATCCAAGCTTAATTTAAAGGGCAAATGCCATATTATAATAGTAATTTACTCCTTAGTCAGTTGATCAGGCTATGAATAATGATATTACAAGAGGATTATTGGGAGGCATTATTAGGGTGGAATGTTGTCCTGAGGCACCATTACATAAGGATCAAGGCTGGCTGAATTAGTTCATTTTTGATTCCCGGTGTTGCTACCCTAAGCAAAGTGATTTTTACTATTAAAATAACAGTTCTTATGACTATTAGAAAACTATTGATTTGATCATTTTGTCTGTAAGTAAGTTACAGTTATGTAATGGAAAATTAAATAAACATTGCATTGTTTCAAGCATCCCCTCTACAGAAGCTGATTTAACCTTTTTTTGCACTGGTGAACAGCATTTTGCTTTTCAATAATGTTATGTCTCTGCAAGTAATACTTGTTATCATTATTGATTCTTGGATAGTTTTATGTACTGAATTAATCTACAATCCCATTGAAAACTAAACAACTGGATGAAAATATTTCACAACATTTAAAAAAAGCATTAGGGTAACAAGACAAGTAGTGGATGTAAGTAATGTCAAGTGTGACATTGATCTGGCCCAAATCAACAGGCTACTGTTAAATGGTGCATTGACAGAACATCTTCTTCACAAAGTATGAAGCAGTATTGCATTTTCAAGATGATATTTTGCATTAGAAATTTGCCACCCAGATAATCACCACACTTATGAGTAGGTGATAGTTGTGCAGTTAATTCTATGTTGCATAGCGATTGGTTTTTGGTTTTTGTGTCAGAGTTTACAAACCGGTTCACTGATTCGGATCAGAACAAACAAACCAGATGCTCCTAGTCTGTGTTTGATAAGGACCTTTACTGTGGCTAAAATTTCATAAACCACAAATTCAGAGGCATTGACACAAATTTTGTGCAATGTACCAGCTAAACATAAGACTTGGAACTGAAATGCAAGTGTAGTTTTTTTTTTTAATGCATGTGTATTTTTTTCTTTCTGTGAATTGATTTAGGTTTCACTCTACATTTTTCAAAATGATCAACAGTAATTTGTTAAACAAGTAATTTATGTAATCAGCAAAATGATCAATCTGCAAAAAGATTGCTTTATCTGTAGAGGTGCACTATCCTCTCTCTGCAGCATCACCACTTCACCTACTTGCATCAATCATGCTTATGTCCCATAATGCAATCAAAAGCTTAATGGTAAACACGACCCAGTGGCACATTGCTGATGCAGGACATTTTTCTTGCTGGCATAAGTGGACACGCAAATAAGTGAATTAAGGAGGCCAATTAAGGAGTAGAGATACTTGTGGCTTGGGGTATGAGTGTGTGCTTGTGAGCATATCTTCTACGATGTCAGCCCTGTATCGATCACATTCACAGTTGCAAGACCACATTGGGCAACCTGTCTGCTGGTTTGACAGGTGTCCTTGTCTGCCTAATTCATCTTGCGCTGCTTTGTTTCTTCTTCCTCTCTTCTCCTCACTGTGGTACAGTAACCCAGAGGGCTGTTCATGTGACACATGTCCCAGTAGATACAGAAAGTGCAGAAAGCGACAAAGGTGAAATACAAAGACACCTGCTTCTGCGGGTCCCTGTCCAATATGTCATTAGTGACCTGCATATGAAGTCATGATCGCTATTAACAAATGATATACCACGTAAACAAATGTACAGATGCATATGCAAAAAAACAAAACAAAAAGAATAAGGTGACTTTATTTGACTGGATTGAGGTCAGGTGTGAGGCACTGCTATGTAGCTGTGTAGCACACTAAAGGAGAGGTAATCACTATTCAGAACGCAAAGTCTCTTTATTATAGGGATACACTGCAATGATGCGAGGCAGTCTTGCGTGAAATTGAAGAACTGACATACTGTGTTTTCTTCTTTTTTTTTTATTTGTTAGCTTTGCACAGTTCAGTGATAAGTTGAATCAGTTACTCACTCAAGTTGAGTGACGTCGTGTTATTGTTTTCCTTTTCCTCTCATGCTCAGCTTTTTTCCTTATCACACTGAATGGTTCGGTTGATTATACTCACTTCAAAACTTGTGCCTATGCATTTCTAAAGTTAAATCCCTGTGATTGAGGGAGAGAGACCTTCCTTTGACATGTTACAAAAATATGTCCAGGAGAATGGGTGATAAAGGCGTTTTGGGAAGGGACTGTCAGCAAAAATGAATATCAGCACGAGAGGACACAAAGCAGGCAACGGTTCAGTGGTTCACCATGTCCGGGCAGTTATTCACAACGACAACGTTTCAAACATTGCTTTGCGTGACTTTATCTCTGAAATGATGCATTCATCTGAACCAACAGAATCTACCTGGGTTATGAAAAGTATATTCCAGGCTTGTGTCAAAAATGTTATTCTGGTTGTCATGTACATTTGGTTGTCGAATGTTACATCATAAGACATCATGTCTCAGTTCATACAATTCAAATTAGTAGCAATGCAGAAAAATATTATTTTTTGGCCTGATCTGTGAACCAGTGACAAACACACTCTCTAAAACAATGAATTAATTTGAATGTGTTCATTTCTATGGATTCCCTTGCTTGGATTCCCTGAAGGGTCCTACCTCTCAGCTCCAATCTTACACTTTTTCACTCCAACTGTAAAAAAGACAGTTATGTAGCTACTGTATTTTACTGCCCAAGCATTTTTTGTGTTTTGCTATAACAAAAAAAATGCTATAACAAAAAAAATTCTGTTTCAAAGAAACTGTGTGCAACATTTCTCTTCCACTATTGAGAGTGATTATCATGTTCAGTCATTAAAGTTTGACTATTTTGCTCACATAACTTGTAGAAAAGTTCCGTGTAGTGTCTTTCACCAGACCTTTCATGCAGTCAGTGGAGTAGTTTTGACAGACATGCACAAGCAGGTATTATTGTTTTGACAGATTCCAGCCTACAACATGTGTTTGACGTTTCTCCACCCTAACCACCTGCAGTGTTCTTTGTAATGGGAGATTTACTGACAATATAAATTCTACATGATTTGGAGTATGGAGTTTTTTGTTTTTTTTTTTTGATAAAAAATGACATCCCAAGTTCAGTATTCACTGTTTTATCAAAGACACACACTGGAGTAGATAGATTACTTAATACTGTCTTTTGTGTTACTCCCTTAAAGCATATCCATAACGTAAGATTTAGTTTAATATAAAGCAATATTACGCCCTACTTACTGAAACACGAAATGTTTTGAGTTTCTTTGTAGTTTAGGCTATTTTATGATCATTTTGGATTATTTTACCTTTGATGTTTGTTCTTAATAATTGTTTTTTGTTTGTTTAAATGTATTTATCAGTAGTAGCTTTATCTTTATCGAATTTCCTAAGTGTGTGTTATCTTTTAGGTATATTTTGGTTTCTTTCAACTAATATTATTATTTCACACAGAGTGGACGAGTCAGTCAGTCAGTCCAATTGTAATTCTAAGCACAGTTGCCTTAAATTTATTTTTTAGTTTGATTGCTTAGAATCACACGTCTCTTTAGCTGAGGGCTTAATACTGGTGTTTGGAGCCCGTTGTCTATAGTTTTGATTTAGTATTATTCAGGTTTTATTAACAGAATAGTCTTTGGGTAAGAGTCTAAAGGCATGGTTAAGTGTTTGGCCTGGTCACATATTGACTGTCTTTTAAACAGTATTATAAATCATTACCAAATTGTCAAGAAAAGAAACATGTTTTTGTCCTGTTCTGCAGTATACCAAACAACCTTTTATTTTGCTTTATCTTCAGTCTTTCTTTCACCCCCATTTTTTTGTCTATCTCTAGTGCTCTCCTTCCTCTTTGGTGTATCCCACTAGGCCTTCTGTTCCTACACTGCAAACATTTTCTTTCCCCTAGATAGGCCCATTCTATGTCCTGCCTTAAATTCTACCTTTCATTAGAACATAGATATTTTTGTTAATGCTGTAAATATACACTCCACATTATTAGGCACGGCTGTACAGTCTAATGCAACTCAATAAATCATCTCTGCCATGAATTCTACTTTTGCAATTGTACCACATCTACAAGGTGATAATTTAACTATATGTTTATTATTGAGTTTGTAGTGGTTGGTGGAGTCAAACTGTGCATTATATTAAGAGGTGTCTCTAATGTTTTGGACACTGTATTTAAAATGAATGACGGGGGCCTAACAAAGAGGCTGTGGAATATACAGTATATATGGTTGAGTGGCACAATCACAAAGGCCACATCAAATATCAATATTTAAAAATGGTGGAGTCCAACTTCTTCTTCTACCCTGCCAACGTATATTCTGCTGATTTGATGGTATCCACTTGCCATTCATTACCCCATTAGTAGGTGGGCACTGGTTTTAAGATTTTATTCTTGGACCCAAACAAAGATGGGAGCTAGATAGAAAGATAGTCATTGTACCATTCTAGCTTAGTTCCAAGCATGGAGATGATTTTTTGCTTTGATTTCTTTTTTGAACAGCCACAAACTGGCATTAGAAATATACTGAACTGAAAATTGTAAACTGAATCACATTAGCAGAACTGAACTGAACTGAGCCCTGCATGTTTCAGCTTATCATTTTACTATACCTTAAGAAATTGGCTTGTTTTACATCAATTTAAGTCATTAATAACATTTTAACATATGTAAATATGCTTGCTTTGTTTTAAGCTTTGTTGTCATGGTATTTTAGCTTTTTAGTTCAAATTAAAGCTCCCTGGTTTTTTATTTTAAGATCATTCATTCAATATTCTTTGTAATTAGTTTTTAAGCAGCAGTAGAAGACCATAGTTCCTAAGATCCTAATGAAAATAACATCCAAGCCTTTTTAGTGTGAGAACTAAAGGAAACCCAAGCAGAAAGAAGCAGCAGAAAGAAGCAGCAGGAAATAGCTTAATTCTTGCCACACAACCACAGTTGTGGTAGTGAGTAAATAGGTAGTCTCTACTGGGGTATTAGTAGAGAGAAAGACACTGTGGGTAACATTGCATGTCAGTATAGTGGGAGGTGAAAACTGGGTGTATGGAATATGAAAAGCCCTAACACTGTTATCGTTGACTGTCTGCGCGTGTGAGATGCGATGTGACAGCTGAGCAGGGCTGTAAGGGCAGAGATGAATTCACAAATGGTAGCCCCAGGGAGCAGTGGGTTTGGGGAACAGAGGTGGGATAGGGTGAGGGAGTGACGGTGTATGCTGGAGAGGGAGGAAGGGTCAAGAGGTTATCAAGGAGTAGCGAGGGTAAACTATCTGCAGTGCAGGCAGGATTCTCCCTGTGTGTCTTTGCCCTTTGTTGTAACACCTAAATAAAACTGAAGCAACAACATCAGTAGTTTACTATTAGTCAGAGTAATGTAATGAACTTTTAAAAACATTTTGTATATGTGGTTTGTTGAAACTGAAAAGTCCTCATAGTGAAAGGTAACACTGAAGGTCAATAGCAAGGTCAGCTGTTTCTGTAGCCCGTTCAAGCTACTCAAGCTTATAGTAGTTCTTCCAGTTTCAGTTCTTTCTGTGTTTGAGAGCTAAATAAGAAAAAAAATTATCAGGACCACTTTCATATCAATATAGTAAATATGAAGCTACTGCCAACAACCTAACTCAACAACAGTAATTGTGTTTGCAGTTTAATTTGTACAGATGTGTGATGTTTGGGAGACTGGGCTTCTGCTGGTTGTCTATAATTTCAATGTGTCAGTAAGACGAGAAGAAGTCAAGAAGTCACGGGTTCTTGCCACGAAACACTCCAGCATGTCAAACCTTTGTAAACCCACAACTGTCCATGTGAGAGAAATGACATGTTCATTATTAATCTTAGAGTATGTAAGTAGAGTTTTGCTCTAAGGCAGGCTAGCTGCTTTCCCCTCTTATAGTAAAGTTATAATAATTGAGTGTCTTCATATTTAACAGGCAGATATGATGGCGATATTAATAATATCTTCTAAACTAACTCTTGCCAAGAAAGTAAAAAAAAAAGCAGAATCAGAAAGACTTGCACTTCATCTAGAGTGAACCCTGCTATGCCAAATATGTGCGACATGGCATTGTACTTTATACCATTCAGACATAAATGACCTTTCAATAATTCAGTGTTCCTACTCTCATATCTATGAATTGCAACTGTTTCTCATTTGCTTTTCATAACCACATTCAACCTTTTTTTACCCTCCTATTTCTCAAACCCTCCTCTGATGCTGCTCTGTGCAAAGGTCTGTCTGCCTCTACAACAGATTCATCCCCTGCTAGGTGAGCGTGGATGCTAATTCCTGTTTTCCTGTCTTCCATGCCCCCATGAACAATGCAATGCTTCATCTGTGGACCTCTATAAAACATCAGTCTAATACCAGATTGTAAGTGACATTTTGCAACAGTCTGTTGACCCATCACTGCTCTTTAGCCACATTGGAGGGTTAACATGAATGGCCTGTTTAAAGTTATGCCACTACATCTCAGTCTGATTGACTAGGCCACTCCAAAACCTTAATTCACTGACCTGCTGCAGAACCCAAGTGTGCTTGAGCTAAGGAACACACAGCTTCCAAAACGTTCATCTTTTGTCTCATCAGTCCACAGAGTATTTGTTTCTATGTTTGTGTTTAAACTAAATAAACAAAAAAAAACTTTTTCACAGCACTGTCTAAACTCACAGCCATACACACATCCTTTATTACCAAATTACCAAAACAAGATGCTACAAGGGGTGAGAGAGGTAGTGTGTGTGTGTGTGTGTGTGTGTGTGTGTGTGTGTGTGTCAGCAGTGCTATTGAGGAAAGGAGTCTGAGAGAGAAAGCGAAAACCAGGAAAACCATTTAGCATTTTAAATAGCTGCACCATCTCCAACTCAGCCGAGCCCCATTAATTAAAAGGACATGCCCTGTTGAAGCCCAAATGGAATCTCACTCTTATTCACTGTAGAAAATGTCTGTAAAAATGATCTTTTCCCTGCCCCATGGTAAAACCACGTAATTGAGGCTGCAGACTTTATTGTAATTGGATGAGGATGATTAATGCCAGGTAGAGAGAAATGATCAGGGGGAAACCTACTCCAACTTTCTTCTTTCTCTCACACAGTCTCTTACACATAAAGTCCTTCAGCTTCAGAGGATATTTCACAGTATGCTGTACACTTGGAGCTCTTCGTGGTTAGCAAACTGAGAGTTCTAAATTATCTTGACTGACATTTTTCATCTCACTGAGAGATTAGTTGTTAGTGTTTTGGCATGTTTGTGTAATTTCAGGGGGCTTATTTTGCACTTGGTTTCTCAATTTTGAGAGTGAACCCAGCAGTCAGTTTGGAAGTGTGTGCATGATGACGTCTTGTTCATGCTTAGCTGATGGCCCCTATTACACTCTTATGCTGGATAAATGGGCTGGAGTATTTTCTCGCTTTTATTAGAACTGAAGATTCCGCTCAGAAAAGGGTAAAAAAATCAATTTCATAAAAAAGTGAACGTTGGATTATTTTGGCCTCTGGAGATGTTCACAGTGCTTTATCAAACTGGTTCAGTCATTGTGTAGACTGGATCTAGTCTGACGTCAAAATATCTAGTGTAGCTTGAATTTATCTCTTCAGACTGAGCATGACTCAAGTTTGACTCACTAACTTTTGTTGTGTGGCTGTGTAGCAGAGAACCACCCTCATCAGTGGCCTTGAACCTCTGAATTTTGATGCAGCCAGTAAATCCGCGTGCTCATGGTTGTGTACGTATGTGCATAGATTTGGGCGCACCTGCATTTGCATTTATGTTTTTATTCATGTGTTAGCAGTTATTTTCTATGCTGTTGCTTGCTGTGGGATTTTTCTTGTGGCTAAAGAGCCTACTCAAATTTCAGGTAGCTGCACTCCCTATGCAAAAGAAAGGTCCTTGAGGAGATCTTGTTTGAACAAAACATTCCACCATATCTTACTGTAAAAAGTAAAGGAGGCTTCTCAAGTATTGATGTAGACCCTTCATATGGGAATGGAAGAGAGAGAAAAAGCTTTTAACATTCAGCACTGCAACACAATCAGAAGGCTTTGTCTTTCTAAAGTTATTGTGACTGAGTGATCTGTACTAGAAAACATCACTAATTAGCATTTTTTTCCAGTCTAGTCCAGATGCAAATTGTAAATATAAAAATGTATTTTTCTTTTTTATTCTCTGATAAATGTGCCATATTCTAGGTCTTATTAGAGATGGTATAATGAAGGGAAAGAAAAAGAGGAGGGTGGGTGGTAATAATGCTTTTCCCTACCGTACTTTGGAGTGGATGCATAGCTAATGAAATGAATAATACGGAGGACATGTTGCTGATACAGTGGTAATTACCAACTGCTGCCACTGCAATACCTACGGTGCCTCGATCATATGCTCATAGCCCTGAGCACGACTAAGGCAATGCACAGAGCAACTCTTCCTTCAACCCTCCTCTATCTGCCTGTCACAGCTCTTTTCAATTTCTGCCTCTCTCTGCCTTTAAGCAATATCTGTTGTCTGCCTGTCTTTGTACAGGTTTATATTATATTGCCATTTACTGTTTGCTGTGCCATCATAAAGTGTTGTTAATGTGTTTTTTATGAATGTAATTATTTATTTATTTAGTAATATTATTTCACATGGGTCATTACTTCCATCAAAAATGCTAATCATCATAATACTATGATCAATACAATTTAATTGTCTTGTTAACAAAGTCAGAAAAGCTGATAAATCTCTCTTGTTCTCATCTAAAAGAAATGATTTAGTAAACATCATACTGTTATCAAATGCAGATTCCACACTTTCAGACGCCTCTGTCATCCTACTCCATGCACTTATTTCTGAATATGACAGCTGAAGAGTGGCTTTCTAATATAAGCTTATGAGTGCACATGCTGGAGCACTTACTTCACTGCTCTGAATGTGACCCCAGTCAACGAAAGCATGCATAAATTCATTGATGCAGCACATGAATAAAAACTTGCTGATCCACATGTTTACTTTAGGACCAATGTTCGCAACTCTTTTGGTTAACTGATTACTACCCCTAAAGCAAGAATTCTCATTGTAATGAAACATGTAGTCCACTTGGAGCTCATTTTCATCATTTCATTTACTAGGAGTTTGGAATCCATTACGGATATCATACCTTTATATCCTCCATTAAAGTCAGAAAACAGTTATCTGAAATGTGTTTCGTGAACTTTAGACACAGTACAATTGGAACATTGACTGGGTGTTTAACAAACTGCATACTCCAGACTGTCAAACGTGTTGCTATTCTGAACATGTCCTTTCCATTAGCTGCATGGCACACGCATCCCACTCATCCTAGTATGTTTAGCATGTGCTAATATGGCTGTGGGTAAAATACTTTGGAGTAATTACACTGCCACAAAATGCACAGGTTTTGAAAGTGCAAGCTATTGATTATGTTAAACAGCTTTAACAAGGAGTTGAGGGGGGGGATTCAAATAGACAGTGGAATGCAGTTGTAAAATCACTGATGTTTCACAGATCCTGTGTTCTAATTATTGCATTATGGGATGAAAATTATCACATGCTTGGACAACGTAAGTGATAATTCTTCTGTGATAGTCATTAGGTCAGTCCCATTTACTGTTCCGAACACAACAGACGGCTCATTAAGTGAAGAATCATGGTTTAACAACAAACAATTATGCACAGAAGCTAGCACTGTGAGTGGAATTGCAACACCTGCAGAGACCTTAAAAGCTAATTTGGGAAAAATCCTTTGAGTGAGACATTAACTCAGCACAAAAGATATGAAAAACTCAATTAACATTCAAGTGATGAAATACAACAATACAAACAAGTGTGCTTCTGGGCACAGTGAAAATAAGCCATCATTAGCCAAATGGAAATTATTAAAATAAGATAATAAGAAGACCTCCCGCTGTGCATGTCTGCAGTGGGTGAAAAGTTTAAAGATTATTTATGATGTTGTGGTAACAAAGAATATTCATTAAGTGGAAAAGATTTAGTGCAAGTATCAAGCGAATGTCACATCTCAATGAAGAGCAGCCAAACCAATTCGAGAAGGTATAGTTAATGTTATTTTTGTTGGTGATATTAATTTGAAGAGAAATTCATTCTACTCCGTTAAACAATACTGATGTCCTTTTACTGTTGTTTTTGTTACTGGGCTGTTGTGTAGTAGATAACAATATTGATTTTAGTGTTAGTGGTCTTTGACCTACCAAACAGTTTGCTTATCACATCCCTCCATCATAATGGATTTATACACTGGGAGCAAAGGTTGGGATCACAGAAGAAGTTTTTCTACTGATGATGTTCCCAACCTTTTCCCCTTTCATATATCACCCATTAGTAATGTCATATATCATTGTAAGCACTGCTTATTCTGTTACTTCTGCTACTCATAGGAACACATATTACATAGTGCTGTAGTTTACTCAAACTTTCTTACTCATCTGACACGGCTGACAAATAACCATCTGATTCCACATGCCATATTTTTGAATCTGTTTAACTTCAATCTGCTCTAGCCAATGATATAATTCTCCACAGCCTGATACCATGTTGGTGCTTTAGGGCTTTTTCTGTACCTTTTGTAAGACACAAAAAAAATAAGAAATCTTAAATGCTATTTAAATATTCCCTTACAATCTGTCGTGTTAGCAATATCCTGGTTGTAATAAAGTACCATTTGATGTACTTGTTTTTTTCATGGCACATGCTATGCAGATATGATTTATGGAACGCCACCATCACCCCTCTGATAATCATCTATATCTGCTGCTATAATTACACTCAAAAGCAATTTTCATGTACTTGCTGCCTGGATTGATGTGCATAATTTATTTACTTTCAGACAGATTTTAAATGGAAAGGATCAAACAACTGAGAAACTTGGTGTCTCATCCAAGCAAAGTCGCTGTCACTTTGAAGAAAAGAAAGTGAATACACAACTCTTTTACCTTTTAACATACAGTACCCTTATAAGGGTGGCAGTTGGAAGACAATAACTTCCTCTTTTTGCTGTCTGCAGTATAAGAATACAAAAAATTATTATAAAAGGTATGCCCATAGAAATGGATGAGGCGTGACAGGTACATAGCATTGCTTACATGCAGAAAAATGAACACCATGAGCGAACTGCCGGATACTGACTCAAGAAACACATGTATTGTTTTAGGGATTGATTGTATAAGTTCATTCTCTCTAATATGACAGTGTGACTTTTGTCATTTGTACCACATAAAGGATGAGAGTTAATACCATCATAGCATTTCCTACTATTCAGTATTCCATCAGTATTATCTGTTAGTTAATGTATGAACCTTTGCTTGTGTTGCCTGAGGGACAGAACTTGCCCCCACATCTAGAACACCAGACAGAGAATATAAAATTAATATTTCATAGTGCTCCAAAGCCTGTCAGACAAATTTATGCGGACATCCTGTCAATAAATGGTTGAAAGATTGATGGAATATGATGTCCCCGGGTGGAGCATGAAGCAGCTGGTGGGAGTGTTGATACACGTGCTATTTTTGGAAGATTCCTGGTTCTTTCCTTTAATCTAGTGGGGCAGCCAACTGATGCATTGTTGCATGCATCATTGTGCTCTGGGAAAATGGAAGGCATAAGGGAATAATGTCACTGGAATGTCCCCTCTCTCTGTGGAAAATCACAGCTCATATCTGCATTTGTCAAGTGTATATGCTGTGTGTTAGAACATATGACTGGGAATTAGTTTGCAAATGTATTTCTTTTAAGGTGTATGATAAGGGATGTAAAGATCACTTAATTTTAGTATTTCTCTAACATTTCAACTTTTTATTACTTCAAATCTACCTTAATTATAACACAAATGCTCACAAAATAGAGCTTTACACAAAACTAAATAGAATATACCACACAAACTAGTTATTGTGTCCTACAGTTACTCCAGGTGTTAACTGACAAAACTAACATTACTTACTAACATACAGCATGGCATGGTCAGCTATATCTGACTGATTTCTATATGTATTATTATTTTATTTTATAATAGCAAATGCATCAGACTATATGACATGGTTTTATTCAGACAAAACACCACAGTGTGTAACTGTATGCTGAAGACAAACACCTCAGAGGTCAGGGATACCTGCTGAAAAGTACAGAGAGAAGGAGACTGAGTGGAAGGACAACTACAAGAAAAAAATAAGAACAGTGCAATTGTGGCATATGAATAGATTCAAGATTTTGATCCCAGTGGGTACACTTCTATAGTATAACAACTAGAAGACGGTTTAGAGTCTAAGTCTTTAATATATGATGAAGCTTTATCATTAAGTGCTTTGTATGTAAGAAGAATATTTTTTTAATTCTTTATTTCACCAGGAGTCAATGCAGGAGACATACTGCATGTCTCCTGTCTCTTTCTAATTCCAGTCAAAGCTCTGAGGTATTTGAGTTACCGGGACATCCTATTAGAAGTGAATTATAGTAGTTCCTTCTAGAAGTAACAAAAGCATGGACTAGTTTTACAGGATCACTTTCAAACAGGATGCTCCTAAATTTAGCAATATTCCTTAGGTGGAAAAAAGCTGATCTGGAGACTTCTTCTTTTACCAGGAAATATCCTGGTTGAAAATTATTCAAATTCCTCACAGTACTTGAGACCAACATTATGTCATCTAGAGTAATTGTATGATTAGATGTTATATCTCTGAGGTTTTAAAGCCTAAATAAAATAACATCTGTCTTTTCTGAATTTAGAAGTAGAAACTTACAGGACATCCAGGCCTTTTTGTCTTTTTAACATGCTTGAAGTTTGACTTGTCTGCGCAGTGGTGGAAATTTAGTGTTGTAGTGTTTCATAATGATATCACCTTTGATATCACCTGGTTAACCCTGCGCAGCATTACACACATGCACACTGTACATATCTACTGTATGTACTATGTATGTACCAGCTAGGACACTGTCAATACCTAATTTAGTAATTTACTAGCAAGTAACCCTAACCCTCTAAAATGTGAATGGTATTCAAAATGGTCATTAGAGAAAAATCTAAGATACGAAAGCCTATTTGTCTGTCATTTTACCAGTCAGTTATTCAAGGCAAACTCTTTAGCATGTCGTAAGTCAGATTAACATTATCAAAATGTCATTGTTATTAGAGTCAAAGTTTCATTAATTTAAAGAGTACAGTTTGATTTAGAATACATATGCAGATTGGTGAGACTTTGTTATCCATAATACAAATGTTGACCATATGACAGCTGGATTGGGATTCATGCTTTTTCTCATTGAGTCCTACGTATCTGTCTTTAAGCTTGTTCTGTAGTAGTTTATAACTCATTCATAATTCTCTGACATCATAAATAAATTAGCTGAATGTCAGGGCAAACACTGAACGTTTCAGCACAGAGAAACCCACAAACCAAGGATAGAGAGACCACACAATATTAGTTTTGACAATGAAAGATCTAAAACCCCGGAACACCCTTCAATGGATCTGACATGGTCCCATCTTGCTGCATCTGCCAAACTTCTCTTGAACTTTTCTTTCCATTATTTTGCGGTAAGGAACATAGTACAGCCTAGAGCAGCTCCTGCATCCGTTTAAAGTAATGTGCTTTACCTTGACAGTGAAGATAAAGGGCTGGGGCTGGGGGTGAGGAGGAAAAATACAACAACTTGTAGGTCTCCAGAGAGCTTACTCTGAATTTGAAGCTTAGCTCACATAAGGCTGGTATTCAATTCAAATAGTCTACAAAGCTACTGCATTCAATTAATTTACACCCTGAGCATTAAACAAAAACATGTTGACCTTCTTATGCTCTCCACACACTGAGGCAGTAAAATGACAAGGCAAACGCAATTTTATTTCATTTGCATCATTGATTTCTTGGAGGTCAGCAATTTATGCAGTACCTGGGTTGGTTTAGCAACCTCTTAACTGTGTTCCAGTCAACTGTGGTTTATATGAGAGTCTATTTTTTAAGTAGCATTTGATCATGGGGAACAGCTGTATTATCTTATATAAAGGGTTGAATTTCCTTACCCACAAAACTATAAATTTGATCCTACTCCAGTGTCTGTGTAAGTTCTTCAATATACCGATTTTACAAATGGGGGACCAACTGACTGCAGGGTTCTTTTATTCATCAGTGTAATTTCCTCAATGTAATTACATCATTGACGGTAGTCAGACTGCTAGCCTGAACTCGAGTCTGAATTAGATACATAGTTATAATCTGGTGTTTTTGCATGTAAGGCAAATATTTGCATCATAAGGCATTGGCACAATATCATGATTTGCTGATTAACATAGTGATGAGAATCTTCATGTCTTATTCCTTGGTTGAGTTACAGGTTATGAGCTTCAGTATTGACTGTCTCTGAGGGCATGTTCTGCTCAGCAGCAGGAATATGGGACACTCCACTGGTGATTATAATGAATTGGGGGGAAGAGGAAGGGAGGCAAAAGAAAGAAAAAGGGGGAAGGGGAGTAGCAGTTTCTTTTTGACAGAGCTAATCTTCTCTGAAAGTGTTTGATGCTTTAAAAAGCAGCAGCAATGAGAGCAGTAGACAGGAGACGAACTGGAGATGGATTATCCAGAGAAGATGGAGATTTGTGATGGGATGACCCTTGTACTATAGGGATCCATTTCTTAATTGTTCCTCTAGGACTGTCCTTTGCCTCCATTTCTCGGTTATAAAACACCCTCCATATGGCATATTTGGCAAAGGGCATTAATCTGCTCCTCAACAGACCGGCATCATGGGTGAGCCTGGCCATCTGAAATGTGCTGACACCTCACTTCTTGGTTAGCAGTTAAAGCGGTTAAGGTAATGGAAGGAGTGGGGTAAAGGTATTAATGTGTGCAAAAGAAACATCCCTTTCATTGTTATTACAACAGATGTCTCTTTCCATGCTTTTACTCAAATTCAGTAGGTTAACATTATTCATCAGATTCCCTCTGTAGCAGACACCCTCTGTAAGGTGAATCAGGGGATGAGGGGATGCTGAGTTAAGTGATGGAATGGAAGATAAGGTTTTGGATGCACTGCCGCAGTCCGTTGGTAGTGGTATGGGGCCAATGCCAGACATTACTCTCTCTCTTTGTGATGCTTTGCTCAGCACTGCAGCATTGTAGCAACAGGATGGATCTCTCTCTCAGTGTGTGTGTGTGTGTGTGTGTGTGTGTGTGTGTGTGTGTGTGTGTGTGTGTGTGTATGTATGTGGTGTTTGTGTGTGTATTTGAAGGGGTGGGGGAGTCACAGAAATGAAAATGAAGTCACAGCATGTCAGGGCAGCAGCAACATGCAGCGTCGATATTGAGATAACAAGCATGTTGCAACAGAGGAGAAAGCTCTGAAGAAACGAAATGGCTGAGACATCCCTCAGAAGATTTTTGCATCCATTTGTTTTAGGAGGGTGCTGAAATGGGGTGGCATTCTGCCAAGGATAAGCTCTTGTCTTTGTGTGTGTGAGGGAGTCACTTCATCAGATGTTTTACAAAGTGAAGACAGAACATTCGCGTGCACTTAATATCTGCAGCAAACCTGGAGAAATTGATTGATTGCAAATTATTATTATTCTGCTGGGGAAAGAATGAGCGATGTTTAATTTGTGTGGCTGAATTTTTTTCCAGTGAAGCTGCAATATATTCAGGCCTGTTGTAATCTAAGAATATTTTTGACTCACTGAGTTGCATACAGAATTATACAGACACAAAAGATCATATGCACATATGGACTTATCAAATGAAGCCTAGTCAGCAGTCATGAATAATAAATAGCATAGCACAATCACAAAAGTGGTTCTCCTGTTCTATTGAATGAAGTAAGATGGATCCACATCTTGCTATTGACCCTGTAAGAACGACTCACACATCATCCCTATCAGTTGTTTCTATCTAATAGTAGGACACTAAATGTAAACTGTAGTAAGGCTGCATGTAGGTGAGGAATTGTTGCTGTATAAGCATTGAGCAGCACTTATAAAGGTACAGACCATTAAACCGTGCACTGGATGCATTCAGTGAGGAAGCTTCTCTGTGGCATCATGCCACTAAAGGGACATGGCTTAATTAAACTTTCATCTGACTGAAATTCATGTGCGTTTAATGATCCAGAATCACTTCATTCCACGTGAATTATGAATATTAATGAATGGGTGTGTTTTGTATAGGTTGGAGCTTAAAGCAAGGGTGGGTGAAGAAAAAGAATGTAAGTAACCACCATTAAATCTTCATAGTCCCACCAAACCCTCCAGGCCAGAGGTCATGATTGGTAGTGTCTGTGTGTGTGCATGTGTGTTCTCATTACAGTAGCTTTGTGTAGAAGCTCCAAACCCCTATAAGATTTCACCTAGATGTGACTGGAATAGGAGTGGCTGTTAGTGGCCTATTTCTGGGGTCTTGTTCTGTCCCTCCTACCCTCAATAAATGGACCTTGGCTAGTGTCATGTTTTTTTCTTCCTCTATAAATTAAAACAATGTAGACAAGGCATGTATGGACGCAACCAAGAATTTAGTGATAAAAACAATATCTGATTCTTTCATAATTGTGATGGTAAGTATAGGATGGAATCTGTTTACAAGCTAGTGCAACCACAGTTTGACAAGTGGTTCTGTTTACAGACTAGGCATGGGCCAATTTTTCGGTTGGTTCTGTTGGTGAGAGCAGTCAGCTCTGTATGATGGAGGTAAACCACCGAAATCTTCCCCCATCAAAATAGACGAATTGGCCTGTCTGGGAATTTTTAAGGTATTGGGAAAAAAACCCAGCCTCTTACTTCTCTGTGTGTCAGCGACTGTATATTACATAGAGAGCGTGTGTGTGTAAACACACAAATAGACAAACAAACATTCAAGCTCCTTATGTGTATGTCTGCTTCAATAACAAAATAACAGATTCAATATATATATATATATATATATACATATATATTTATATATACAGTATATGTATATATACTTTATTCTTAGTTGTGGTATAGCAGTAGTCATTTAGATCATGTAATACATTGTTTAAATATATGTTTAATTTACTACTATATATATTACCAATAATTTCTGCAACACTGTTAACTGTCATTAGAGATACCGTATTACCGTGACACAGTGATATTTCTTGCTTAAGCATAAGGGAACCGTCAGAATCTTATACTGACATATTTAAAGACATAGCAGTGTTTGGCTTGTCAGTGTATTGGATCATAAAAACATATTTTGATGATATATGACACAAACTGCTCAGAATTTAACCTAGACTCTTCAGTCAATGTACAGCATGGATGATACATACATGAAAAGCTGCAAAGGCCAAAGGCCTCCAAATGTCCCTGTTTTTGTACTAATAATGCTTTACACCTTGGAGCACTTCTTAAATTGAAAAATAAAAATACTGCTGTAGAAAAGGAGTTCCATGAAGAACAACACTACCCCTCTAGCAAACCATTTAGATCCCTTTAATGTTTATGGGAAAGCTGAAGTGGAATACAGGTTTAAATGGAAACAGAGGATATTCCTATGACAATTGAATCCAATTCCCTTCTCCACATAAAAACTCTTTAATTCAGCATTTTTTTTCTTTCACAGTGCATACCAACTGTCTCGCATCCTCACAGAGATGGAGCCCCTGGTTGCGCAACTCTGGTATATCCTTGTCACTAGATCAATGCTGCCATCTACTGCAAATTTTCAGGTTGCAGATTATTAAACTGTTCAGCGTTTATACTCAGTATACGGTATTTACAGTGAATGGATATTGTTAAAATGTATGTTTTTGAATCAGATCTTGATTTCAAACACCTTAAAACCAAAAGAAAATGTGTTTATTTATTGGCCAAAAACATATATGGCATTGTATTCTGTTGATACCCATAGAGGGTTTTAAAAATTCAGCAGGTCTGTCCATTCTGTTTTGCCTTTAACTTACACGTTTCTCATTTCCACACTGTTCATAGTGTTCTCCCGACTTTCTTCCAGTGGTTATAACACAGGAGGAGGAAATACATCAGGGAGATGCATGGGGTAATGGCAGTATAAGGACCCCAAACGGATTCAAGAGCTTTAGTCATCAAATAGTATACTGCACAGGTGTGGTTTTATGGTTCAGGCTTTTTACTGCTTCCTTTGCACCCAGCAGAACATTTCCCACAAGACATGATGACAGCCAAGAGTTTGATGTAAGGTTGCAAGTGTTTCCTGCTGCATGAGTTATATAAGCAATGGAAACAGCACTTTACATGGAATAAATATGTCATAGGAATTGCAATGTGTAGCTTCTTCAGTCATGTCTACAGCATACAGTCCACTGTGATCTTTTACTGAGAATGTTAAACTGCATAAAAAGTAAGAGTAAGGGCGTTCTTCAAACTGTTGCGGATGTGCCATCCCGGGTGCTCTTACTTCAGCTTTATCAGGTCAGAATCTGTGAGTATGTTTCCCAGGTGTGAAGGAGAAAATCATTACAGTTCAAATTGATCTAATTAATACAGTGGACAGACACAGAGGTCCATCTGATTAAAGTGGAAGTCAAGCTACTTGCACACGTGCACACTTGACCTCCACACTCAATGATGTCACTAGAAATCAGAAGCACTCAGTTCCAGGTGCTTGAGCCAATGACCCAATCAGACTGAGCCAGAGGGAAAGAAAAATCCTTATCTGTGTGTAACAGCCCAGCAGTCACATAAACTGAATAAGCAAGAGAGCAGAGGAGAAAAAAGGGGGAAAAAAAGACAAAACATCTATTTTTAAAAAACATTCTTTTAGCTTAGCTCCAGTTTCTCAGATCTGGTATCAACTGAGGAATCTTCACTTGCACTAATAGAAGCCTAATTAAAATTAGGAAATGCTTTATGATGTAGGGTATGACACCCATAAATAACTGATAGAGGAGTCAACTATATATATATATATATATATATATATATATATTGTATAAGATAT
>JAUYWH010000005.1:11412207-11474602 GCA_034779795.1 Ctenopoma multispine | reverse complement strand
TATATACATATATATACTTATATATATATACTTTGGGAATACTTCCCAAAGAAAAGCATAACAGCCCATCAAGGTTTAACACACTGTTTAATGTCGTAAAACAGCCGCTGCTTACGACAAGGAAAGCTCAAGTTTTACGGCATTTTGCTTTACGGTAATACGAGGCCTTCAGTTTATATTGCGCATAGCGCTTTACGCTAAAGCTTAGCATTTATATTGCAAGGGGAGTTACGGTATTTGCTTAAATACAATGGGAATAGAGGAAGAAACGGACCGGACTCTCTTTATAAGAAATTTAGATCAAAGAGTGACGGAGGAGCTTTTGTTCGAGCTGTTTTTACAGGTGCTATTTTCGCTTAAGCTAACAGCAAATATTTAGTGCATTGATAGCATAACACATGCTAGTACAGCGTTAGCGTATCCGAGCCTACCACTTCACTTTAAGTGATAAAGCTGTAAGCTTTCTTACGAGTGTAATATCGTTAAGTACATATGTTATAGAGTTAACGCTAATGGTAGCGCACACGCTGTATAAAACTAAAGGAGCAGCGTTGCGTGGTTCGTGGTTATAGCAGCTAGCTAGGTATCAGTTTAAGCTAATTGCCGTTTGGGTAATGCTGCCATATTTGTTTTTTTTCCCAGGCAGGACCTCTTATCAAAACTAAAATTCCAAAAGACTCTGACGGGAAACAGAAAACATTTGGTTTTGCCGTGTATAAGCATGAAGTGTCCGTACCATACGCCATGCAACTACTCAACGGCACATCGCTGTTTGGAAGAACTATTCATGTGCAGTTCAGATCAGGTGAGTTCAGGTTGTTTGTCTTTCTAACTGGATGGTAATTCTGACAATATCTTCTAATTTCAGTAACTTTTATTTTAATGGCGCTACATGGCTAGATACCTGTTGAGACGAAAGCGTGATCTGTGCACAATTGTACACTGAAAAAAGCAGCAACGATAACATGTATCGTTAAGTAGTGTCTTACAGGGTTTGGTTTTCTTCCACTAAATATGCAGACATTTAAATTATGTATAAGTTAATTCCAAGTCATTATTGGGTGTCTTTTCTCAATGTGATTTATAATGATGTGCTATGAAAACGCCCTCACATGCCTAAAGTATTAAAATCATGTGTCCCAGAAACAGCTGCTTGCTTGCGTTTTTGCACCTGTTTGTATGTAACCCCTGTTGACCTTCTGTCTAGAAAACTGTCTTTCACAATTAACACAGCAGTAGTAGCTGAATGTATGACGAGGAGTTATTTATGCTAACCAAGCAGCCATAAGTTAGATTTTTTTATGTTTTACTATTCTAAAAGTGCTAAACTTTGTACAGAAGACAACCTGCGTTTGTTGTGAAAGAATAATTGTGTGTCCGATCAGAGGGCTCTCACTGCAAAGATATGTCCTTTTTAAATGTGTTTACTACTTTTGCCACTATTTGCTGAAGTAAAAAAAAAAAAAAAACAATATTTATTTTGAAATAAAGTCCAGGCCTCCTCTGTTTTCTCATTTGTATTTATGGAAAAAAAATGTATGCAATTACTTGAGTTAGTACATGACTATGAAATAGAGCAAATTTTTGAACTTCCTGACATGACTGGTAATCTTTCTGTGTTACTTGTACTTAGGCGATATAAAATACCCGGTCATCTGTTAAATGTAAGGTAGACGTTTGTCATGCTATCATTTAATAATTTTGTCATTGTGCTATAATGTTTCTATTCTGTTTACCCAATTATAGGTAGCAGTCATACAGGCAGTCCAGCAAACTCACAGAATTCGAGTCCTGCAAATACCCCAAATCCCCATGGCCAGAGGTAAAATTATCTTATGAATAGTCTGTTCAACCTTCTTAGTTAAATATCAATTTTTAATGAGATTTTAGCTTAATGTGTGGCATTACCACTGATTTTTTAGTTTTAGTTTTTTTTATAAGGATTTTGTTTCCATGAGAAATGTAATTAAATTAGGTAATTGATTTCAGCTCAACTTTGATCTTCCATCTATACATTTTGGCTGAGAAGAAGTGGCACATTGTATGTAGATCATTTAAATACATTTAAACTGCAGCAGTAGACTAAAAAGATTCCATAACACATACCACACATTTATGTTAAGCTGTTTTAACTACTGCAGGAGTAAGACAAACCAATTTTTATTATTAATTTTTTTTTTCAGTTTTGAAATTGACTGCATTGATTTCAGTCAGACAGCTGCAAGCTGTGTAATATTTTTCCTGCATGTAATAATGTGTACAGTTACAACAATATGAAGAAATGCATCTTATTTTTTGAGCTGTCTTATAGTGATACAGCTCATCAGTAGGTAAAGATTTTGATCCATAGGATGAGCATTGTTTAAATATATAGGTTTTTCATGCTCTTGGCACTGACTTCTGTACTAAAATTGGAACTCTGGTATAAGATGTAGCATGAAATGGGATTGGACTGGTCTGTATTTACACTTACACACCCGAATGTATTCTAACATCAGCTTAGCAGTCCCTAGGCTCGCTGTATGTTCTCTAGTAAAGAGTTGATTCGCCATGACTAATTCGACAGCGCTCACAGAGACAGGTATTCAGACAAGTCAGTTATTGTTGTAAACATGAATTTTACAGTGTGTGTTAGACAATGTGTGAACCTGATGTTATGTAGCCCTGTACGTGTCTTTTTACTATACAGAAATATTTGACAGTATTTAGTTTGTTTTCCAGGACCCCGATCCAGTTCAGCTCTCCACCGTATACTCCTCCCCAAATGCAAAGATCCTTTTCATCTCCTGAAAATCTGCAGAAGAATGTCATGGTGATCTTTTAATTCTTTTATAATGACACAACGCTGCACAACCCTCACATAATTCATTGTCTGTATTTAACATGTCTGTTCTTCAGTTGCACATGATGAAATGTGCATAATTTAGCAGGAGGAACAACGGGGGATTTGTCTGCAGTGAACTGTATAAAACACAAATCCTGTTCTTTCATCTGCAGATGAACAACATGATGTGGCAGGTCCACATGCAGCAACTTGAACAGTTGAATGGTGGCTTCTCCAAGCCTCTGCAGAGGCAGTCTCCTGTAGGTGGAAATTCAGGCAGAGGTGGCTCAAGGCAACATAACACCGCCCAACGGCATCATTCGTCCCAGATGAACAGTGGCAGAAACCAGCGCTACGGAGACGAACCAGGTTCTGGCCGTCATCAGCAACATGGCCACAGCCGGGACAACTACCACCAGAATGACAGGAGTGGCAACCGTCAGCATGACAGCAGAGGTGGCAACAGACATCACGATGACAGGGGTAGTAACCGTGGATACCAAGAGAATAGATGGCGACGGTACTGATATACTAAGGATTTCTGTAAAGACTTAAGTTCTTCACAAATTTCTGGACAGCCTACTAAAGATTATTAACTATGTTGACAAATTTACATCAATACTCAGGTTCTTTGTACACGATCCTACCCATTTGAAAATTTGGTAACTTGCCTTAGAGCCATTTTTATTTACTTTTAAGGCGTTTTTTAAATTTGTACACTACTTTCATGTGAGTTTTTCCTCACAAATGTAAAGCTAATACTGTCATGAGAGCAAGGACAAAAAAGCAGACATGACTGGAATTTTTTTGGAAGACAAAAAAGACATATAAAAAAAAAAGATTTAGGATTTTGGCTGATTTTTATGTTATGCAAAAAACTTTAAATGGGGCTCTCAGTATTTTAAATTATTCAGGTATTTTGCAAAAAAAAGAACGAAGTCAGCTAAAAATTCCACCAGCAACACTTTTACTGCAATAGGGCACCATTTTCTCGTATTGTTTGATCACTTGATCTTCTGATTTCTAAAAAAGAACTTTATTTTATTTTTTTTATTCTGTAAGTCTGTAAGACAAAACTGTTTTAAATGAACATTTTCATTCTTATAAAGCTCACTTTATTGGACTGTTGCGTTGTCTTTTATCTAGCCACAACACCAATGCCTGGACCTTGGCTGCACATCGTAGCTATTTACAGCTGTTTGTGTATGTGAGTAAGTTAACTAAGTGAGTTATTGTATGTTGATGCTACATGCTGTAATTTACACATGGCCTTATCTGCACCTATAAATGGCCCAAGTGTAACTAATATGTCTGGGGCAACTTATGAAGTAATCTACAGGTGGCGCCACACGCATCCTTTTATTGAATCAATTAAGAGAGTAAATATAACTGAGCCACATGTTGAGCTTCTACATTTCACCTTTCTGATTAAGATGCTGAATGCTTAAGTCTGTATGAAGACTGGTCACCCACTCTGTCCACTTTACAACATACAGGTATGTTGAGGTGTATGTCATGTTCACCAGAGTTTTTTTTTCTCTTTAACCCTCAAAACAGCACAGGTTTGTGTCAGTTTACAGATGTAGAGCCCCTATTGTCCTCTCCCAGAATTATCAGGACTTTGATCCTTAACATCTGATGCTGTGATCAGCCTTTCAGCGCTGATGCTGCAGTCTGCGTCTCTGTTAGGTCCTGCTTACAACAAAGTGATGGTCAAATCCCTTAGTGTCCTAGTTGAGGTCATAATCTACTCTTCCGAAAGCGCTTATGACACTTACACCGGCTCCCGCGTTGTATCGACAACTATACCCACCAAATAAATCTCTGTGTCCAAAAGCGGTTGTGCATTTGCACCTACTGCGCTAAGCACTGTCTTGCCTGTAATCTGCCACGTATCAGGTTGCATCCTGATGCTCCCAAACCGCTCTAATAGAGAGTATCCTCTGTTTGGTGTCACTGCTGGGAAGGCGCTTATTACGCTCCTGACTGAGGCATAGCTCTTTTAATTAGTTGATCTTGCTGGCGTCTCCAGCCCTGGAGCGAGCGGATTAGAGAGGCCACTCGGTAGCCGCTGCTGTGTGGACTTTTATAGAAGCGTGTCTCCTGAAATGATCCACTTCCAAACACCCACTGAAATCCTACATTCTCTCTTGTAGCAACCCCGCAGCGCAAATCAGAAGTGAAAAGATCCCTGCGGCAGTTAGTGCCGGATCTTGGCACCGGCTCTGGTTGTTGGGTTCATTGGTGTCGCAGTAGCCATAAGGTACAGGCCCAGCTCACCCGCTCATAGTGTGTGTTCGTTAATGCAGTGTTATTTTCCAATATAGTTAAAAAAAATGTTGAGTGATTTGGAAAAACACAGACAATGTTAATAATTAAAATGTGTTTATTCTCATGTTAATCAATGAGAAAATCACATTGATTTAATACAGCAAAAGACATTTGTAGCGGCATGTTTGGTTCAGCAGCCTGTTTTTGTAGTGGTTTCCTCATCCAAGCAGTTGTTCTCATCTTCCATCTGAAAAGAAGCTGAGCTTTGCCACATTTCCTCTTTCATAATCCTCATTGTCACTTTGAACACTGCGCGAGCGTCGCGCGTATTAAATTGATTTCCTGCTCCTGTGAGTCGTTACACCCCCCCTCCCCCCCCTTAGGACACTCAAGTTTGAAACGCTAGGAAATAAAACATCTTTTTAAACAAACACTTCCTAAAAAAAATACAATTAATATTCTGAGAGGCATCACTGAAAGAAGTCAAATAAAAGCCCTAAAAAGACTTGATACCCTAATAAAACGACTCAAACTTTCATTGTGTTTTAGTGGAAGAAGTAATGTGGAAAGATTCAGGCTGTCAAGTAGACATGACGGTATGTGAAGTATTCCCTCACATTAGTCACATTCGTCAGTCGACTCGTCTGTCCGTGGTGCACACTGACACCTACTATATTTCTCGTACAACCTTTTTGATCTCACTGAAATATGATACAATATTCTGGAAACATTTTTTAAACTCTTTGCACGAACGCGGAAAATGAGTTCGCTGTATTATATCTGCGACAGTCTACATGTAAATGCATCTCATTCGGCCTGCATTTATGCACATCCACACATTTTTTGTAGATTCACAATAAACCAGTTAGGAATGCGTCATTTTGCTTGGAATTTCATTAAAGAGAAACGAATTACTGGGGTTGGCCTTTATCCGCAGTCCTGGCCATAAAGCCTTTCACTTTTTTATGAATAGTCAAATGTTTTTTCTTAATCATGTCACTAAATAGACAAAACTGAGTTTAACCTCATAGAGTGCTTCGTGCTAAATATGTTCCTACTCGCCACATACAAGATAAAACTCCTCTATACGTATCCTGTAGCCTATAAAACGTTTAAACGGAGGATTTTTCACTGCCACAGTTTAATTCACCTTCGGAGGCGCTTAGTGTTTTTTTTTTCTGTTTGAATTTACATTTTAAATATCGAAAAGATTCGATTTTGTATTTATTTCCAAACAAATACAAAATAAAATAAGCTGAACGGAGAAAGAAAATAGGTTAGATGCTGGTTTATCAACAGATACATTAAATAAAAACCTAAATAAATAAAATGACGAAAACTAATGAATGAATGCAGCTTTTATTTTGAAACACTGAAACATTAGTTTCAAAGTTGACCATTTGTGGTCACTCTATTACCTAGCTTTGAGGGAAACTATTTTTAGAGTCGAATTAAGTTATTATTAAGTTGATATACTGAAACTAATATATATATATATATATATATATATATATATATATATATATATAAGTCAAACAAAGAAACATTTTTTGGGGTAGTGAGTGTGTGTGTGTGTGTGGGGGGGGGGTATATACAGTACATTAGTGTATTTGTAAGAGAGAGAGAGAGATAGAGAGAGCTACTGAGATGGGTTCAGGGATGGTTTATATAGCAGTGGGTGTGAGCACAGATCACCATCAGTTCATTACAGTCGCGGCTCCCTGCGCACCTCACGTTGAAGGCTTCTTCAACCAGCCAACGCTAAACTTCAATTCCTAATTGTCAACAATGAGTTATTTGAACGCATGAACTCCACAAGTCGCCTTTCCACGCGGTCCAGTTTGTACAAGCTGAGTTATTAGTTGTAGTCTGCAGATACATCTTCAAGCGAAGAAAGCGCACACGGGCAAATCATGCACTGTCAAGCCGAGTTGAGGCTCTCCTCTCCCGGGCAGCTGAAGGCTGCCAGGCGGCGCTACAAGACTTTCATGATTGACGAGATCCTCTCCAAGGAGACTTGTGATTATTTTGAGAAACTTTCTCTCTACTCGGTGTGCCCTTCACTCATTGTTCGGCCGAAGCCCCTTCATTCATGTTCAGGTAAGAAGACATTTTTCCTAATTAAAAAATACCTACCTGCTGCAGATTTAATGGTTGGAGATGAGAAGGTGTCATTTTACGCACGGAGATCGTTTTCTTTGAATCTTAAAGTGTGTGAAAACTTTAGTCAATCAGGTGTAAACAACTCCAACTGTGCAAAAGTGCAATTTTGTACGCATCCTTCGCGTAATTCATCATGTTATATTTGTGGATTTGCATCCTTAAAGGCATTTTAAAATTATTAAATTATTCAAAATTAATTAGTACTTATTTGTCTTTAAATCTGCACATTCGACTTCACCTTACTTTAGAAATCATAGCAGGTTTAGTGCTGAAAATCAAATGCATGCTGTAGAGTCAGTGAACATCACTGACGCTTCAGGGCTTTCGTTGCGCACAAAATGACAAATGACTGCACTGATAAGTCGGTGTAGTTATACTTGAAAGTCGGTGAAGGGACAGTAGAGCAGATAAGAAAGATAAAAAAAGATAAACCTCACTAAATCCGTGGTTACTAAACTGGATCCTTCACTCTATTTGATCTTTTGGGCTTAGATTAATATGTTCTGTTAAACCAGAGGCCTCTCCTAATGAGTTTTGCGGCTGCAGATGGAAGGACCGCATGCTGTTAGTGGCCAACATCACAGAAATGTATGTTAGCCAGATCAAAGTGAAGTGTTGTGCACTCATTAATACCATAAAAGCTATTATAATCAACATACTGCATACTTTCGTTATATGATTATGTTGTATATTCAAACAGCCATGTAACTGTCTTGTAGTTACTAAAAATGGCCAAAACAACATGACAAAGCTCTCTTGACACAGTATACGTTATATTGGCACAACAAAACATATTCCCTTGATCTTAATTTTAATTCCTGATGAATCCAAACTACAACTCACAACACACTCTGTGAACCATTAGGATAATAGCTCCAAAGTTTGAAATAATAGCCACTGCAATTTGATGATGACAGTCATGGATGGATAAAAATAGGGGAAGCAATTCCCTCATCCCTCTGATATGGATTGGTGTATGCTAGAGGGCAGTATGACTGGGCTTTGGCACCCCTCTGTTTGGATGGATAGAGTAACCCATCCTGCATATCAGAACAGTGTGCCCACCACTTATTTGTAGCTGAGGGGGTGTGAGACATAGTATATTCACCAACATCAATGGCTTTTCGTGCTTGATATAGAAGCTGGCATGCTTACAAGTCCTGAGCCAAAGAGAGGCTGTTGGCCCCTGCATGGTCCCTTAACAGTGGAAACCGCACTCTTCATTCTGCAAAGCAAGGGATGCTATAACCTCCTAGTACCAGTGGAGGCCGCTAAAAGACATATTATAAAAATGTTATCCGAGAGAGTAGATAACAACTTAATTGTTGGCTTTGTATTCCATTCAAACATACAACTAAGTGTTCCTCTTGCATTCGTGCTATGCAACTTGTTTGTGGATCTAGCTCTGTCCCAGTTGCTTTTTCCATTTTTATTTATGTGTGATGAAATACAGACCTTACTTTTGTGAAGTAAAAGTAAAGTAAAAGTTTCCTGGATTTAATTCTCCATCAGTTTCATCAGGGTCAAAGACAGCAACAGTGATCCATGTAATGGCAGGGTACGGTATTTCATTTGGACTCCCATCTCTCAGCAGGGCCCAGGGCAGGGCTTTTAGTGGTATTTTTCTGAAGAGGTGAGAGAGATTAAGATCAACTGTGGTGTGATCTCACCTGACAGTAAGATAAAAAAAAAGTAGGAGTGTGTGCAGCCTGAGGGCTGCTGCTTACTGGTTTGATACTGGCTGAGGGCTTATAGAAGAAATCCAAGTGAGCAGAAGGGTTTTCATCTCATCTTAAAGTCTAATCCACTGCAGACAATAAAGTCTCCCATTAAGCACAATTCTTGCTTGAGAAAGTCGATTACACCCATGTCAACACACACAGGCAAATATGTAAACACACACAAGGACATAGTGCACACATATCTTCTATCTTCAGTTAAGGATAATGTTTGACAACCTGTCATCTCCCTGCCATTTCTGCATAACCACTACCATCACACGTTTCTATCTTGACAAAGGATCAGTAATAAATCAGTTCTAAAAGTAGTTTATGCTACAGGCTGATTTCAGCCGCCACAGGAAAACCTGTGTGGATTAGGTTTCAGATTAAACAGTTAACACTTAACTTTAATATAATGTCTTTTGCTAGATGTAGAGCCTCAGTTGGAGAAGTTTGCCAGTGTGCCTGGGAAAACACTTATACTTAGAGTCAACAAGATGATCTCAACACCTTCCTTTTACCATTTTTTGAGAATTGGCAATAAATTGCTCCAATCTGTCATGTCCTGAAGGTGAATGATTCTAATTAAATCAATGAGTTAGGGCAGATAAAGAAGCTGCCGTGGCCTGTTGCCCTTCCCATCCCAACAGTGTTTGATTTGCACTCAAAGGGCAAAGCCAAAAAAACCCAAACCTGTTTAACTGAGAAGCTCTGTAGCTGTCACCACACAGTTTATACAGAAAACATGGTGAAAGTTCACATAAACTTGTGGCTCAGCCCTCAATTGTCTTTTGCAGATTCCCATTGAGAAAAAAGAAAAGCGGTAGTTGCTGGAAGATGCAGAAAATACTTTACACAGTAACATCACCAGTGTTAAAACACTGAGAGTGTTGACTTTGACCAAATTGAACACTCTCAGAGTCATATTCAGCACTGTCAGTGTTAAATTAACATGGGTGATTTTGCTGTAGAAAAATCACTGCATCGATGCTGATTTGATTTGATTTGCCACATAGTGAAAGAATAACATTGTTAATGTTCTGAATGGAGAAGATTAACAATGCTCTCCATTGAGTAAGATTACTCAATAATAACTACGTGATCATCAGAACAAATTGTTGGCATCCAAACAGCTCTTGATCTATTTTTAGCAGGTATGTTTTCTGTAATGGTTACCAAAAGCACTTGTGCCAGTCCCTACATTCCAACTGTGATTATCAAGAGTATCAATGTGCCTTTGCAAAGGGACTGAGTTGTGCTATTGCAGTTACTCAAACAGTTTATTTGTAGATCATTGACAAGACACTGGCACTTGTCAACAGCGTGTCAGAGAAACGGCATTGCTGTCAGTGGAAAGTCACCACGAGGGCTGACATTTCTCTCTATCTTTTTCTCCTTCTTTCCCCCTCTGAGGGACTCTCTGGAGACAACTTCAAGCTCATCGTTGACAAGAGATTCCCTGCCAGTTGAGACTTTTTCAGAATGACAAGTGACTCTTTCACTTTACTTCTGCACTATTTTATGATCCATTTTAATATGTGTTCGTGTGATATTTCTCCTGTGAAGAAGTGGAAATAATATAATTGACGATGCATCAATATTAGAACACCTGACACGACAGAGAGAAAACTTGAGTGAAATGGAAAAAGTATAAATAGAGAGGGAGCGTACAACCAGAGTAAAGAGGTCTTCTTGTCTAGACCTGTTGCAACAGCAGCAATCTAACGTTGGATGATTAGTGATGACCTCAGCGCCTTACTATGATGTCATGACAAGCCCAAGGCATTGTGTGTGTGTGTATGTGTGTCTTTATGTGTGTGCAGAGCAACTATGCCCCCTTGTACTGTATGTGTACTTGCATGCAGTACTTATGGAATTGATCATATATATTGCACAGTTTACATGCATAAGTATCTGAATTCATGTTGTACTAAACTGCAAGATTAGTAAAGTAGACATGATCCATCTTTTTAAGAGTTCTTCCTTTACTTAGTTTCTGTAATAAAACACAAACCCTCTCACTGACCTTAAGGAGGTAACAGACCAGCTGAAAATGACAGATCACTAGCAAGGAAAAGCATTCAAAAACCAAATTTAAGGTCTGACGTTTTTTGCCTCCTGTGCGCATTGGCGTATTTGTGTGTCCATGTGTGTATGTTGCTATTGATAAGTGGATGAAGAAGATAGATCTAACACACACAACCAGGATCACACATGCTGTGTGTGACAACCTGTGTGTGTAGATTTTTGTTTGTGGAGTGGTTTTATATTTGAAGCCATACAGGTTTTTCTGACCACCTCATCCTCTCAGCTACCCTCTTGGTCTTCTTCTCTCCTCCGTCGGCTCCAGACAAGTGTTCCTTTTTATTGATTCTTTATTGAGTCTTTCTGCTTCTGTCTACACTGCAAAATAATTAAAAACGTGTGCATTTGTTTATGGCTCTGCATGCGTGCATGAGTGAGAGAGATTCTAAAAAGACAGGAAGAAAACATATTAAAGGTACAGTGTGGGATTTAGCTTTTTTGATTCTCATCCTCAATGTTTCTGCATGTGCATGTACATCAGGCTGACTGAAGTCGGTTAGTATTTAACAACCTCTGAAAAATAATCATTCTTCTGAAGGGTTCAGAGGAGCGGTGTAAAACACAGCATGCGTCATCTAGATCACAGCCCTCTACATGGAGGAGGTCAAAAGCAAAACACTTTTCACAGCAAACACCGGGCAATTAAAATGAACCTGTCTAAGTCATTACAGGTGGTCGATAATGGTACAACCAAGGTGATTGAGGAGCTCATAATAGCTCAGTAAAAACTTCCTATGATTCAGAAGGATGTGTAATCTTTCTGCTTTCTTTGTGCTGGGTATTAATGCATTTCTCTGTGTTCCTGTGATCTGACGCACTGTCTCTGCTGTTCCAGGCTCCTCGTCACTACGCTCTTACCCGCTTCTCTCAGTGATCACACGGCAGCCTCCCAACTTGCCCACTCACCTCCCCCAGTCGCCATCTCCGGGCGGGGTCCCCTCACACCTGCCCTTGCTCTCCCCACAGCATCCGCGAGGCTCTGAGCCCTCGCCGAGCCAGACGCCCCTCAGCATCAGTAGCGAGTCAGAAACAGAGCGCAGCACACCTCGTCTGAAGAAGCCACGTCGCAGCCGCACCATCTTCACCGAGTTGCAGCTGATGGGCCTGGAGAAGAAGTTTCAGAAGCAGAAGTACCTGTCTACACCTGACAGGTCAGCATGCTTAACAAACTCAAATCTGATTGGGTACATCTAGGTAGACTGGAGTTGTATTACAAGTGTTTTGCACATATTGTCAAATAGTAAATAATGACTCTGTAAACCTGATAGCTACCTAAATGATTTTGTGACAGTGATTTTGTAAAGTTACACAAAGACAGAAACCTTTGATATGTTAAGTGCATGAAAAAAACAGAGCTATCAAATTTCAACCTGACCACCAAAAGTCATAAGTATCACTCAGCTGTGACATTTTGACAACCTGCATACCTTCCATAGACTGCACTTTCAAAGTGCAGTATACACATGCATTGCACACACGCACACACATTCACAAAGCCACAACTGTAATTATCAAGCAGTGGTTAACGTAACATCATAATTTTTGATTTATCCTGTGGGGAATGTCTTGTGTAATGTGAATTTGTCTAAGCCAGAGCATTACCTCAGCATTCTCGTTGAGACAAGAGTAATGTTTTAACCCTGAGCTCCCCAACTGTAAAATGCCCCAACAAAGAAACACTACCTTATTCAAGAAAACAGGGACTGTGGCCAACACAAGCAAACAGAAATGTATTACATTGATTTACTGCCAGTCATTTCACACATGTGCAGGTGTATAAAAAAGTACATTTAGCTCTCTACAATAAGATGAAGTAATCTACATGTTAATATCTGTGTCTTAAGTTCCATTCTGTGGGTCATTTTTGGGACCTGACATGAGGTTAGACTATATTTTCCAGTTTTATTGTATATCTTACTTTTATATTTGGCCTGCAGGCTACTTTTCCATAACCCAGAATAGCAGAGAACAGTAAATGTTGTAAAAAGCTTCCCTTTACTTGCGCAGTAGGAATCTCAAACTGCTTGTGAACCTTTACTGTACTTTAAATAGAGAATGAATGTTTGACGCTCCATCTCCAATACTCTCAATACTCAGTTTCTTTGTATGTAGACATTAATAGTACATCAGCGGTTATTAAAAACATAAATATCAAACTTCACGTGCATTTAAACCTGCAAATAGATAATTTCCAAACACACATGTCTAACACTGTATCCTCTTTGCAGATCTATCTGCTTACCGCATCCAATCTGAAAAGATATTGGCACATTTGGAATAAACCAGATTTATTTGTCATTTCATTTACATCCCATCCATGAGCAAAACTCCCACGATGCATTATTAAATATATCACATCTTGGTTCACCCGGGGCTGTTGGAAAGGTGCCATGCCTCATCTTAAAGCAGAAGCCCAAGGCAGAACACAACTCAGTGATCAAAACCAACCACCCGCACAGATGGCGATGCCAAAATACTGTGTCCTGTCAAAATATCTGATTCTAACACTGTGTTGAAAATTAATTAAATACCATGCTGGCGGAAAAACATCAGCAGAGTAAAATCCCCTTTTTTAAAACGCCACATCAAAGGTGTGGCGTGCTCCCCACTTTGGTTTGTTGTGATCCAAAGATAACTTTACTTTTCCCTTCCTTTCCTTGGCTGGGATCCTCTGTGGTTTTGAAAAGACAGTAAGGACAAGTGTGAGCGGAAACAAAATTACATATATTCCTGAAAAAACTTTTAACAATTTCTATCATAAAAGCATAATGATTTTAGGCTGACTACCAATTATAGCAATTAAGTGTCTTAATAATTCTCACTGTCATCATCATCATCATCATCATTACTGAAAGGTGTTCCTCGCTCTTTATTGTGAAACGTTTGACAATGGAACAAAATGGCGGTTTTGTAGTAGCTTGAAAGGAGTAACTCAAATACTGTTTCTGTTACTGTAAATGTGTGGTTTCTCTCTATTGAGAACTAATGACCATAAATAAGTAGGTGTTTTCCATTTCTGAAATTACTTTTCTTTGCCTCCAGTCATTGCCGTGCTATAGACTGTGGAAAATTATTACAGTGAAGTTCAAAAGACAACATGATTGCCTTAATGTCTGGTGTGCACACACACACATACACACACACAGTCACAGTTCTTTAGTTAGGGTATAAGGTTATGTACAGTAGATGATCCCATGATTCTCAGGGATTTGTTGCTCCTCTGCTTTTTACATTCTGTTCTCTCCTTTTCGCTGTCCTGGCTTTGACTTTCCCATCAAATGAAACTTAGTTCCTGCCACTGGGGGTTTGTGGGGGTGACAAAACCTTCATCTGACTGTTAAAGACTTTGAAAAGAGCAGGAGAGAGGAAATCTTTTTTAAACACCAACCCAATAGCCGCTCCTTTCCTTTACAAATGGATGCCTTGTTCACTTTATCTGTCCCTTCCTGACGTATCACATTTCACACCAACCATTAGGCCTGTTAGTCATGGATCAACACATGTGGTGGATGCATTCGGAATTTTCTCTAACAGCCCCAATAGTCAAAATCATCCTTTGCTGTGCACTTATCAAGTGCTGTGATTGGAATACTAACCTCAGTACAAATGATTGAAACACTGCTGCAGGTATACAGAGTCAAATTCATACATAAAAGTTTTTTTCTACTGTTATGAAAGATTCTGTGTATTATTTACAATATTTCTGTATTAGAAATGTGTTCAAAAACTCTATGTATGTAAAAAAAAAAAGTCTCCTGTGGCTCATACTCACTGAGAAGCACTGCCAACTCTGTAGAAATATTGGCCTCTAAGTTTTTGAGTGAGGGTCACCCACTCAATAATGGCTGTAATCGTAATGGAGTGTAGCAGGTTGTGTCAGAGGGGCTGGGCGGAGCAGAGTAGATTGATCTCATGCTAGTGTTTAGAACACTAGTTTCATATTATAGATTTAAGTTTGCAATAATTACTACCTGTAGGCATGAAAGAAAGTGATTCTCATTTTTAAACCTAATGTGGCACATAACCTGTGCAGGTACACAGAATCTAAATGCATCAAATACACAATGTTTCAATCTGATGTACAGTCTAGTTTGTTTGTTTGATTTTTCAGATTAGACCTGGCCCAGTCACTTGGTCTCACACAGCTTCAGGTGAAGACATGGTACCAAAACAGGCGTATGAAGTGGAAGAAAATGGTAAGAAATACATGTTATCAGAGAAGCAAAGTATTGTGACAGAAATATGGTTTTACATTAAGTTAGATGCTAAAAACATCTTTCTAAATCAAAGTAGCCCATGACTAATGTGTTAGACGGTCAGGAGGACGTGACAGTCATGGAGATATTAAATGAGAAAATATTAGCTTGGGTGGTGACCAACATAAAGACCCCGAGGCAGCTGTCAGAGTGAGAGAATTATTGTCTTAGTTGTAATATTTATTTAAGTTTAATTATTCAATTTCAGATTCATTCACATTAAGGTATTATGATCTTTAAGTCGAAGGAGTTTTCTTTGTGGAGAAAAGCAGTCAGTAAATACAGTGTCTACAGCAGGTCAAATTTTATTCTTTTTAAATACGACAAGCTGATTAACACAACAAAGAATTAATCTGTTTGTAGGAGTGGTTCTTGAATAAGGGACAGTTATTGTTGCATGGTGGGAGGAGAAAATCTTCTGGGTTATTATTTACTCATCTTTTTGTCACAATTGATTTGGCTTTTTTGTTTGACATGGCTTTAAGTTCACTGCTAAATAATTGCTACATGTCATTGTGGTTTACACAGAGAAGCAAATGGAAGGTAGTAATATGGCAGGAGGAGAGGGTGTGGAGAGACTAAGTGCAGTCTGAGGTGTGACCGATGATGACAGCAGCGGGAGCAAACACTTTTGAACAAGGGTCAACAACTCAGAGAACAAAAAAAGACCTTAAATCGTTAAAGATAAATGAGTGCACAAGGGGTGACCAGCAGCAATACATCTTCTCTTAATTACTACAATAGCAAGTACTGCCTTTGACTACCGCTGCCATTTATTACCAGAAGAGTCAGCTAAGATTATGTGTGTTATTCTAGGTGCTCAAAGGAGGTCACGAGGCCCCAACAAAGCCCAAGGGGAGACCCAAGAAGAACTCTATTCCCACAACGGAGGAAATAGAGGCTGAAGAGCGAAGGATGAAGATGGAGGAAGATGAGATGATGAGGAGCTCAAATGAGGAAAAAGCTCCGGCTCACGGAGGAGAGGCTCATCATCTCGAAGCTCAAGATCTAAGTTCAGAAACTTACAGTTCAGCCAAAGCAGTGGAGGAATCTGAGCGAGCGCTGCCACTCCTAATCCAGTCAGAGACTCACGCAGCCAGCTAAGCGAGAACAAATGAACCAAAGACTAACGCCAACCTGAAAAACAATTGGTGCCTCAGAATCACTGTAAAAAGCCAGTGTGGTGTTTAGACCCATTTGCTTTAAGGATTTGACTGGAAACATATTGGTTGCATCTAATCCTTACCTAATGTAGCCTTTTATTTTCTGTGTACTGGAAAATGTACCATACATAGAGGTAACGTGCGTAGTTACTGATTGGTAAAACTTTTGGCCTTTGGTCCATAGTATGAGGAGTGTAAATCTGTCAAATCCAAACAGGTCAGTCAAGCTTTAATAACAACACAGTGACATGTATCAGGGCTTGTTGTACTTTTACAGCGTAGGAGATCACACAGGGCACTGATCCTCAAAGCTGCCTCACATAGTGCATGTGCCAAAATATCAAACTTTTGCCTTATTGTTGTGTCTCTATGTGTTAGATATCACTCTTCACTGCCAAAAACTATGATATAAAATGGCTACAGTGCCTTTTTTGTCTCAGAGGAAAACCTTTAAAGTGTTCATTAAAATAACTATCAAATGTAAGTATATTTTTACAGCGATTTGTGATTACAAGTGCCATTTGTAAACTTTAGAAAATGACACGTCTGTGTTCAGATTGCAATTCTCCAGTACAGCTAATGTGTTCATTATTTGCTCAGTAAAGCATATTTTTTTCCATTTAAAAAACAATATTTCTGCCACCGTATTATACTGTATAAATATGTATAAAGTATAAAATATATGGTCTTTCAGATATATATGTGAAACAGTATTTTAACTGCTGTTTTAAATTGGATCAAATGTTCGAGCCGTCCCCGATCCTTCCTCTGCTTTTTTTTTCATGGTAGTTGGGAGCCTCTGCTTTCTGCCATGAGGCCCCTAAGACTTTTAAGCTATCAGAGGTTCTCAGAGGGAATAAATCACAGCCTGTGCCAGAGACACATACAGGCAAATTTAAAATCTCAAAGATGTTTTCAGCCTGCAGGCTTTACAGGAACACTCAGCTAGTTAGACCTGCATTAACATAACTGAGTGTCAGTGGCTTTTCTGTACACACCATATTGTACTTTCTTTTATTGCAAAGATTTGTAATTTTAACGAATTTCACTTTTTATAGATTAATTATACAGATTATTATTTTTATTTGTTATTGTTTCATATGAAAAGTGCAGTATTTTTGTGATGTAAATAATGCTTGTTTGGTAAGCTTGTTTGCATTTTTTAGGTGTGTGTAAAATCATTTTTACTATATACAAGTGTGTGTTTATGGATTTAAATACACTTAATAAAATATATTTCATTCGAATTCTTCTTTGTATTATTATGGTACGACTACATGCATTAAACCCTAGAAATATCTATATCAGACATCGCACTGTGATTTATTCCCATATTTCATTGTAATTAGATTTTTTAATTTAACCAGAAATTCCACTGGTCAGCGTCTAATAAAAACAGTTGAACAACAAATTACAAGATCCTGTTAATTCTTGGATCACATCATGCTAAATTATAGTACAGCTATAGTAGCTCTGGCAGGTTGAAGTCCAGGCAGGCCATTATTGAGGAAGCTTTTGAAGATGTATAAGCCGCAGTCAAAGTTTGCATAAATCACGTTCAGCTGAACAAAGCATTTAAGCACTTTATAATGTGACATTTATCGTCTTGGCCTATAGTGCACCCAGGGTCTCCTCCGTGAGCAGAAAAGGAACAGCCCGAAGTGTATTTTCACTGCCTGACACTGGACATGGATGATTTCTAAAAGCAAACAGCACAGGTTATCATTGAGTGATGTGTACTGTGCTTTAACACCTTGTGTAAACACTCGAAGTATTCTTCATACGTGTGTGTACATAGCACATCAGAAGGTCCAGCACTTCATAGACAACATTTCACTTGTTGAGTTTTAGCAACAAATAAGTACTACTAAAGAAATGTACGTTGTTACTGATTACAACCTTCTTCCAACCGTCATTGTTTTTTTTTCTTAGACATGCACTATATTATATGTCATTTGAATGTGATTTAATTTTGATTTACTTGTCAGGAACAAAACAATGATCATAAATGTATAAATGAAGTGTAAGTAATCAACAGTAACAGTAAGTAATTGTTTAAACAAGTGATAATTAATTTTAAAAATACTTTTAAACTGAATAAATGTACTAGAGGTTAATGATGTTTGAACTAGGTTACTCAATCTTGCTACTAACAATGACTCTGTCAGTAAATAAATACTCGCATGGTGTAGGCCAAAAATAAACAAGCCATGGCAAACGGTATGCATGAATTCCTATAAACACTGCAGTACTTTTCAGTATTATCATAGCTGACATTATCACTTAATTGCCCACACTGTCTATAAGAGAACAGTTCTTTCTGACTAACCCTAACCCTGTGCTATGAGAAAGTATGTCATCCACTGTTAGCATACACATAAGTCATTTGTTTGGAATTCATTAAACTTGGATTATTCAAAATATGTCTTTCTGTTTGCCAGGTAGAATGAACTGTGACCAAGCCTCATTGCATGGTTAAATTAACACTAAAAGAATCAGAGCCTTTGGTGCAGGCACTGTGTATCTCTGGTAAGTTCAGGCAAAGAGTGCAAACATTTTCCTACTATATATCCTTGTAAAAACAAGGATTGTGGATGACAAGCAAGGAAGCAGGTCTGCGAAGAACCACTTGTTGCAAGTCTAAACTGGCTGGTGAGCACCTCGAGGCTAATTGTTGTGTGGCATGGTAAGGAAGACTTCCAGAAACAGCCCTGCGGTGAGACACTGGCGGCCTAATTGGGGAACCTGTTATTTTCTCACAGGTCCAAGTTCAGCTGTAGGTCATAGGAGTGGAGTGGTGTTAACCCTAGCCAGCCCCTTTCCCCCCACCCACTAAGACATCCATCACCTGTCAGCTTAGCGTATGCTCAAGTAATTAGCAGGAGTTGATGTAAGAAGGGGAGTGGGCGTAGCTCAGTGTTTCACCTTCATTTGTGTTTTGACAGAGGAAGTTATCTCTAAATGTTGAGTGCAGGAGCAACAGCAGGGCTTACCTAAGTCAATAAAGGCGGATGCCTTCTACAACATGCACAATACTCCTCATTGTCTTCTATGATAGTGAAAAAGAAGCAGTCAACATGTCAATGGCATGAGTATCACCTCCTCCAAAGGATGAATTTGTAAGAGATTTGCCTGAGTGTAGCTATTGCTATGATTTGTAGTAATACAATGTATGTTTATGGATTAAATTAGCATTTCCTCCTTGACTGCCAGCTGAAACAAAAGGGATTTTTTTTGTGGAGCAATGCATGTCTATGATCCAAAAGTATATTTGTCAGGGTGGAGATTGAATTCTTTCATTTTGTTGTGGATACGTCAAATGTTAAGGCATGTTTAAAAGGTGCCAGTTCCTTTTAGATGTGTATCTTAATTCACTAGAATGTGTTGTACAGTGAAATCTCCAAAATGATTAGCAAAACAAAATTCAGTGCAAAATGCTTGGCATGTGGGTGAGGAGCCACAGTAACTCATTTGCAGGACGTAGCCATGAAGATGAATGCAAAATCATTTCAAATTATAATGAATTATATAATAATGTATGTCAGATGTTTGTGTATTGTCATGGTTCTGATCACACCCTTAGAGACGTCCCTATCAGTTCTGCTTCACTGGTACAATGATTCATTGTGTGACTCATTCGCTCACTGAAGAGTGCACTGCTGCAACAAAATATTATTAGACTGCATCTTCTGCATTTTAAAAGAGTCATCTTTCACTTTGAATGAACAGGAAAGAAAAGTAAAACATTCTTTTTTACGCTACAACCTGTTTGCTTACAGTGTCAGACCCAAGATTTCTAGAATGGCCACTAGAGGTCACTAACATAGATATAAGTTAGTGAAACTGAAAAGCATCCAAATGCTTGCAAGTTTAGCATCTGGCACTCAGTTCTGTCCACTTTCTTTTTCCATCTGGTATCTACTTACAGTAAAACATTAACAGCGCATGCAACATAACAACCAAATCAATACATAAATGACCACTGCTTACAATATATGATTTATTTAGACTGTCTCAGTTTTGATCGTGAATCAATTAAATTTGCCAATGGGAAACAACCCAAAGAAATATGTGCCAGGACTTTATGAATCAGATTTTTTTTTAAACCACTTCTGTCATTTACACAATCATCCCTTAACACAGATGCTTTAGCACTAAGTACCCAAATCATTTCTCAGTACATCCCCTGTTGATGTACTGTGGGATCTTTTAGCCTAATGTATTTAGTGAGTTAATTACAGTTCTGCCTGTCTCCCTGTCTTCTCTCAATAGCTCATGCACTGGTCAACTTGTCTGGAGACAACAAAACTGCCTCCCACCTCCAGGCTCTTAAGCTCATAAATCAACCAGTGGGCATGTGTGTATATGATCGTGTGTGCGTCTGCATCCATGCTTTGCTGCAGGGAAATTGAAAGCCTTGTTATGGAAGTCATGATCACTGGTTCAGGGGTGTATATCCTCCAGCTGAGGAGATGGGTGGTAATAGACCTGTCAGCTGTGTTTTACCCAGGAGCTACAGCTGTGTGCTGCTATGTCCAAATTACTACTGATTCCCTGAAAACCCCACAGACCTACATGAAACATCCCTGTTAATAATAACATGACCTCTAGACTAGTAAATATGGCCTATTTTTCACATTCTGTAGAAATGAGTAGAAAGCAAAAAAAGGCTTTCTACTACGTATTGCATGTTAGCATAGTGTCAGTTAAAAGTTAATCTGAAAACCAGAGACCGAAACCTAGTGCACAGGTTTTTCAGTTTTACCTCATACCTGTGCTTCTAAACATTTTTCATTTTTAACAAAATGCAAACAAACAGCAACAACTGGATAGAAAAATCCCAAATGAGACAGGAGCCATGTGGGTGGTGGGCATTGTCAGAGTTTCTCACTGTGATCATAACTCATTCTCAGGCACAGCTGAGTACATGGGAGTTATCCATACAAAATCCAGCAAAGCCTGTTGTTGTTTTTTTTCTTCGGTGACCTGGCCTGCCCTTTGAGAGATGTACTCATTTGCAATTTTAGACAGCAACTTTTACGATGCTGTTCTTTGATTTGCTTTATGGTAACAAATCAAACCTTTCAGACAGAATGGCTTACAGGGGAGACCATTAACAGCTGGCAGCAAATCAATAGCTATATACCTAGAAGAGTTTTATCTCCCAAACTTTCCTGGTGAGGCAGATAAACGCATGTTCTAACAGTCCCGCCTAAAATTCACAAAGTAAATTTCAACATATTTAATATTTTATATGCGGGAGTTTCTGAGCCAAAAAAGCTGAACTGTAATGTGAGTAAAATATTTCTCAGACCTTTTTGGTTCCACATATTTTATTCAAGATGCAAGATTCAAAATTTTCCTACTCTGTCTCACGTGTGTCTTTCACACCGCCTTCCCTTTTCCTTCTTCCAATCATGGTTTTATTAAATGGTAAAGAGCAGCTTGTAACGCACTTCATTTAGGCTACATGAAAAACTGAGCTCAACAGGCTTGTAATCCCCATTTTTACACCAAGACTTGAGTTTATAGAGGAAGACGATCTAAAAGCCAAGGAAGTGTCAAAAGGGAGTGGGGGAAAAAGTGCAACAGTGCCGGCTCTGTAATGTGGGATCAACAGAGTGGCAGAATGACTGAGCAATTACGTATTTGTTGAAAGCCCATTTCATAGGTCTGTGCCCAACTGAAATAAAATGAGGTGACCCGTCTGTGCTCGTCTGTGTATGTTTGTGCGCAGACTTTCATAGTTCTCTATTCATGCTTTTTGTCGGATGATGTTTTCTCTCGTCTGAGAGAGCTAAGAAAACTTCCTACTTGTCAAATTTTCTTTAAATAAGTTTTTTTTTTTGACACAAATCCACGTTCGCATTCTTTCCTGTGCTGACAGAATCAACTGATCTACTACTAGAAACGTGTGAGTGTGTATAAAAGGACTTAATGTCACTTAAGTTGTGTTGTGTTGGGGCAGAACATAGATAATGAGCTCAGGTTAGCTATGTGTCCCCTCTTCAAATCTTTCTGCTGGGACAAAAGTAAAAAAAAAACAGAGGATGGGATTTGATGATTGGCAAGATATGAAGAGTTTCTATTTTCTCAACATGTTTAGCTTCTCCTCTGTCAACTGCTCTGACAACAGAGCATGTCAGTGATCCTGTGAAGGGGCTCTGCACTTTTCTGCCTCGGCTGATGTCAGGGAGCAGCCAGGGGTCAGCCGTCAGCTCAAGAGGTGGGGTTAACACACTGAGGGGTGGAGCTGGTAAACTGGCATGCTTCACAAGTTACTGACTTCCATATGTAGTTTTATGAATGAAATGAAATGAATGTTATTTGAATTGAAGAATAACACCTATGTTTTAATTATAAGTTTTGGTCAATCGAGATAATTGTGCTTCTGTCACTGGAACCAAATGTGCTGGAACAGCTGTACTTGTGGCCAAGGCACATGCAAGCTGCTACATGTGAGGCAGATGCATGGGTGACTCATCTGCGAGTTATTCAAAGGAAAAATTACGCATGATTGTCATAAATAACAAGTGAGAAATACAAATCATAGGCAGGGGTTGACATGATTAGTTTTTGTGGGCAGCTTGAGCAAAATTACTCACACTTAGATGTTCCAATAAGTCCCACAATAAGAGAAATTCAAAGGGTTAGACAGGATGCAGTGTGTGAGCAAGAAAGAAAATGCAGAAATAACAATAATAAAGTTATAACAATAATAATAATATTAATATAAAATTTATTTCACAATGTGTAGTTTCAAACCTGCTTCCATGAAATACAGTTAATTAAATGTATTTTTTTTCTTACAGTAATATGACAACAAACATTTACGTTGCACGTTCAAACCTTTCCCTGCTGCAGACAAAACCTCCTTTATATGTGACACTCTCAAGTGAGCCAGTTCCTCTTGACTTGCTGTCATAAGGCATCAGAAACCACAGCTCCATGAAGAGCAAGACCTGCCAGTATACCAAAGGTTCATCCCTCTCCACCTGTTGTGGCACTCGTTGCTATAAACATTTGTGTAATTTGAATTGAGAATGCAATACTGTAATGTTTCCTTCAAGATGTTATCTCCCCGTTTCTGGCTCCATGCCATGCACTCAGGGTGTAAGCGCAGGCCGAAACACATACACAATTAGTCACTCGCACACACACAAACACGTGTTCACAAGTAAGAAGAAAATAAAAGAGAAGGTGGAAGAAAAGGAGCAGGGGAGTGCAGCAAGAATGACGAGGTGGTCTTAGTCCTTGGGCTTGACAAGGTGAGCTCGCTTTGCCCCTAAGGGTTGACTGCACAAATAGCATTGCTGGCTGTCGAAGCAGAAGGAAAAGGCTTTCAGCCGTCACAGAATATACAGTAGATAATTTCATAAGCACTTAGAGGGCATGGCAGATGGAAGACAGATACTCTGGGCTGTTTTAAGTCCTAGAATGTATATGTCTTTGTTAACTGACTAAAAGACAAACACACTTTATTACAGAGTCATCAGGTGCCAAAAGGAAAGACAAATGAAAATAAAAACATTCTTTGACAGTGAATAACATCCTGAAACAATACTGCCATTATTAAATTATGTTCTGCTTGTTGTCCAGGTCTCTCAGCTTTAAACCTCATTGTTGTAGCAAAGTTCACATGTTTTGTGTGCATTTGTTCATTCAACATTTATTTTGTTCTACTTGCTTTTTGTCTATCAGTTTTTTATGACCTGGAATGTAACAAAATCATACTAATCAGCTAATCTTGGACTTTACTTTGGTTTAAAATTAGTCAGTTTGAAACATGATGCTACCCAAAGACATAGACAAAGACATAGCTTTATTAGCAGGCTACCAATAGCTAGTAGCTAATAGCTAGCTTAGTAACACTTTATTATTTCAGATGTCAAAGTCAACACTTTTAAATTTCTGAAGAATTGTGAGCACTAACTCTCCTACCGTTACTGTTGTAAACTCCACTGTGTGCAGAACAGAAAGCATGACAGGTGGAGAGATAGTAACTTAAGGGGCTTTAACTAAAGTATATTTTCAGTGGCGATCATAGACTGTGGTGACTCCAGGCAAAGAGGCACAGAGGCCCTCTTCACCCAGCCAGCTGTCACACAGTAGCAGGAAAAGCTCTGTGGGGCAGCACAGTTCACTGTATAGTGCTTAGATTTAAGAGGTTTATAGTTATCATTACAAAATGCTTGGTTTACCTCTCCTGTGTGTTTACACATAATAAGCAGTTCTAACATAAAAGAAAAAAACATCATATCATGTCTGTTACGATTCTCACTTATCCATGTCATTGTTATCCTACAAAATACTCTCCAGTGGCAACTGGACTTTCTTGAAGTTCTTGAAGACGTTTCACCTTCCATTAGTTTAAAACTAATAAAGCCGTCACCCTCAGGTGAAACAAGTCCAGTTTGGCATAACATCATGCTTTAATGATTTTCAATTCAATGGCTTGAGGAACAATCTAATAGTTTCAGTAGTAGTTCTAAAAGTTTTGGAAAACAACTGAATGAGCTAAATGTACTTATGTAGTAGTTAAGTGGAAAAGATCAATAATGCACAGTTCTTAAAAACAGACTGTGTATGGTATATAATAACCTATGTTCTAATCATGTACGTATGTATGTTTGAGCTGAAATAATTTATACAGAGAGATTTTGGAAAATTTCCCTGTGGGACACTTAAACCGGAGCTGTAACGTGGAAATGTTCAAAGGTCAAATTGCAAGCCAGCTCATTTAAAGAAGATCAAAGCATTATCATTAACCCCTCGCATCTGTTAAATTGCATAATGGGGATCACTATAAATGCAGTCACAAAATGCATTAGGCAATGATGATGTTTTTCTTTCCTGTGGTGTGGGTGGTAATGATTCAATTTCCATGATAAATAGGGACTAGGTGCTTCCTGATTAGTGGCCAAACTGGATAGGAAAAAAGGGAGGAAGAAATAAAGAAATGATGAAAATGGCTTTACTATTAGGTTTGGGAATGATGAAGCAAAAGAATAGTCAGACTTGTTGATCACCAAATGAAAGAACAAGAGAGAGAGAAAAAAAATGTCACTGCGCTATTTTTCTTCCACCAATAACAGAGGCTCAGGAGGGATTTTCCTTGCAGTTGAGGGGCTTATTTGAATTGAATCTGCTGTTGACTGAAATGAATCAGCCCAATATCACAACTCCTTATAACCCGATCCTGGGGACAGATGGACGAGTCATCTGAGAGGACACTTTCTCTAATCCTCAGTACTCTCATGTACTGTGGCATTTAGGGATGTCGGAGAGGGAAGAAAGAGGATGCCGGAGACCAGTGACCCTTCCATGCACACACACACACACACACACACACACACACACACACACACACACACACACACACACACATACACACAGTTTCAGACAAAACGCATCTGTGACTCCTGGCTCTGGAGCTAAGTGATTTCATGCTGGACAGGAGCATGAGATCAAAAACAACAGAAAGGTGTATGGGAGAGTGTTTTCTTAGTTTTACTTCTCATCCAGCAGTTGGAGTGGCAGGGTGCTAGTGTCAAAGGTCAGCTTGTCAGACGTAGTTATCTAAACATGACATTGGCCCTTCTTCAACTTTGACAGGGTCAGATTTCACTGAGTCCCACAGAAAATGCTTTTTCTGTGAGATTTTCGAAGGAGGCAACCATTGCTTTCTGTTTAATTCAACATACATTCTCCTTTTGGTTTGTCAGATAAAAGCTAAATTGAGGGCTAATTAGAATATCATTATGTATATTTCTATCATATTTATTATTATCAGGATTGTTTGGAATAGTTTTAATGCTATTATATCTGAGATGCAAAAATACAATATCATACTTATAATGCTCTGATATGTTGTCAAACATATTTTTTTGACTTTCTGCTGTTAATTCAATCTGTTGCTGTCAGCACACAAGTTTCTGGGGTTCACTTCTATTCATACTCACTAGCAGAGTGCTCGTTTTTTTGTTGTGATGAGTATTAATTTATTTATTCATTTGGAAAAATAGATTATAGAACATTAAAAATGGTTCTATAAATTGTAATTGTTTAAATACATATTGTAGTAAATAGCAGATTGTCGCCCAACTTGTGCAGCTTGTTACAAAAACTGGTTGTTGCAAACTGTCAATCACCTCCAGCATTTTAAAGTTAGATGCAAGTATTTGTTACTTAATGTTAATAACATATGAGCCTTTGCAGTTTTAAATGTCAGTTGCACATTGTTTGTACAACTGACTAATTTTGTGACATTTTATGGTAAAACTTAAGTGTCTATTAATATATTTTTTAGTTTTAGGTAAACAACCGCAAACAATACAAACAATAAAAACAAAACTGTTGTCAATCTTTGTCTATAGTTTGAAAGACTGGAAGTTTTTAAAATGAAATACTGTCAGTGGCGATGCATAGTTTTCACTGATATTCAGGTTGAGTCAGTAGAACAGAAGAGACAATGGAGACTATTGTTCACGGATGGCCTTGGATACAAACTAATGGTTGCTATCTTTATCAACATTGGCTCAAAACACATCTGGTGCATTTCTGTTAGCATGAGTGGCCATACACAAAGAAAGCCAGTGTTCAATATTGACTGACAGAATCTGTGAGGGTTAAATGATTTACTCAGCCTTTAATACCAGGGCAGGGCCTTGTGCACGTACAGCATTAGGCTGGATGACACACTAGAGAGAGACTTATACTTGTTACTTTCTAAGTTCATGCATTCAGTATATATGTGTGCAATATCTGACTGAAGCACTGTTTGTGCTGGTTTATACAGCACATCTTTAGTGACACACATTAAATGTAAATCGTTAATAACAAGATATACATACATAGATACATACACAGAAGCATCTGCACACACACACACACAAACATGCAGTCACATACATTCTTCTGTATTAGTCATACAGGTAATGATAATATGGCTTTGGAGCATGTGCACACTTCATTGTCAGTTATTGTCTGTGTATAGGGTTACCCAAACAGAGCAGCAGCCAAAGAGATCCAACGAATAACACCTGATCCTTCTGTGTTTTCCATTAACTGTCATTTATGACATTCAGCTCTTTCAACACATTGAGCAAAATGTCTTCACACTAGGTTCCTGTCCAGATCTAAATACAAATGAATGACATGAGGTTTTTTTTTTTATTGTTTCTGGCTTTGTTTTCCTTTTGCTGTCCTGCTCACAGGCTTAGAGTTTTATTTAAATGTGTGTCTTAATCTATTTTACTTTGAAATCCCTAATGATTCAAAGATTAAATAAAATGACTATGTTGGGTTTCTTAACTGTTTTTTCCCCTCCACTTCAATCAGTACAGATCTGTATCACAACACACATTTATAAAAGTAGCATTAGGCCTGAGTTATTGAGAATAAAGGTTTTGCAGACTCAGTGCACACATAAATTATTGTTTTCTTAATTAGATTAAAACCTCAAAGTGAGTTTGGAGACCTCCCACATCCAGACAATGGAAAAAACAAGCTGGATCATTGTAGATTTCCATCTCACAAGGTCTTCAGTTTCTCAATAGCTATTAAGCAACGATCCTTGTTACAAATTCTTTATTTTATTGGGACAATAAATCTTTCATCTCGACAATACATAAGTGGATACAACATTTTATGCCTCTCCTTTCTTCCACCTGGAAAAGATGTTTCATATAAATAAACAATTGGTATCTTCTCCATCAGCTTCCACAGCCTTTTCTTTCTCCTCTTTACTCTTTTCTTTGTCCCGAAGTGAAAAGAAAGCATTGGCACATGTACTGTACGCGGATTGCTCATTCAATCATAGGTGTTCCGTTCCTATGTGTGAATGCATGTATGTGTGTGTTTGTTTGTGTGAGTTTGATTTGGGCAGTCGTGTTGTTTGTGGTCAAAGTACATTAGTACTGTTTTTAGTACGATTTGGAAGTACTTCTAATTTACTGGAGTATTTCTATTTAATGTTGCTTTTAATTTTACTCCATTAAAAATCACAGGAAACATGATATTGTACCTTTACTCCATTACATTGATTTTAACATCATAATTTAGAGTTACTAGATTTTGAATGGTATTATTTTTATATTATTCTATATTAATAAAATGATGATGTATCATTTATGGATTAACCTCCTGTCACTATATAGTATAAGATGGTTAAAATCAACCCCACATTTACCAACTACTGTTTTTGTTCTTCGAGTAATAATTTTTACCTTTGAGAATTTGAGACTTCAGGCAGCACATTCAGCATTGTTTGAAATACACTGTGTTCTTTGTGGGGTACTTTTGCGTTTGGGGTAAGGTAGTACTTTAGTACTTTTACTTGAGTACAAAAATTGAAGAGTACTTCTACTTGTGGGCAAGTACTTACACTATGACTTGAGTATTGAGTTTGTGTACTTTATGCAGTTCATGTGCTGACAGCAACCTGCTGGGTGAGCTTAGTCCTCAAGGTGAGTTGAACTGATGACACTGTGACACATGTCAGCAGATAGCATCCTGTTCAGTCAGCAATCACTTGTAACTATTTACTGACACACGCACGCTCAGGAAGTCAAACATACCACTGGGTATTTACTTGTTTCTCTCTTTGCAAGAAGGAAGAGCATGTTGAAAATGACAACCTCATCAAAGTAGATTAACGGAAAAAAATGCAAAACGTTTGTGTTGTGGGCTTTTAGTCTCTAACAACTTTGCAAAGAATGCTGTACCCATTAATTCTATCACAGTCAGTGAAACTGTAAAAACAAATGACATATACTAACACAGTTCTGGTTTCCGATAAATGTATTGAAGCACTAAAAATTATTCTAGTAAGAGACAACACATATTTTAATACTAAGCAGTTAATTAAAGACATACAGTACATGGTGAAAATCTGCATACACGAGTTTAAATTAGACTGACTCACATTCATGCAGTGATTGTTGCATTTCTTCCATGATACAGTAAGACATATGGTTGTGATTTACAGCCAGTTTTGAATGCTGTGTGTAATACAAGTAAGTAATATGGTAGACATGTTCTATTCATCATGGATTTTATTGCTGAGACCAATTCATGTAATTTTTAAGGAGTGAAAATGGCCCTAATGCAGGAAGAAAAATCTCTGTGAAGAACATACTTGTGTTTTAAAAGTATCTTTAATGTCAATGTGCAAAATAAACTACTTGTATGCAATAAAAGGGTATCTAAAAGTAATAAATAGTATCCATATTTAATATCTTTATGATATAGAAGTTTGTTACCATGGGAAAGCAAAAGCACTGAATATGCTCTTTGGATGCAAATTAAAACAATCTAAAAAAAAGAAAGGCATGGTCAAAAAAAAAAAAACTGTCTGGTTTTCACATAGGACCAATTTAGACATATTCAGCTCTCACACACAGCAAAGGTTTCCACTTGCTCATCTGATGAACCCAATCCTCTCTGAATCACAGGGAGATTAGGGCTGGATTATGCTGCCTCTGAGAATCCCAGCCAGAGAGCAGCTATTATATCCATCAGAGGAGACAGTAGGCCGCACCTGTTGCCACTGCTGTGTGGAAGCTGATGGTTCAGGCCTAATTTAGAATCTACTATGCATGTTTTCAAAGAAAAACACAAAATAAGGAGAATTTATAAAATTATATTTCAGGCAGTTTTAGCGTTTCTTATTTCTTTGGCAAAAGAGCACCTTCATTTTAAAGCACCATGCGAAATGTGTTTTGAATTTTACAACATTACTTCATACCCTGGCAAAAGATGTCTCCAATACTACGTGAACATGTTCGTGACCCAAGAGGTTCTTTATTGTCCCTGCAAGCACTTTACAACCAGCTGTATGTGCAGTAATTCACTTAAATGCAATTATCTTGAAAAAGTAGACCATAAAAAAAGGCAATTTCAAGAAAATGGTGTCAAGAAAAGTTAATAAAAATGGGGGTTATTTACATGGATAACTGTGCAAATGACTGCTAATACTGTGGTAATGGAACGGAGCTCAGAATTAACTGCCCTCTCTTAAAATTGCTGCTAACTTGCAGGTGCAACACACAGAGTATTATGAATGTGTGCATCTTGTAGAAATAAAATATGAGAAATCACTGTTTATGCGAATTAGTTAATCTTAAACAAGTTATGACACAGCTTGTGTATTTGATGAAGTTGGCAAAATACTGTGTAAAACTAAATATAGACCAGTGGACTCACATTTTAGCCTATTATAACTAAGTTAGAACTTGCTGAGAAAGGAAAAGAATTACAGGAATCGTAGATTAATAATAATTGATTAATGGTTGATCAGGCTTAGAGATGAATTTACAGGACAATAACGACATTAAAGGATCAAAATGGACAATCACTCATCACACCCCTCTGCCTTTACTCGTGCACAATGCAGATTACTCAACCCTAGAATGACCCCACCTAGCTCTTGCAAAAACCGTATTTACACGGACGATTACAACCCTTTAATAATGTCAAGATGGATTGAGCAAGTATGTAATGGTTTAGCATTAATGCACTGCGGTTGAATCAGTGAGCTCCACAACTTGTCAGTCAGGACAGTACTGGGCTTTTTCTCTGTTTTGATAAGAAGAAATTAAAGGATATGAGGCAGTTATTTCAATGTTAAAGCTTTTATAACATAGCAAATTACAAGGCATATACAAGTTAATTTGTGATATGTGTAGCTGCAGACACACCAAAGCTTCTTCCTTACCAGTATGCAACTCCAAGTGCTGTCTCGGAATACAACAATGCTATTGGGCAATAAATAGGATGAAACAATTTAATATACTTGTCAGGAGAAAAACAGAACAGGTAACAGTACATTAGGAAAACAACCTGTAGTTGCTAGGGAACTAGTAGACAAACAGAGCGGAAAACAGAAGTAGATGGGTGTAAATCAGCCTGAAGGGACAAGGGCCCAGTCACTGAAGCACAGAAAGCCAGTTTCCCAAGTGAGGCTAAGCCAAGTATCATTCAGTATGAAATACCAGCAACTAATTGTTTACCTTGTTTCTTTCTCTTTTTATTGTTATCCATCTATTTCTTTGTAAGAAACATGGGAGCAATTGCAGATCATATTTTGAGTTGTCTTCTTTTATTTTTCTGTTAAAACTGAAATGACTTAAATTTGTTTTTCACGTAACTTTAAAAAAAATGTCTACTCATTTCTTCTGTGATTAGTCTATGCATCTGATAAAAGAGTGAATACAGACCACTTGTTAAATATAGTCACCCATAATACCTTACTAATGCAGGTCTTTTCCAACCCTTCTAATAATGATCATTTTTAAAGAAAAGTGGCAGCTTAAAATTAGCTTGTCAGAGCCAACCATAAATTTTAATTACTGCTCAGTTGCCTTGTTTAAACTATTTCACTTTTGCACGTGGAAGGTCAACTGTTTCATTTGACCTCTTGAAGTTAAAGATATGCTTTTCAAATCTGCGAACAGCCACGCACCAGAACATGTGAACTTTACATGATGTGCCAACTCTTAGCTCACAGCATGTAATTTTCTTTCCGCTTAAGTTGCTTCAGCAGATGACAGACGAGTTAAAAGGGTAAAGTGAAGTGAATGTGAGATGTAGATATCTGTTCTTAACTATGGCCTCTCAGTTTCGTCGCTCAGCTGAGGTGATACTTGCTCTCTGGTTTCGATGCAGTTGCGCTCGACCGGGCAGACTGGGGACATTCCTTAAATGAACAGGGCACACTTAAACACACTTGCACACACCCCTGTCACATGCTTAATTTATACCCATGCAAGGACAGCAGCATCTCCTAATGTGTTTCTCCTTTGACTTGTTAAGCTAAGGAATGCGCATGAAAAGACAGTGAAGGATCATCTCTCTGTGATAGGCACTGTTCACTTTTTGCTAGTTTTCCTAAAGCAGCATAGTTATGTTGCAATGAAAAAAGTTTACATGAAATGATATATTTAATTATTTTAATTGATCAATTCAACAAAGTGATTTTGAAAAAATATTTCACACTGACCCAAATCAGATCATTTAATCTTTTCAGTGATAAACACACATTGAAGAAGTCAAATACCAGATAAAAGTTCAAGGAAGTTCAGTGTCAGATTACAAAGGAAAACTTGACTCCAGTCATCGGCATATCATCACAGATTCCACATACTATTTATGGATATTGTAGAAATAGATTTGATCAAGGTTAGCGTATAGGAAACTTTATAGAAAATGGCTGGTTCAGATATCAATACGTCTTTGAAACCTTTTAAATGGCAGGTGTTTTATTTTACTGTTAAACCACATGCAGAAAAATACAGAAAGGATTTCTCGTGGTTGCTTTTCTTGGTCACCTCATGGCTCCTAACTTTATGCTGGCTAGATGCTGTCAACCCAGCTGCTGGCAATATCACTCGGCACCAGCAGCGTGGTGCCGTACTGTGGAGTGAGCTAATGGGCTGTGCGTTACTTCATCGCACTTCTAAGTGTTGCCCCATTTAAGAGAAGCTGGAGAGACTGCAGAGGCACTAATAAAGCTATTCAGAAGAAAGAGCGTCCCTGGAGATTTCATGGCTCTACTTGTGAATCGTTGACAAGTCTTTCTAAAAGCCCAGGTGTATCCTTCAAGTGGAACTTTCACTCTTTTGCAGCTAATTTAGACACTGTGTAAGGCAGTTATAGTGCAGATGCAGTAGCTCAACTGAGCAAAGCAACTTTAAGAGTAGATTTCTTTTTGTTTCTTTCCCATGTTCTCAACAGTGTATTGAGTTGTATTGCTTTTGTATTTTGTACAATACTAATCTAAAAGCAGTCTAATCTAAAATATCACTGAAATATATTTCAGTGGTACTGTTCTTGTCACCAGGTGTGCCCCCCCAGATACAAGAAGACATGTGTCTGTGAGGCCCTGAGACAAAATCTTTAAGCACCGTAAACCATAAAGAAAGTACAAAATTAATCTAGGGATTCATGGAAATGGAGGCAAATGTACAAGAGCATCAATCATCCTCGGTTGGGATGATGTGTGCTGCATGTGAAATGTCATATAGCTCCTGAATAAAATCCCTCGTCACCACATCATGCAAACTCCTTGCAGCCTGCTTTTGCAGCTTGAGTTTTGCCTGGAAGGTCTTCTATGCCTATAAATTAAATAGCAATTACACAACTGGTTGACAAAGCACAGAGTTTGTGCATCTGCGTGAGGCTTGACATTTTAGTATGGCTGTCAACACATACGCCTGGGTGTGAACAGGAGTTTGTAAATCATCCTTTGTGAATGAAGAGATAGATGTATTGCTTATTCTTTGAAGCTTTGCTTCACAATGCATACAAAATCTTTGCTTAAAAAAACTTCTTTGTCTGACGAAGAAAAGATTAATTGTCTAAATTTAACAGTAGTTACTCACTGGTATTAATTAATCAGGTCTATAAAGATTAGCAAATGGTTACAGGGAAACTATGCACTCTTGATTTTGGATGTAATGCCCTAAGGCACTCTGTTGTGAAGTATAAACTTGAAGTTTTTCAAAAGCTCGATCAAACAGGTGACGTCACTGCACTGGCATTGATCCTCACGACTGGACATCAACTCCATTTTGGCCAGGTGAAGAGGTTGTCTTTATATTACAAGAGAGTAGGAACGTTGTTTTTTTTCCACTGCTTAATATTCTTTTCTTCTGTCATAGCAATGCAAATTTTTCCCTGGAAATTCAAAGGATCAGATCCTTACCAATCAATACATGTCACTCATTTCATTGTCCCCTGAAAACTGATATACCTACAAATGGAGGGTACAAGTTATTGCTAAGGAACCATGCATGAGAGTCATAATAAAGAATAAACACTGGAGTTACTTTTAACTCTTTTTCACTTGGAAGCATCAGCCAAGATCTTACTGGACAAGTTAAGAGCACTTACAGATACGAAGTCAACACTAATCTGTGCTGGAAAGAAAAAACTGAGTCCTGTTCAAACAGTGAATAATATTTGCCATGTGCAAATGTGCATTGCTGAGATTAACTAGAACCTTCTAACAGCAGTATACTGTATACAGTATTAAAGGATAATGCTTAGTACAGTAAGTTAATAAACCTGTTGTGAACAGATTGATGCTTGGACATCTCACTGTGCAAACAAAGTACAGCAAAGACTTAGGCCTAAATCAGCAGAAACATTAGTCATCATGTAGCTTTATCAGGGCAGGGTTGTTATAGCAAATGTTGGACACAGGAATTTACACTGTTAGAGTTCAGTGCTCAGTGATGAAATCATAAAGTTGTTGTGTAATGTGTTGATGTATAATAGATATTTGTCTCTGTCATACAGCCATAATAAGAGTGAGTAAAATGAAAACGATCAGAGTGCAATAGGGGTCCAGGTGGTGGTCAGTAACTAAAAATCAAATTAGATGCTATGTTGTATCATCAGTTAATAAAAAATAATCTGTTTTAGATTAAACTGCACAGCAGTATATACAGTGAACAGCTATACCATTAAAATACTGCTTACAAATATGTAAATACATAAACAAGGGTAATCCAGTAGTACCATATCATAATTATTGCAATGTGCTTCTTCACACATGCCATCTCTCAGATGACAATATTGATAATCATGTATTATAATAAAATAAACTCAGTACAATAACCCATACAACTAAAACAACCATTGTGCCTATAAAATCTTCATTGTGCAGTAAAATGCATATATCATAAATTAACGCTGCAACTGATCATTATTTTTATTGATTAATCTATAATTTTTTCAATTAGTTGATTCATTTCACAATAATAAAAACATGACAACTCTCAAGCACTGATACATTACCAGCCAACAGTCAAACAAAATGTCCTGTAATAAATATTCACGCTGCTTATTTGGAAGTCAGGGAGCCTTAGGATGTTTTTTGAGAGGCTATAATTGCTGTGGTAATGTTAGGCCATGTAAGTTTTACAAAGCACAGGGCACAATTTTATTAGCTCTCTCTGTAAAGAGTCTACTAATGACATTGCTGTTTTGGCTTTTTTGTATAAAGACATATTTTCAGCATACTGGTGAGTGGGAGCTGCCATTAATAAGTTATTAATATAAACATTGTGATGCATTAACGCAGGCATGCAAAACGAGGCATTTATGTTGTTGACGTAATCGATTACACTGACATATTGTTTCACCCGTATACTGTAGATACGCATGCATACACTGTACATAAAGTATTTCTGTAAAGTTACTGATTAAGCTAGTATCTAGGTTATTGTTTACCGATAGACATGCATGTGGCTCACTCACCTACATGCTCGTTGTTGTCCATGTGTATTATCTGGCATATTGTTATTATTATTAAGAACACTGAAAGCAACCAGAGTGAAATAGCTTAAATGTGCAAACATTCAAATTCTGTTTCTCATTATTGTGTTTTATTAAGAGAATAATCTTTGTGAATTAATCTGTGATTCCTTCTGTCTTGAGAATTATCTTAGGTTCAAGCAAAGACATCTAGAGATGCCTCCAGACAAAAGGTTAGAGGAAAAGGAAGCAAGAAAAGCACCTATTCATAACAGTTAAAAAACAGACCCCTTTCCCCAGGCTTTAGCCGCTGATAGACTTACGCACATTGACTGATAAGGAGGAGGGCATCTTTCAGCATGCATTCTCCTGCAGGGCTTACTTAGAGAGACGTACAATTCACCATTCAGCAGAGAATCTGGTGTTACACACGTCCATCTGTCTCTCAAGTGGCATACATGAGGTGAGCGGTGGCATAAATAAAAGATAACCTGTCAACATTGCACGGAGCACTGACAAACTGTCAGCAACACGGGGAATGTGTGGTGGTGATCAGGCAATAAAATGCATAAAGGGTGTAAAAAACGTTGCATGTGTGTGCAGTGCAAAAAAAAAAAAAAAAGGAACACAGAAAGCAATCTGGCAGGAAGCCAAGTGCTGTCTGGAGCACATCCAGTTGGAATGATGTAATAGTGGTTAAAGTAGTTCAGTGAGTTACAGGCCGTGGAGAGAAGCTTTGTATTTTTTTGGGGTGCCTTTGCAGCAGGTGAAACACAACAATTGCTGCATTAATTTCCTTTTCATCCCTCAAGAGTGGGACAGAGCCTCAAGAGAACTCTGAGGAGGCTCTGCGCCAGTAGAAAGCTTTCTGTTACCCCCACTCTCAGAATGAAACTCTTGCCGTCAGTTGGTGTGTTTAACACACACATCGTCTTTGTCAATCAAGCTGAGCCTGATGGACTACAGGCTACCGAGTGAAACTGTCATTGTTTAAATCGCGGGAAAAATGTTTTACCTTATAGATCAAGTACTTATTTTTACATATAGTTACCACACCCTGTGGGCACTGTGTCATGTGTATTACTATTGTAAATTATTGCAAAATACAACAAAAACATTATGCATTGAACCAATGAATCAGTGACCTGGGTGAATAGACAATTACATGTGTACTACACATGCAAGCCTTTATTACCTGTCACACAATCTGATGCCAGTTCATGCAAAGAGAAAACATATTGAGGAAGTCAAAAGTTGCCTTTTTTAATGACAGATTTAATGTGGGATAAACAAAAGGGAAAACCTCCACCATGTGTTTTCTTCCTTGTAATTTTATTTTGGAGTTATGTTGCTTAGATAAAGGCATCCATCTCTGTCATCAAAGCTGGTCAATGTCAGTTTAAACAGGATATATTTACAGCAAACCTAAATTACACAGTTCACACCAAATGAGTCACACTGCTGAAATGGAACAGTTTATTTAGCAACCAATAACATATTGTCTGATTACAGGGTGCAACTTGCATGGTGTGATTGCAGATAAGATAAATAACCAGAAACATGGACAACTGAAGTGTTTTCTGTTTAAAACGTGTTTCACTCCTACAAATATAAATATGTGTGTTAAAATAACATTTCAGAATTGTCAAATATCTTCACAGATTCAAAGATTTATGAGTCATGCTGTAGAAAACATCAGTGATTTGTGCACATTTTCTAACTGATGTTAAGTGGTTCCCAAAGAACATAATAATGATGAATACATATTGATCAAATTATATTGATTTTCCTTCTGTTCATTTGGTTACCAAATTCATTTGACAATAAAGACTTTGAATTTCTAACCTCAAATGTTTAAATATGTAAAATATACACTCTAAAAAGTGACTCTCTTTCTGACACAAAGACCGTAAGCAGTCAGTGTGTTAGCAAACATTCAGTGTTACTAAGGAAATGTTTAAAATGACGACATACCAAATTGAATAAGAAATAGGATTTAGTGTTAACAGACAGGGGTGCCAGGTAGCCCCATTTTACTTGTTGGTTGGAGTCTAGTCATTATTTAAAGCCCCTGATATTAATGGTGGTAGAGGGAAACATTATCCTTATGTCTTGTGGTTGATTTGAGCACAGAGACCAGAGTTCTGCCAATACTTATGCAGCTAAACCAGTCTAATATCAAAATTACATTATGGCACATTGAATTAGACCAAGGGCTATTATTGGTCACAAGAAAGGACATAGGCACATTTGCAGAGAATGGTTGCATTTATGAACCAGGTCGTAAAATTTGGGTTTCGGGGTGGTGCAACACTGTACTTAAAATATCTGAACAGGGGGGCATGTCATTGCAGTAATGCCATTAAGTTAGCCCTTTAATCTGCATTAAAGTATGTTTATTTTTCAATTATGTTGGATTTTTAAAACGTTACTTGGATTATTAACAGAGCTTTGACAGTGCAGTGTGGAAAGGTGGAAAGAAAGAAAGAAAGAAAGAAAGAAAGAAAGAAAGAAAGAAAGAAAGAAAGAAAGAAAGAAAGAAAGAAAGAAAGCATGATTTGAATGACAGTCTGTGATATTTTTTCTCTGAGTTAGACCATTTGAACAGTTTGCTTGGCCACACTATTAAAATAATACATTCTATCTGTTGTTTCTGGTCATGGTTGGGCTTTACAACTTTCTTCCAAAGGGCCCAGTTGGTCACTTTTACATGCAAATCACAGACAGATTTTTGTTCATTCCAACAACAACAGAGACAGTGAAAATGTCCCCTGGTTGCACTATTTCAGTTGGACAGCAATTCCAGTACAAGTAAAAGGTTTTATGATCTCAAATCTAAGCCATGGCCTTTATGGTGAATAAAATGAAAGGCTAAATAAAACACAGTTTTCAGATTGAGTTAATATATATTTAATAGTTACTGATTCATTCCCCAGTGAAAACACTGTTAACTTTAATATTAAGTTTTGTTAATCAGGTGCCTGTATAGACACCTGACTGATAAAAAAAATCAGTCACTACAAATAACTATTCATGTCTGTAACATCACACTTGATTGCTGAAATTATAATTATAACATAACACACATTATGTTGAAGTCCTTATTGACTTAAAAAATATCCTGAACAGCCCTTTTGGAAACCCAACATCTATTTCAAATGGACTTGAGAGGCAGTGATACATGCCTGGTTTCATATTAGAGTCCTTTTTTCCTTTACAGAAGAGAGGATTTGCAGTGTATTACGCCATTTTGCTCCACTGTCACTGCAATTATTTGTCTGTTGAGGGGAAATACAACTAAAATCCTTGTGAAGCAGATGAAAGGCTGGCTCCTGCATCAGAGGGTCTGAGCTGAAACCCAGGTTTTGCATTACTGGTGGTGGTCTATTTTCTTCTCTCTCATTTTCTCCCATCCTTCCCTTTCACACTCTTACTTTCTCTCAACAACGTTTGCCAGAAGTGGATCCCATCTTCAGCTCTGCTGCCAACCTCCACCCCCACAGCTCTCTGTTGCTGCCCCCTCAGTGGGCTATCAGCAAGTGGCCACCTTTGAGTATGGCACTGAGCTGCTGTGATCTAACAGCTATAAAATGCCAAATGAAACTTATGGACAGCAATTGCCAGAGAGCAGAAGCCTATACAACACAGTGGATCATTGTTATGGAATGGGTGATGTCATAGCTGTGCCGCATTTAGTGCTGCTCCTCTTCATTTTTTCCCCTTAAAAGAGAAAAATCTCCTTATTATATCTGTATGTATCTTTGATGATGTCACGTCTCTCGGTTTAGTGTAAGTGCAGTAAGTGGAGTACAAAATTTCTTCAAATTATTTTTGATAAGGGTGCAGACATGACCAGTCCCACCATAATTTTGTACAAATGTTTCATCAACTGATGTACTGATGTTGTTGTGGATTATTTTTCATCAATATGTGCTAATGCTACACTTTAAATAAAATTGTATGCCTGTTTACTAAATGTCTATAACCCATGACACCTGTAATGTCCAATTATTTGACAACATTAAAAGATCAAAAAGCACAATTTGGATTGATCAAATACTAACCAAACTCAATGTTATTTTTGATTATTTAGATTTTTGTTCTGAACCATTAATCATAATTGTATATATGTGTTGCAGCGTTAACTATCAAGTACAAAAAATTACATGCAGGATCTGTCTAATTACTGTATTTTTGTATATGCAGTTCCAAAAAAGACATGTGTGAGTATGAGTCATACTGCAATCCTGGACTTAAAGACACATATACAGAGAAATAACAACAATTAAATAATTGCATATTTCCCCATTAGCATCATCACTGCAGCAAATCATGGCAGTCTTACTGTCAATTCTGCAAGCAAGTAATAATTTGATATGCTTCCCTGGCTAGAAACCATGTATGCATAATAATTCACCCATAGGATCATCGGGCAGGTAGTTATTAAGTAGATTAGCTATAAATCTTCACTATGAATTTCAAGTAAAAAGCATCTCGCAATAGAGGTTAAAAGGTTTTCTTTTGCTCTTGAATGCTATAAATCATGTTCGAGAAATGTGATTCTCCGTGTTCTGACGCTCTGAAGTATGATGATGAAGTATAAATGCATTTATTGTAGTTTTCTTATTATTATATTGCTGTCACAAAATGAATGCAGCATGAGATTTAAAATTGTGTAAGCATTCAGTTTGTTGGAGAATTACCTACTTTAAAACAGTTTTATCTTTCTGACATTTAAGTGATCCACTGTAAAATTTTTTATGTGTTCTAGTACTATTGTTACTACTGCTTATTTTCCAAGAGTTGGACCATTTGCTATGACGTTGCTGCAGTTTTTCATTCCTGCATCCTAACATTTTAGCTTGGATTGCTGCTTATTATGGCAGGTTTGCAATATGGCTTGTTCTTTATGAGAAGAAATATTTTGGTCAGTCACTTAGTATATTTTTATGAACTAGATATAGAAAACATAGGACAGTGTTACAATCAATGTCTTTGTGTTTTTTTGCTATTATCTTTATGAATACTCCACTTTTTGTGTCCTCACAGAACTAACCACAGACACAGCAGCACATGTACACAGCCTTTTTCTCTCGCCCTCATCCCAGTGTGCCATCCCAAGCGGTCCCCAGCGTTCGACCCGCAAGTCCACCAGAAGCACCAGCCGAGCCATCCACCCTTTAGTCATCCTGCGCTCCGTCACCCTGGCGTCGCATGACATTCTTTCCCACAGGCAGCCACATAGTTCCAGCGTCTCCTCATGCAAGGGGGCCTGGGACCCTGCAACAGGCGGGGGGCACTTCAAAGGCCGGCCGGCCCACAGCTGCAGCCTGTCGCTCCAGCAGCCAGCTCCAGTTTGTAATCATTATTAAAGGCTTGACCTCGGAGGCATCTCTGCCGCTGTTCACACCCCCTTCCCACCCCTGATAACACTGCACGGGGCTCCTCTAAAGGCGACTCCAGTTACCCATCAGTTGAGTGGACTGAAAGGGATGTGGCAGAGGCATTGTTTCATACTGTTGTGATGGTCCAGTTGAGGCATTAGTGAGTTTCTTCAATCTTTTCCTTGAACTTACTCACACGTACAGTATGTATGCTATCAGCATGAAAACTGCTTCAGGAGCTAGTGATTTCTTCACAGCTTATTACACTGAATTGAGTTTATAGCATGTCACTACATGCCCTCTTTTTATTTTATTAAATCGCTGCAGGGGCTCTCATGAAAAGGACAGATGATTTCTGGATAAAATGCTGGAATGTGGAACCATGTGAATTCAATGCTTGACTAAATTACATGACGATTTTTTGCTGTGTGGGTTCAACACCTCATATTTTATATTTTTTCATAATAACCCTATAATTCAAGGATTGTTCAAGGATGGCAACATGCTCTTGGCTTTACCTTATGCTCTGGTTTGAGAAAGCATCAGCTTATTAGACCTGGGGTGATGAAGAAGGTATTTATAGATCCAATTTGTAGCCTATGACAATGATGATGATGACATATATTATTGATCCCCTTGGGGAAATTGTTGTTTATGCTTGCAGTGTTTCTCCTTCCCAGTGAAATTATAGAAAATACGTTAGTTGCTGACAATCATCTGTGGCTTCACTAGCATTTCTGCTATTTCCAAAGCTTGTCAATTAGTAGTTAGATTGGTCAAGAAAGTCACGACAAGCCACATTCTCATTGTTCAACAGCTGGATCTTTTGTGTATATATAGAACATAAACAACATTGTAAAAACATATCCACTGTTACAGACGTTAGCTGTGCTGATAACAATCATCAGAAGCACAATGCTCTCATGCTTTGGTAATTCTAAAAATCCACAGCCAGATGTTAATGTGCCAAAAGCCAGGATGTGTGCCTTCCTTTTTCCCATTAAATCCTCATGGCCTTTATTGATGCAATGCTATTGAGTCATTGCAAAACAAGAACTACAGCAGGTGTCCAATAATGGCAGGCCTACAAAATGAGTAGGAGGGGTGTTTACCAGGTGTTCTGCGTTGGTAACAAACATGGAGAATGATAACCCTTCATTAAAGATTCCATAGTCTATACGGCATCCAGCTGAAGCAGGGGTTTGACCTGAAACTATCTATCACTACATAATAATTAATTCTCACAATAACTCATTGCTTTTATTGGAGATTTATATTGTCCTACAGACAGTATTTTGAAAGCAGACATTCTCTAAAGCTCACACTGAGTTTATGGCTCTGTTATACACACAGTAAATCTTTCACGACACCTCTGTGTCAAACAAGCAGGCTGTGCAATTAACATTGTTAGTTGCACAGTTGTGTACAGAGTTTAATGTAAGAGTATAAAAAAATCACCGCCATCACTTCATTCAAAAACTTTAAAATCATGCCATTACTGATGCAGACACTTGGTATACATATTTTATCCAGTGTGGGCCCACAGAGCTTAGTTGTGCTCAACAGATCTCTTTAATGGAATACTGAATATCAGCTTATCCATCACCAGAAGGTCAAGGAGGCAAACTGCATGCTGTGAATGCTTGTGTTTAAAGCACATCAGAGATGACTTTTATAACTGACGCCTTGCCACCAATCAAGAGGAACCTTGTGAGCCTAGAAAAACACTAAAGTACAAATTGTTCTTTTACTCAAGTAATTGTTACAAGTATTATGTTTAAATATTCAGCATAATGTCAGGCATCAAACCACACCCAAAGAAACATTTTCTCTGGAGTAGTTCTCACACCCTGCTCTAGTGTCATGAGTAAGCTCTCAACATCCCATTCAGAGACATTTAATTTGAAATCCCAGCACCACTTCCTGTATGCGAACTCACCTGCTGCAGGAACTCCCTGCCACACCCCTCTCCATTCAGTAATATTTATTGTTTGACTTTCTTTAATGAACCTCTGGAACCCTCCTGGCTTGCCTTATTGCATTTCTGGGTCCTATAAAAACAATCCTTACATCTACAACAACTTCATCAAGATTGCTATAAATGTTTTCTTCATTTCCATGGACACAGCCACAACACTGCAACATCTTAGAAACTCCCTTCATGACACCAAAACATTCACAACATCATCTTGTGGGTTGGAATTATTTTGTTAACAAATAAAGGAAGGATACAGTGTTAGTAGAGAGAACACATCCAGCTGTGTTTACACTGAATCCTGTATCAATAACCATATTTATCATTAGATTTAGCTAGGAGATACTATTTATTTTTTTATGTGAAAGATATAAAATATATGCTGTATTCCATGACTGATGATTTATGCACTGTTGCACTGACAACCAGCAACAAAATTCTAAAACAATGGAATATCCTAAGACATGATGTCTCATTTAAAAAAAATAGAGACAGAAACTCTCTTTTGTTTTACATATCAAACATTAAGTGTTAGTTTTTATTTTAAAAGCTGGCATGCTAAAAAAATGCAATGCATCACTGGTACCTTTAATTTCACTTACTGGATCAGAAATGATAAGAAGATGAGAAGATGTGATGGCGATCTATCAGTGAGTTTGTATTATTGGAGTGAAGACAGTACATGCTCAGTCACAGTGTAGTCGACAGTGTCATAGCTATCTACGAGGTACATGGCTAAGCGTTATGAGTCGAATCATTCCAAAGCTCAAAGGCTGACAGCTCAGAACAGATGGAAAAGCCCATCTGTTCCATGCAGCCCTGTCTTTGTCCACCTTCCCCTTTTGTTTTGTTGATTTGTTTATTTTTGGTTTCTATACAATCAAGAGCCTCTTTGGCTCAGAGTGCGGAGAGACCTAGACATAATATGACAGTGACAACGGATGAGAGGGACAGCATGGGACAGGACCCCCCAGGCGTGCTGCAGGGGGTCTGCTCCAGTAGGATGCCAGGAATGGCTCAGGGGTCCCAGCGGCACGAGCCTCCGACACGTAACAAGCGCCTTGCAGTTGTCCCCGGCCTTGACCCTGTCTCGTCTTAAGACACATATGGAGCTTAGACAGGAGAAAGCCTCAGGGATGTGATCAATTACACCCTCAGTCATACTATAAGAATATCTCCAGTAAGAATATTTTACAACAGCTCTTCTATCACATTGTCTGGTAAAAATTTTGATACATGTTAAAAATTCTTTGTTTGTTCACATCCATTTGCTGTCAGATGTTAAGCCACTTTGACTGTAACTGTTTTAATTATGGCATAGTGAGCTGATTAGAAGATACACATTATGCAATTATGTATTAGCAGATCACCATGGCCTCTTGAGACGTGAATACCACTATTAACACATTTAACACTGTCCTAAAGGGTTTTTTTTAGCCTTTATATCTTACTGCCGCTTCCCTTGAGAAAAATCTTGGGATTTCTGACACCAAGGCTAGTATATGTCTCAGCTCACGGCTTCCTGTTACAAGTCCCTTACAGACTTTGCTTGGTGCGTATCAAGGACACATTCTCTGGCTCCTTGCGTGTCCTCTGGGGGACCATGGATCATGTGCAGGAATCAGTAATATAGGCTTGCCAAGTCCTTGTCTTGTGCTGGATTATAAAAGTTCAGATTTTTACCTGCAAAATGCAAAGATGGCAACCCAATGTCAATTTTACCTGCACTGTGCACATTACAAAACACTGATACATTGAGAAAGAATGTAAAGTAAACACTGAATGACTAATACGGCTGTTTTGATTTTAAAATGTTTTAGAAGCTATAAAATGTCGTGCCTGGGCCTGACAGGCCTACAGACTTATAAATATTTCTTTCACGTTAACAGTGAAACAAGGAAGAAGCATGCTATGCTAATGTTTTTATTGCTTTAGTTTTATGAGTTGCCAAACTTATCATGAGGTGTTATTTTCTCTGAGAGTTATGCTCTAGGTGAAATTAGGAAATATATTAAAAAGTCTACAACCCTCGATAGAAAAGTGGATAAAAGTGACAACCCATGCATTGAAAACCTACAGCTGTTCTGTTGAGGATCAGCTTAGATCAAGGACGTGAAGTTTAATATGTTTGTTAAACTTTAAAACAAACATGTTTAAAAGTCATAAAAACACTGCTAATCTGTGTTGTTGACAGGGATGTCTTTATATTTAAATGTCCACTACATTACTGTTTCTAAAAGCTGAACCATTAAGAATCAACACTTTACATACCAGGCAGTTAATGTGGTGGAAATTTGCCAAGTGTAGATTCCATGCAAACTGAGCTGGCCCGTCTTCTATTGGCCTGGGAATACACAAAATGCCCCACATGCATTATGTGATGCTGAGTTGTGCTTTGGAAAACGTGGCTTTTAATGTTCCCTAATTGGGAGGCATTAATCAATTGTCCTCCATCAGCAGAGGCTAAGAGGGCCTGTAAGCATCTGCCCACCATCTAGCTCTCTGACCCAAGACCATCTGGCTCTCAACCTACGCTCTGCTGCAAGAAATCACTTTTGACTCCATCAATCAAAGCTACATTAATATTCTGTCTTAAGTAGCCCACTACTTGGACTGCGTTCATGGTCTTAATTACCTTAAGCCCTGCCAGAAGAAGGTGACCGCAGTGAGCGAAGAAACTGTATCAGGTCTCCCCCTCTGTCAGTTACCATACATTTATACTCCATCAGGGACTAGTGACTCTTTTTGGCTTGTCCGCTTTAGCTCGTACATACCATGTACAAAGGACATGGGCAGGGGGTGGGGTATCAGAAATCAGGGACAATGGCAACAACTGCACATCTAATTTAGCTCCTTGTTTATCACAAGTTTGTAACCAGATCTGTTGCACAATGCAGGGAGCACAATGGAATGGTGATCAGGGAGCTATTGTTTTTCAAGCTAATTAGCCCCTGGCCATATCTATGAATCCCCTGAGGTGTACAATTCCAGTTCCAGAGTTAAATATGGCTAAAAGTGGCGTGCATCCATGGTACCATTAAAAAGAGCCTTACAAGTCTATGGTATTTGGGGATGCGTTATGTGAGGGGCTGGTTATCTGCGTAACATTGCTTTGTTGAACATAGCCCTCTACTCTGGAAGCCCTGTAACCACACAGCAGTTGCTTTAGTACTAATGTCGTCCATTTATCTATTAAGCTGCCAACTCACATTGTCTCATCTGCAATTCTCACTTCAGCTAAGCTCAAGAGATTAAATGACAAACTTGGAGATGTGAACTTTAACAATATTAACATGCTCGATACTATATCTGATTCAGTATAATAATTATATTATTGATCATGTACATATAGCAATAGAACCCCAACACATACTACTAATTTGTGTGTCCCGTATGCACAATTATCATTAAGAAAGTATATTTAGCTGCCCGTTTCAGTGCATCTCACTGATGCAAACATTCAGCACAGCGGGTGGGAACTGTTACAATGAGAGAAAGCAAGAGTTGCAAAGCAGCCTTGTAGAAACAACCTTTGACCTTAGAGCATTAGCCTCTGACCTGCAACAGGTGGAGACAGTGTCTTTCCAGCCAGTTGGACCAAGTGTCAGGGACTTTCTAGCACCTACTCACAGCTCTATGGACAAATATTATCGTTTTCCTGAGGGCTACTCAGACAAACATGGTGTAGACTACATGTGAGGTCTAATAGCACATGTTATTTTGGATGTAAATGCTGTGTCTGGGACTAGTAGGGGTCTAGGGAAGGTGACTGAATGTGTAAAACAAACCAAACACCTGTTTAGCACTTAGAATTCAGTAGGGGTGCACAGATAGAGAAGAATTTGTTGTAACCTCTCATGGACAGTTGCCTAAAAATAATGCATCTCATCTAAAGCACGTAAAAATAGAAAAATAGACAGATTAATCCCAGTCTATGGAAACACAGTGTGGGCAGGATAATTCTCTAATACTATTACAAATTCACTACACATTTAATTACATATATGACTTGTTGGACTATCTAAATTAGCTGAATATTGCATTTGGAATTCAAACTAGTTTAATTTCTTTGTAATGTCAAAAAGTCCGCCTTGTTTTTATGTGCAGAATAAACTGAGAAGAATGAAAAGTCTTTAAAGTACAAGCCAGTAATATTTTTTTCAGGTTTAACAATTATTCTTTTCAAAATCTTCCTGGCTTTCCATACATACGTATATTATATTCCATACATGAGACACCATGCTGTGTTAGAGCTTATGGTTATTAGCAATGGGGCAAGGAGGCACAGAGTGGTCTGTTGGCTGCTGACCAGACCTTTGATCTGCAACTGTGTAGTTCTTGGGGCCAGGCTGCTTCATGAGACCATTGAGAGAAAGAGGCAGCCAAAGCTGACAATAGGTGTCGGCAGTCTCCCTCTGGTCTGTCCTCGTCACAGGGAGAATGTACGCAAGTGGTCCTTCTGAGAATCTCCCTGATGTGGCTCTCAATGGCAAGTGAGTTTTAATGGAGAGGTCAGCGAGAGTTCCTAACCAATGGGGCCATGGGCCAGGTGGCACATCACAGCGTCCCTATGTGAAGCTATCCCCAGAATGCGACACAGTGGCGTCGGCAAGTTTGCCTCTGATCAACAAGGGGAGGGCTGGGCGTGATAGTGTCGCCAAATGCTGAGCGGACTGTGGCACAGGCCCTCTGTGCCAACTCTTGGTGAGGCCGTTCTGTTTTCTAGTCTGGAGGCAATAAAACCAGAGAATTGTTTTAACCAAAAACATAAAGTGATAACAGATATTATCATTATGGAAAAATGTTTTAGTTAGTCTGTAAAATTTTGACAGAGGAAAAATTACATTTGTTAAGTTTAAAAGGAGAGGTGGTAACAATCACACTTTAGGACACTGTTTAAAACTATACTTCTGTGTTATATAGGACTATTATACACTTATTAGAATAATTTACTAAAAACTTAAAACACAGCCCTGTGATCACGCAATCTTTTACCCTTTGTGTGCTGAATAGTGTGTAAAGATAACTATAATAACATGTTTTTTAATAAAAAAATCACATTTTCTATAAGAAATATTTATGCTCTCATTGAATAGGTGGGTAAATGACAGTTTAGGCTTCTTAATAAACATTTGCGCTAATTCCTCTAAAACAGCAAGCAATCAATGAGGAATTACTATCCCTATTTATTAGATCACTGTTAGCATAGTTTAATATCAGCATCTATCATGGTACTAACATGCAGCAGGGTGCTTGTTGCAAAATAGCAGCAGATTTTATTTTGAACATCCCATTTTTCATGGCCAGGTAGTAAGACATATATGATTTTAATTATATTTCCATAACATGAAGATTATTTTAGTTTGCTTTTTACAGTTAGTCTGTGCTAACCACATCTTAAATAGAGATGTCAATATGACACCAAAAAAGCAGATGTTTCTTGGCTGTTATCAGTTAGGAGTGATTCAGTAATGCCATCTACTGGTTGTATATTGTTTTGCCCCTGAGCAACAACTGAGTACATAGACCTATAGAAACCACATAAATTAAAGCCAGCCTTTACATATTTCTTTTTCTGTGCCTAATTAGGAGCCACCAAACCACCAAACAGGCATCATCTTACACATTAGAGAGTGTTAGTGTCCCTCTCTCTGTCAGTTATTATCACTTTAATGGTGTTCAGTCCTTTCTGGAGAGGAGGACAAGGACTAATTATACTGCATATTGCCCACAAAGTGGCTCTGTCATCTAGTGGCCATTGAAAAGGACAAACAGTCCCTTGCCACTCTCAGCTGTTCAGAGATATTAGAAAAAAAAACATTTTCAAACACCAGCTGTCTTGTGGTTTCCAGTGCACAATCCTCTAAAACCACAAGCCTTGTAGTATAACAGCATTTCTAGCTGCCTCATGTCAGAAGATAATGTAACCAGAGCCTGTTGTTGTGTACAGTCCAATAAAAAGCTTTGAGGGTGATAGTGGCCACTTTTAAATGCAACCAAATAACTTGTTAATGAGCTGTTAATAAAACCAATTTATTGTAATTCACTCACTTCTCAACACTCCAACTAAAGCAATACATTCTCGCTAAAACCTTAAAGTAGCTATGGTGTTATGTCTTCAAGAAACACTAAGGCAAATGAAGCTTCCCAGCAAGTGCTGGGAAGCTTCATTTGCAGCCAACATGCAAATGCATTTGCTGGCTAAAAGGAAGCAATGTTTGCCTAGTTTTATTTTTAATTGCTTTCTAAACAAACCTGTAATTAATGATGAAGCTGCCAAAGCAAGAAGAGTTTTCATGCTTCACATTTGTCTCTTAGTAGAAAATTGGCCATAGTTACAATGCTAATAAACTATGAAACTATGTCCAAAAAATAATTATGTAATAAAACAATTTGAGTGCACTTGATTTCAACCTTCTCTTATCAATAACTCCAATTACAGAACCTGCCAGACACTAACTTATCATTTATATTATACCATCCAGTCTTCAAGCTCTGGTTGCTTGTGGCCCTGCCTAAAGGCCAAGACAAATGCTTTATAAATACACAGAAGACTATGTAAATATGTATTTACGCATTCATTGATTGTGTAGTGATTCACTGGATTTAATGTTGCCTGCAAAAACTGCGATAATTTCAGCTGTTCACTCCAGAGTAATCATTAGTGAAAAAGACAGTGCTGAGTAAAAACATTATCTGGTTTCCATTGAGTAAATATTTGTAATTTGTGTAAACAGATGTGCAGCCTCATTTTTATACTTGTTTAATTAGAAATCCAAACCTTCCTACAGGCAATGTTTGTTATTTTTCAAATAAATGTTGGGATGTTTATTTGTACAGTGTGTACATGTAAATCAAATTGTGTGTTTGTAATCCCCTTAAACTACATATAATCCCCTGAAACTATAGGCATCACGCAACCACAGTGTGTGAGTACAGCTCTACAAGACAATGTACAGTAACACTTTACAGCACTGATACACCATCCATCCATCTAGTATCCTAACCACTTTTTCTCGCTGAAGTGCTGGAAACTATCCCAGCTGTCACTGGGCGAGAGGTTGCACAACCTGGACAGGTCACCAGTCTAGCACAGGGCTGATACACTGTTAAACATTAATTAATATTGTAACTTTTTAAAGAGCTAAAGTATAGTTCATGATTAACATGCTTTCATGTTTTCTTTGATTAATGTTTTGTTTTTATGTGTTGATTATCACAACACATGGATGGATTTTAACTTCCAGCAACAAAGCAATGAAGCTGCCAGTGTACAAAGTGCATTGACGCATGTATTCATTTCTTGATGCCTTGTAGTTGATAGGACAGCCTGGATGAGCCTAGCAGACCAGGATTAACAACGCACACACTGCCAGCAAATGACCATGTACTGCTACTTCTCTAGCAGGCTGTTATCCATTTAGATTTGGTGCACAGATACTTGCATGCAGTCCAACATACCCTGCTTTAAATGTGTGATGTGTGTGCTGTCGGGCAGTAACAAAACCAAATGGCCATAATTACATATGTAAAATGAGTTATAATCAAGTAACTTGCCAAACGAAGTCAGGGTGAGATGTTCACAAATCATTAACTAAATATTGAGAAATGTCAGTAACTTTCTGATAGTTTAAATATACAATTAATAGAATAATAAAATCAGTAACTAGGAGTTATTTAGTAGTCTTGTTGACTGAGTCAGATTTAAATCTTGGCACTTGAGTGCAAAGTATTTGCATTGTATATGCATTTAGGGACCGCCCTCTACTGGTTGAAAACCAACTATTGCACTTTGGATGGATGTGGTGGCAGGTGACACTTGGTGCCACCAGCCTCAACATCTCCTGCCAATGCAGAGGGTTTCTGTACAATTAACAAGGAAAATGTAATATCCAAATGGTGTTCCCTCTCACTGTGGGATGCACAAACTACTGTATGAGTGTGTAGCCCATAGCAGCTAATGCACCTCTAGTTGGCCAGGGTGGTGCCACATATTGTCCTTTTCATGATCAATATCTGGTTTTCTTGCTGGGCTAGTCATGTGAGACTATTTTCAGAATTTTTATTTGAATAGATTTTCAATTTTTGGTGAATTCTTAAAGACTTAATTTTGATGCTAACAATGCAGTGTTACAACAGCAAAGCTTGTGTCTTCTAACCTGTTGCTGTCTGACTGGGTCAATCACGCAACAAGGGCATTAAATTTGTACATTTAGTCTTTGTCTCCAACACACTTGACAGCTGGTTCCAGGTATTTATTTTTATTTTGAATATCCCTATCCTCCCTTATTTCCTCATAATCTTTTTGGATGTACGTTTTATGAGGGATTTCGAGGAGTGTGGGGCAAAATGCGTCACACTCACCTGGACCCCATGTTAACTGCTTGCAGTTCTAGTTTTCCTTTGTATTTAGTTAGTAGCTACCTCATGTTTCCCTCATTTATCAGCTGTTTTCTGTTTTTCTTTCTCTCTCTCAGGGCTCCCTCACTCTCTCTTTCTGATTATCCCCAGCTGCCTCCACTTTATAATTAGTTTCTCCCCTTTATATTTGTGCTTCCCCAGCTGCTTGGTGTTGGGTCATTTGTGGTCTGCGGTCCTTTTTCTGTTCACCCTGTAATTGTACGTCTTTACTGGTCTCCTGCCTTCTCTGTTTCTTGTCTAGTACTAATGTGAGTTTGTTTCTGGTCTGAGTTTAGTTTGAGTTTTCCAGTCTCTCAGCACTTTGGTTTGTGTGTTCAGATTGTTTTCTTTCTTGCTGTTCCTAGTAAGGTAAACTGTGTTTATTATATATCTGCTGCAGTCTCCTTTTGACGCTGTTTTTTCTCGTAATTTTTTTGTTTGTTGTTGTATTATATTTTCTTATAATTTGACATCACATGTACATTGTCAATCTGATAAAAAATGTTTCCAAGGTAGTTCAACCTGTAATGGCTTTAGTTAACCAAGCCAGATTTCTCCCTGTAGTTCAATGTCCTTCACTATGAAGTAATTCACTTGTAAAAAAGTTTCCCCAGAGCTACTTAGAGTATTCTTTAACATGTGCATCTTTACAAAACCATTTCTAAAATAACATAATAAAACCAAAACCACAACAGGCTGAGGGGTTAAACAGCTCCATTTGCTCTGAGCAAATAAGAATAAGTCAAACAAATTTCTTTGTTCAGATTTATTAATATGTTAAAGTCTGTGTGTGAGTTCTACTCACTGAAAAAACTAAGTGTCCAAAAGCAGCCCTCCTCCAAGGAATTATACAATAACTCTGGCAACAGATGTACTACATCAGCTATCTGTTGTTTTCTGTTTAACAAAAGCAGTGCCAGGGGGGCGAAGTGAAGACGTGTACAGTAAGATCAAGACAGGCATCACTGGTTTTGAACAAGTTGTCTAAACTTAGTATTTTCTGGGGGTTTTTGGCAGTAGCTCTGGTAAGAACTATTCAGACACTCACATTAGCAGCCAGGTAGTAATAAACTTTCAGACTTACAGCACACTGTGTTTGGAAAAATGCATGACATCAAGTAAAAATTTAAGGACAAATATATAATTGTTAGCACATTTCTCAACATTGTGTTGACCTTTTCAAAACCCTTCACACCATCAACACAGCACAATGTGGATTAAACTGTGGAAATCTAACTTTTCCTAATTAGATTTCCAAATCTAACTTAACCACCAAACTACTATTTTGTATTAACACACTATTTTGCACACACTGTTATTAAAAACTGTTCACCTTGCATTCAAATCTGAAATGCAACACAAAATTACTATGACTGAAATTATTCCAACATTGCTCCATTTTGCTACAGTATGTATTGTATTCATTGATGAACTGTGAGGAAAGTATGCAGAATGTTTTGTAGTTGAAAGGGATACTTTGCAATTTCACCATTCTCCTTCAAACACAGATTGAGACATAGTGCAATGCTACCGGTTGCCAGTGTTTGCGGAGTGTCTGGCTGAGTAATTTTCTGGTATGTGCATTATGCTATATTTTCAATGTAGTGAAAGCTGGATTATCAATTAAATTGCGAAATGTTAACTTTTAACATTTTTGCAGTTTTCTGGCTTTTGTTTTTAATTAAGAGGGAAATATAACAAAAAAATAGGCTGGGCACATTGTCATATCTATATATAGATATATCTATATATATATATATATATATATTACAGTATATATACAGTATATACAAAAATTTTCTTAGTCCCAAGAAGTCCCAAAAAGAATAGTTACAGTTGATTAGCATATGGTTCTAGGGAACAGACTGCATTACGTGTAGACTACAAATTATCTATAAAGTCTACAATAAGTGACTTCTGATCCTGAAAGAACAAGACATAATCCAGGATCTTGTCATATTTTGCTGGTTTTTAGGCAGCAGATGAGCTCCAGCACATACTGGGGTTATATGAACCTCAATATGAACATAAACTATAGAAAACACACGGGACCATGTTCCCTACCTATTACATCTCTCTGCTGCGTTTTTTTGGGGGTTTTTTTGCAGCCATATGTAATGAAAAGCTTGACCTTGATCATCTGCTCAGAAGTGCTGTAAGCCCAGATAAAGAGAAGATCAAATGCAAGAGCAAGGATCTACTCTCCCTGCTGCCTTCCACTAAAGCTCCATGGGCCTACCGCCATTATCCGGGGAAATGTACACGAATACACACACACACACACAAAGATATGGGGACATTTTTTGGACAGGCAGCATCATATTAGATGGGGAATGTTTCAGGGTTTAGTGTCTTGTCTAGGGACACTTCAACATGTGACAAGGAATCAGGGGAACCAGGAGTCAAAACATCTGAGATGTCCTACTACCCACTGCCCTACCAACTGATCCATTGTTGCTCCTGTCATATTCCCTTTTGACAAAATGATAAAATAAATATCAATTAACCTTTCATTTCCATTCCAACATGATACCAAAAGACTTTATAGTTGACTACTGCTAAATATGAAAAAGATAAATGCACAGACTAACTTTTATTGATAGCAAGGGCGAACACAACATATGGTCAAAATAGCAGCTACTAAACTGGTACCTTGATGAAGTATCAAGGTTCCCATAGCTACACACAATAGTAAATGTGCCTCTGCAGTGTTTTTGGCCATACTCCAGAACATAATAGACCACTCTACCTATCATTTATCACAATAAAACTCTGAGGTCGAGACAATGTGATTATTTTTTTTTACCGTAGTGCTCCAACAGGTGGAGCTAGTGCTGCACTGCAGAGAGACGCTGAGGTTTTCCCCAGATGGTCAATGTAATTGAGGAGCGGCTTTGTCTGCCACTGTGGAATTGGGATTTGTACATTAAAGAGTGAGAGTGTGCTGAAGTTGCTGTGTATTACCTGTGCTGCTACATAGTAAGAATGTCATTCTTGTCGTTTTTTAACTTAAATGCCATTTTTACACAGTTTCTCATGTAATACTTTCCTTTTTATTCCTTGTACTTGCTTCCTTTAATCCACATTACCACCATGTTTAACGGTGTGCATCAAGGCAAAGCACTGCCATATCTCCAGCTTTAAGCTCATTACTGTGATAATAGATATGCTCTACTAATGTGTAAATATTTTTGTTTGAAGCTGCAGCATAAATTAGTTGTATGTTTAAAATGATGTAAAACACAACATTTAGCTGAACATGGTGACAGTAAACTCTAAAGTAGATTCACAGAATGTAGTTTTTCTGCTAATGGAAATGAAATGATGGCAAATTAGCAGTGTTCAGCTTGCTTTGTCTCCAATGCAAAAAATATGTCTGCAGATTTGAATGATTTGTTTTCATGATGACATTTATGTTTTTTGCTTACATTGTGACTCATTTGCAGCATTAGAGACAGCGCACAAACACACGTTCTCTTTGTACTGTTTGTTTGCGTACTACGTACACATATGCACTTTCATAAAATCGGGCTGTGATTTCTACATTGACAGTGCTGATCACTGGATATTGATCACACCAGTATAAATAAGAAAAAAAGTCTTCACACATATTGGCCACAGTCATTAGGATATTAGTGATCCTGTTTATACTTTACAACATATATGTCATTACCGAAATCCTAAACTTCTCATCATTTGTCCAATTGTCCCTTTAAAAATAACTTTAGAAACCTATCACCGATTTGTACAATATCTAATAGACAAAGACATATCCAAATGTAACATTTAAAGGAGGTCTGTGAAATGCCTTGGAAAACTCTCATGTTTTGTTTATAGTTTCATGGCGAGCCTGTGCAAGATAAGCCATCATTATAGGTGTGCACATTGCGAGTGCTGTTTAGTCCTCGTCGTGTGTTAATGAACAACATCCTCTACAAAAAGGGGAACTGACTGTGAAAATGGTTGAAAGAGAAATCTATGATAATTTGATTTGATTTGATTTGCTTGTGCTATGCATATTTTTATGTATGAAAACAAAAAATGCTGAAGGAGGCTTGTGACATTCCCACAAAGACTGACTTTGGTGATTTTCCCTACACATTAGGGCCGTTATCTGATGCAAAATGTGACATGCTTTGTTTTGCAATTGACACGTTTTGCTGCACATTGAGAGAACAAAGCCTCCAGAATCTGATTGAAAAGATTGTTTTCCGTACTTTTCAATTACCTCTTGCTTGACGCAGAAGCCCATCACCTACACAATGTGCCAATTCAATGATGGAGAGAAAAAGATGCAGCCAGTAGACACAAAATAATGAATGGATTTCTTCATAGATTTATGATATTCCAAGGCCTTTGACTGAAATGCAGTTCAAATATACATCCAAACTTAAGGATGACTGACTTTCCAAAGTGGCTGTTGTCCTTATGTTTGCATAAGCAAGCAATGGCACTAATGATAAAAGTTTAACCCAGTTTCTTAAACGAGTTCAAAAGCAAAACTCCCTGTTGTACTTACCCCGCATGCAAGTACCATATCACTAATTAATGCTAAAGTTCATTGGAGGCAGAACGATTCTCAGTTGGTCTATTTTGCATGTATGACCTCGATGAGAAACAGATACTAAATGCGTCCTTGCAGTGAAGGAATATGGTTTGCAGGAACTACTGATGTTAGCCATTGATATGCACAGCAGTGTTAGTTTTCTTTTTGTGTCTTCCCACACTAGAGACCTCGACTTCTGCTTTTTAAATGAACCACCTACCTCAATCAATGAGTTAATTAACATATTCTAGACTTGCTCCGAGGAGTGTTGACAAAACTTAGCACCAATCTTCAGCTATAGTCAGTTACCCTCTGGAGTAAAGACAGTTCCCAAGGTTGTACTAATCGGACAGCAGATTCAAATTATATTCTGTCCAAAGGGCTGTATAGAAGCAACAGCAGAGACAGTTCACTATCAATGAACATTTAAAGACAGAAAATAATATGCTTTTACACCGCGATGCTCCTGTCAAACTAAGAAATGGAAATCATGTAGAGTTTTGTTAAGTTTGCAATAGAATATGTGTTCTCTCACACTAGCTCCTCTGAGTGTGGTGCAGAATTATTCTCTTTTCAGTGCTGCTTGTAGAAATTGTTACATTATATTTTATTTGCAGTAGTAAGTCAAGGGAATCAGTTACCAATCATGCTTTGAAATGCCTCTTAGCCTCTGCTTATTTCTTGCCAACACCAGAATCTTGCTGCCCTGTGTCAGGCTGAATTGCTCTTTTCTCTTAATAACCTCGCTGACAAGTTCTTTCTCTTCCTCTCGCTCTCTTTTATCTATCGTGCTCACTATTCTTCTGTCACTAATGCCTATCCTTTAAAAGGCTTTTCTTTGCATCATCTGACAACTTCTTCAGCGTGCGAGAGTAAAAGACATATATGGGAGAATCATAGGCTTACACTTGCCCTGACAAGCATAGAGATGAAATATTTAACAGATGAAATGTCCTAATTTCTGAGGGTTTTTCTGAGCCTAAGGGAAAGTAAATGTTAGGGTAAGGGTCTTTGAGTTAGATGTTGAGTATTTCACTTTTATTTTTTCCATTTTTTAGATTTATTTAAAATTATTATTTAAAAAATGATTTCCTGTTTGTGTTTAGTTTAGTTCTCATGTTACTGAGAAGTTTTTCATATTTTGTGTGTTGAGTCTGCAAATCTTTATTAAAAAGTTAATTCAAATTCAAATTCAAATTCAAAAAACTTTATTTGTCCCCGAGGGGCAATTTGTGGCACCTAGAGCAATGTTTCACAAACACAAAACTAGACATTTGACAATCAATTAAAATCAAAAATGAATTTAAAAAAAATAATACAGTAAAAGCAGAGAAGAGAGAGAAACAAGTAAGTAATAAAAAATAGAATAGCTATAACTATAATCAAAATATGTATAAGGTGCAAGAATGTGAAAAACAGGACAGTGAGTCATGCTAGTGAATTACAAACTAGATCTGCATATGGTGTGAAAAAAAATGGATACATCAAGCTTAAAAGCCTGTTGAAAGCTTATTCAAATTTCTGTGGGCTGAATTGTTGCATGACATATATGTAGGATGAAGATAAAGATACTCTTTTTTGTCATCTGTTTTGTGTTCTCTAGCCCCATATTTTTTGCTTTTATTTGGCATAAAATGTAACTAGAAGTAAAGTATTTTATTGTTTACTGGCCTCACCTACAGTATTAGTCAACTATAATTTATTAATATTAAATTCAAGGTAATCATTTAATTTGAAACTTAATTTAACTAAAGGTAAATGAAGTGGTAAAGTACTGGGATGTATACAAAGTCATGTCTATCCATCCATCCATACACATATACATAATCTTAACCGCTTGTCCTCGTAAAGGTCACGGGAGTGCTGGGTCAACGTGGAAATAATTGAAGACAATACATATTGTCCTTTAGTCCTGCAAAGAAGTGGGTGGTGTAAAGGTCCTCTATGTCCATTCTCCTTGAGGATGTGCTCTCTGATAGAGTGCACATCCTCAAGGCAAGCTTTACAGTATATGTTTATTTATGTTACCATGTAGTTTCAACCATATTTCACTACTGTTCTAATAAAATGTGTGCAGCATCATTTCAAAGTAAAAAAATTAGTGTAACTTGAAAATACACCAATCAAAGTCACCACAAGATGAAATCCACCTGGTGGTATTAATGTTGAAGCAGACATAATCAGTATGGGTACTCTGACCAGTCACCAGCTCCAAAACCCCTTAAGCACTAAGCTGAGGTGTACGATGTATTTTCACACTTGTCAATCATGGCTGCCATTACTTTTTTCCCATGGTTTTAATGTTTTCCACCGCATCATTGAAACCAGGTTGATTTAATGTTATGACTGATCAGCATATAAATAAAGGTCTGTAGCAACTTTAGTGCCGCACTTAACTGAAAAGGAAAACCTCCAAAAATTATAGAAGTAAATATTTTCAAAGTGAATAAAAACTAATCTGTAACTTAATTTTACATTTTCAAATATGAAAGATAGGTCAAATATGAAATATTTATTAAAAGAACTGAAATGAGTGTTGCAGAACTGTGGGGAATTTTGTGAGTAGCTTGAGATTTAAAAAATGCATTGAGTGATGTTGTTGATTTTTCATGTTAACAGGTGTGTAGAGAGAGGTGAAAGCTCTGGGCCACATCTTAAAAATGCCAAGGCTGAAACACTGAGTAAATAGAAGAATAAAACTTGTGTTCACTGTAATGCCATCCAAAGCCAGAGGCCTTTAAAAAAGACCTTACTTTTGTAAAACTTTTAGTCTTCTGTTACTGTTGAGATTGTGCCAGATAGGTGTTCATGCAACATACTTTTTTAGACCACAGTTTGAAGGTGCTGAACATGCCCCTTATACTGCATAACAAATAAATAATAACTATATCACAATCAAATAAAATGTCACATAAAATAACATTCAAATTGCTAACAAGTTGAATAAGCTCTTGCCAAGGATTTATTGGTTGTTAAAAACAACCCAGTAATCTCAGCAGCAACTAAACGAGAGTCAGCAACTTGCTGTGCAGCAGACATCTCCTTTCCTCTTTTGGATGTCCATAGACTCATCCACAATCTCAGTTCAGCCTCAGGTTCAAGAGGCACTGACCCAGCCAGAGTTTTAGACTGATTCAACCCATAGTTTCCGTGATCTTTTGTCTCATAATTCTTGTAGTAGGGAAATGGGCAAGATAATATTCCCATCCATCTATCTATCTATACTAGCTGGGTGATAGTGACAATCAGTCTGCTCTTTCTGTCCTCCCCCACACCCAACTTTTTTCATCATTTCACATTACACCTCCTCTGCCTACCCCATCTGTCAAAGCACATTTTCTGGATGTGGAGAGACAAGCCTAGCACAAATCAGTGATGTAGTTTAAGTATTCAATTCAAAGAGATCAAAAGAGGATGGAATACATAGGCATCCCCACAACAGGTGGGTATTGTGTGATAGGGCTACACGATGTGTTTATGTGTATATTCAGGGACATGCAAAGTAAAAGTATGCCAATGCAATAAAGCTTGGCTTACAGAGCTGTTACTCAGCCTCTGAGTCAGCTAAAAGCTTGATTAAATGTTTGGAAAAGGCAAAGTTAACTGGCTAGCTGGCTAAGACTCGCTTTGAAAGAAGCTTGAAAATAGTTACAGGTCTATTAACGTGCATTAGAGACAGAGTCTACATTATATCAAATGACTCAAACCACTCAGGAAATTGAAGCAAATGAAGCACAATCTTTTTCTACTGAGAATGTGCAATTAGTAAGCATAAATGTGTAGGCAGAGGTAATAGGCACTCTTAGATAGCAAACGCACAGCTGTGGGTGTTGACTAGAAGTTTCAGGATGATAACATATCCATCAAAATGCTTTTAATGTCTGACTGACTTTTAATGCTCAGGTCAACCAATCACAGATGCCCATTTTGACATCTGACTGAATCTCTGTTGTGTGTTGGATGGTGGCAGGAAGGTATATTACATCATGTTGTGATGACTGAGGTCAGCAGCTCAATTGTACAACTACTCAGCCACACGCTCATGCAATATGGCTGCCTTTGTGTGTGTTATCCAGGCAGGAGGTGATTATATTGCATTTTTGTATGACACCATATAAGTTTAATGGTGTGACTTGGCAGTAAACATCAATGGAATTTAGTATAGTCTTCATTTTAATGTTTGACATGGGTCACCAATGTAAGCTTTTAGCGGTGGACCTGACAGGCAGGATGAGCTTAATTAACTGCAGTCCCTTCTTAAGCAAAGTGCCCAGATAGAGGAGTCAGGCTGGGCCCTGGCTGATTGTCCATGACCTGAGGAATAACACAGTGTCAAGGTGCCTGCTATGTCTTGCTCATGACTCAGCTGGGAGCAAGAGCTAGTTTCCACTCCTGATTATTATGCATCCCACCAACAACCCCAGCACCCTCTAAGTTCTGTGAGAAGTATATACTTAATGAGGCATGCAAGGTAATTAGCAGCGACAGATGCATCAATGTACATGCACTGTCTACATCTTCCTTCTACACATATCATCCTCTCATCTCCTACCCCCTTCTCTTCTCTCGTCTTTATTACTGTAAATCATTTCATTCCATCTCCCTTTTCTTACCTTCACATAGCAGTTCACATATATAGTATAGCTTTGTCGAAAGGACAGTAGCTACTTTCTGAGCAAGCACAGAACCTATAAACAAAACTGAGACTGCAGATAAAGACACAGGCAGCCAGAAAGTCATCCTATGAAACAGGGACATGAATGATGGACAGGTCCTGCACTTACAACAACTGATTAACTGCAAAACGCAACCATTTTTTTCCAGGCCCCACAAGGGACTCAGTCAAGGTGAATGCCAAGACATGATGAAACTTGAAGCAATCTGACCCCCAGCATGTGAAAATGTGCATTCTGTCTTCCATTTGATGAATGTTAACGCACACAGTTGGCTATTTAGTGCAATACAAGTCTGTTGTTCATTGGTATGAGTGGGTGAACGATGGGATTCTGTGACTTGCTCAGGTTCAATCAGAATGCATAACTTTTCACCTTGTGGCATAAAGCATGTTAGCTCTGCGTTGCTCTCCTTCAGTTGGTAAAGTTCACTTCTCAAAACTTGCCACTCATCCTGATGAGCTGTCTAAGCTGAAATGGCAAATTGCTGGAGGCTGAGGTAACTCGTGAATATAAAGCCGCTGGGTGCAGAAGTAAGAGATTACAGGTACGGTATAAAAAAGAAAGGAATGTCATGCTTACCTGTATTTTCCTTTTTATCTGTTTTATCTGTGATATATTTAGCTACATGCTTCTTTCATTTCTTACTACCATCTACTAAATCTTAATGTTCAAAAAATGTTTTTCAGACAAAACACAGAAAGGCGTGCCTTCAAAATGAAGATAACCTCCCTGAAATTACATTTATGGGTGTTTTTTTTCTGACAACAACAATTTATTTTGTACTCTACAGTTCACTACACAGCTGTGGTGCTTTTTTTTTATTTTTAAGGTGTACCGGGTTTTCATTAAAGATGTCTCAAGGCAGCAGGAACTGGCAGGGGTGAATGTGGATAAAAACATCCTTTGCACATGGATGCTTTTCACTCCTGTGCTCAGACACTGTAACAAGAGACACAGTCTAAACCAAAGAGCTGGTTAGTCACGCGGATGGATGGGCAGAGGTTGATGGAGGTGTGGGATGGACTTTAAGGTATGAAGGTGGTGAAAGACGCAGGAAGTCAAAACTGGCTTAAAGCTGTGATCCAAAGTAAGCCGATGGACTGGACTTGTACAGTGCTCATTCTCGCTTCCATCTAACAATCCAGCTATCGATTCTGTGTTTCCTAATGAGTTCTTTTGGGCCGCTTGGGATTTCTGTCTGCCTATCTTCCATTTACTGTCTTGATTAGAGTTTGAAGGTAACTTTAACTCTAGTAAAGTTATTTGCTTGTTAGCTAATATATAACAATTTCTCTGTCATGCAGGATTTTATTTTGGAGGCAAAATAAAGCCATGAACTGCTACTTTATGTGTAATAACTTTTTTAATTACAGTACTTATTGAGTTACTGAATGTGTCAGTTGTGTAGTAATCCACCGCTAAATATAGTGCACAATTTAGTCGTTTTTGAATCTAATTTGCTAAAAACTTTACTGCTTAAATTTTGTGGGAAATTTCTTATTCTTTATTTTTTAAGATTCAATTTTAAATTGGTTAAATTGGTTCCCTCTTTCTTAAATCCTATGTCTTTAGTAGGAACATGTTCCACAGACATTTATCCATCCATCCATCCATCCATTATCAACCGCTTATCCGAAGTCGGGTCGCGGGGGCAGCAGCCTAAGCAGGGAA
>JAUYWH010000005.1:11382761-11397910 GCA_034779795.1 Ctenopoma multispine | reverse complement strand
AATAGCCCACTTAGAAATCCCCTTACTGATAAAAATGCTGATGTGTCAAATACTTATTTCCCCCGCTGTATGTTAAACCTTGTGAACTTTCAAACCTGTCCATTATATAATATACATTTTTGTCTTAATGAAATCGGTGCCAGGATGTTGAATCGTAACAAAATGTTCTGGTCTTTCCACCAAATTAGTCTTTTGATAGTTTTCCATAAGCCTTAGGTTCCTTGGCTTCAAACTCTGTCTTGGCTGCCAGAAACCTCTGGGTCATTTTTAATTCCCAGTTAAACCTTAAAGAACATCTTAAGTCAGTTACTCACTCTTGCTATTTTAATTTAAGAAACACTGCCAAACAGCTTGGACAATCTCTACTACTGTTTTATCGCTTCCGTCTGAAATATGCATTTTATTCCTGTTTAAACTGAGATGTCACAGCAATTCCATGACATGTTAAGTGACTCCTCAGTGCTCTAGAGTCACTCCAGCGCTGGCTTCTCTATACTGGCTGCATGTTAAATTTAGGGTTGATTTTATCATATTTCGTAAAAATCTGTTTACTTTCAATGTACTACGCTGTTTCACTTTGCCACAGCAGTGAGCTACTGATAGAGGTCCACTAGGACTCTCAGACTTTTGCACAAGGTTCAAGACCCCTAGTGGCGAAACTTGTCCAGTTTAGATAGTGTTTCCAAAACCTACTGACAGGGCATAAAAGCATTTAATTCAAGTCTATGCATTGATTTTATTCTGTTATTAGCAAAATGCTTTGCTTGTATTTCTGCATTTCATAATGCCTCTATGCCGGCACCAGCCAGAGCTGAAGGCATTTTCAAGTTGTCTGTAAGTCTGTACAGCCACCCAATTCTTGTGAACGCCATATCTAAGTAAAGCTTGGACATCAACTTGGAGTCAATGATGAACTAATTACTTTTTAGTGGCCAAAGGTCTGAGGTCTAGGTTGTAGAGACCTTACCTTTATCTAATTCTTGTAAACTGATATGCCAGGAATGCATGGAGTAAATTTCTTTAAGTTTGCCACAATTCACTTGGATTACATGATGAACTGTTTAGATTTTGGTGGCCAAATTTCAAGATCCCAGGTACCTCATGTTGATCCAATTCTTTTTGTGAATGTTATATCTCAGGAACACTTGGAAGGAATTTCTTCAAATTTGGCACAAATTGTCACTTTGAGTCGAGGGTGAACTGATAACATTTTAGTGTTCAAAGGTCAGTTTGACCTCATGCATGTGTCATTGTTGTCAATGCCTCATGCCAGAAATGCCTGGATGGAATTTAATTACATCTGACACAAATATCTGCTTTGACTTGTGCATAAACTTATCAGAATATTAGGGTGGACGAGCATGTGTGTAAGCTGCAACGTTAGCAGTGGCATACAACCACAATGTGCTAGTTTTATCATCTTTTGTGACTCAGAGCTTTTGTAACCCTGGTTTTAAAACTTAATTCTTTGCACATTTGTAGTTTTAAACTCTTTCTGAAATATTTTATTGGATTACATCAACTTCTCATAGGCTTTGAGAAGTTTGCAAAAAGTAAAGGTCCACCTACACGAATAATCTTTTGAGAAACAGTGCAGCACAGTGGTATGGTGAACATCACTGTCTTCTTATAGCAAATAATTACTGATTGTCTAAAACTGAAGGACCACAAACATAAGTAACTTGTGGGACAATGTGCTACACCACCCTAAACTATAGACATTTCTTTCACTCTTTGAATAAGATTGATGTTTTACATAAATGGATCAAATGTTAACTAAGTAAGCGATAATTGTGTAATAATAAGTGGCTTTTTGTGGATGAAGTCATTTAAGGCACTTGAAAGATTTTTGACTGACTTTCACATCATCTTCCTTTCATCCATAGAGCTGTAATTATTATCACAGGTGGAAGTGTTCTTCAATCACCTAATTCTGTACCTTGATTACGCCTGACATTTTATTCCTGAGTGTCAAATTTTCTCCATATTTGTGGATGAGTTTATAATCTTCATTATGCAAATAGGATTGCTAACATTTCTGAGACTCTAGGACAGACATTTACAACAAATGGCTCATTTTATGTAAAAGCACATAATCTATTATTACTATTATAAGTGTTGTAACAAGGTTGTACAGTGCAAATTTGTGTAAAATTATTGCCATGTGAGTTAAATTAACTACATATGCTGTTGCTAAGAATTTTATATTGCCTAAATCAATGTACAGAAAATTAACCATGTATTGAGCGTGATGACAGAAAAATTTAGTTATACCTTTTTAACACAGGGGGGCAGTATGGAATCATAATCTCTGAGACAAGAAGGATCCTCACATAAATGAGCAGAGTTCACGATTTTCTAAACAAAATATCTGCAAGTCTTGTGTGTTTGATATGTGATCTTAAATGCTTGATCTCTGTCATAGTCTCCAATTTGCCATTTTCACATGATACCTGATGTCTTTTTGAACTGTTTAAACCGTTTTGCTGCAAGCATAGACCATCTTCAGAGAAAGCAATGAAAAAAAAAGACATATAATAAAATAAAAGCTCACTGGCATTTTGCACTATGAATATTTGGATTTTGCTTTACGTGCCTAATTAGTAACTTGAGCCCTGTTGTCAGTGAGGTTTAGTAATGTGCATGGTTTAAATGTGGCTGACCAAGAGACACTTGGAGGGAATGTTCTGCTCATTAGAGAAGTGACTTATTGTTTTCTGTCCTTTTTCCATCCCTTCTTTGACTTCAGGCTTGGTCACAACCCCTGGGTCTAACCCCCACTTTTCATAATGGCGTGAATAACTCAATAACTCCCATCTATGGCACAATTAAGGAATTATTACACCCTCTGTTGGACCTCATGCTCCAGGGTGAATTGTGGGGGTAGAAGGGGCCTGGCCTGACCCCCATTGCCACTGTGAAGCCTTGGCTACTCTTATCCCTGACCCATTTTACACTCCCCATGTGCCCAGCTTCTACACAGACACACAAACTGTCTCTCTGACACACTCATAGCATGTGCACACACACTTACGCCCCCTCTGTCGTTCCCATCCAGCAGGCAGGAACATGGCATCGTGAGTCACGTCGGCACTAGCAGCTGTGTTATGGGCGTCATGTGGGGCACTCGTTCGGCCAAACAGTGGGGTAGAGTGAGCATAGAAGAGTTGAAGGGTGGTGTGTGTGGGTACCTCTCCTCTACCCTTCTCATGTCTCTGCATGAAGGAAGCCATCTGCCTACTGCCACTCATCTAAGACAGCAAGAATGTCAGTGACACTTTGCATTTTTAACTTGTCCGTCACCCACCCACCTCTTCGCTAACACAGAAAAAGAAAACCAAATTGACGACAACAACTGCTGACCATGTTTGGCTTTTTCTCTTTTCTGCCACCTTTAAGTTACAGTTCCCTTCCTCTGTTCTATAACTTTGCAGCTATTGTTCTTATCATCTTCACCAACAGTGTATCCTTCACCTTGGCCACACTGCTGAATCTTGTTGTTGTTTGGGTTCTGGGATTGTTACGCAAATTTATTTTTCTTTTATTAAACACAAACATTTGGCAGTACTTTCTTGGCATCTAACAAAGAGGCTCCGTATATACTTTAAGTTGGAGTTTCATTCATCAGTCAGAGCATCTTCCACTCAGTGTAATATTTGATATGAAGTGTGCATCAATTGTAAAAATGATGAGACCATGAGAATTTGTTAGCTCATAGAAGAAAAAACGTACTTCAACCACGGGAGTTGAGTCAATATTTGTTGAAACTGATCAACAGCAAAAATTAAACCCATCCTTTTTATTCTCTATCGCTGAAGTAACTCCAGCCCTCTCTTGATAGTATTAAAGACCATGGTCTTGTTTTTCTGTATAGTAGCTCTGGGAAAGAAATCATTTATTTTGGTGGATTAACTGAAGTAAAATTCTTCACAATTTTTCATCAAACTGCAATAAATGATATTACATTGTAAATTAACAGTACAGTAATTAAACAGATAAGCTTGGGTTTCATCCAAGTCTCCAGCTGCTAAAACACCTGCTGCTGTTCTACTATAAGAAACACTGTGTGTCCACTGTCCATGTGCCAATATTCATATGTACAACTTCATATTGGTTTCAATTTAGTGGGACAAATCTAAGAAACTGCAATAGAGGAGAGGTTTGCACTCCAAATGCCACATCTGTGGGCTGATCCATTTTAATGCACTCCAAATAAAAAGCAATTTAAGAGCCCCAGCCATTAGAAAAAGCCCTCACCACTGAAGAGCAAACAAAACCCTAATTAGGAAAATGATGATTGCTCAGTTCATGTGCTCATTTTGCTTTACAATTGGTCAAGGGTCTTTTCTTATACCGACCTCTGGCAATTTATATACTTCAGCCTGTCTACATTTGCAAAATGTCATCATGCTAGATATTAAATTAAAGGCACGTCTCTGTAAAGAAGATACATCTATCACATCATTACTGGTGGAAGATTAACTGGTTGACATTTCTCGCCAATAAAGTGGCACAATAGGACCTGCTCCAGATGATTCTCTGTCAACAAGCCCTGTCAAATACACAGTGCATGATGGAGAATATTATTAAGTCAACTGTCTGTCATGCATCTGATTTTCTTCCAAAAGAACTCAATTGTATGTTGACTTTGTTTGACTTGTTCATGCTGAAATGTCCAGAATACCATATAGGTATGTTGTTGAGAATGTTCTATCAGTTTGACCATAATTAAAAAATAAGACCTCAGACACACGTCTGTGTATGCTGAGGCATGTTTAATAATATCTTCTCACAGCCACATGTGTCATCCGTGGAAATACAACTAGAATAATTAACAGTCTAATATGGAAAGCTAATGTTTGATCAATCCAAACTGCCCATAGTGTGAGTCCAGTCAACAGAGGTGGAACAAACAAGAGCAAACCTTAACACTGGTAAAGGTCATGGGATCAATAATTCATTTAAGATGCTTCCTGGGATTGACTCTGCAGTTGCCTTGTAATCAGAAGGGGAGATTTATTTATCTTAACCAACTTTAAATCCACATTCCTACGGTAAAAAAAAACATGCCACCTCAGTTGATTTTCAGTGCCTTCAGACATCCAGAAGGTTTTCTGTTTTATTTACCCCCCATGGACTGGTACAGAGCAGCTCTTTAATATCACTTCAACTGTGGACTAAGCAGATATTTAGGAAACCTTATGGAAGAACAGGACGAATGTTACGGACAAATTGAGGATGTAAGTGTGTTTGCAGTAGTGTATTATAGTTACTGTTTGCAGTGTGCACCTGCAAGTTACTTTAGTTATTAGACTTTTATGTATTTTGTCAAGTGAAATTTTACACAGCAAGATATAAAAAGGGTGGTTAATGTCTAATCTGTCTGAGCTAAATATGATAATGTGTTCAAATGTAGACTTAGTTAAAATAACTGTTTTATAAAATAACCATCTTATGATTTATGTATTTATTGTTATTAACTATCTCAAAAAATGTGCTGTATGTTTTTGAATGTCTAATAATTTAGCTAACAGGGCCTTTCAGACATGCAGTGCTCCTAGTACTGCATGTTCGATTCACAGACAGAACCACCACCTCTGATTTAAATAATGCAGCCCTGCAGAGTGGAGCCATCCAGAGGCTATGCCAGCTGAAATGCTACTAACCTGTGTGGTCTGAAAGATTTACCAAGTTGCCAGTCAAAGCCATGTCCAGACGTGGTGCAAATACTAGGTTTTCCAAAATGTAACACCTTAAAATAAGGATGCTTAGAAAGAATTTTTTAGTGACTTTCTTTACACATTACTGCTTTCACCTGACGTGCTGTTTTATTCCTGCTCACTAGATCTCTTTATTTCTCTAAAGGACAGATGCTATTTGAGCAGGTTTCCCACTGAAACAGCTGTCCTTAATGAATAAATGACTATAAAGGGGGCATTTCATAGGCAATTGCATCAAGGAAGCAGCAGTGTGGAGTTTTGCTTTGACACTCAACTCACTTTTCAGATTGCTATTAGACCATATGGTTTACAGTTTGGAGTGTGTAAACAAGTCTGACTGACAATCTAATCAGACTGCCAAATAGAGAGTAAACAAAACTGTTTAAGTTTGAATGTAAATGGTGCATAACACAACAGTAAGATGACCTAAAAAAAGTTAGTTTTGTTGTAGAGAATTTAATCACTTCATGTGTTGTTCAGCCTGTTCTCTGTACCTTCTATCACTTTCTTTCACACCATGTAAATACCTGCCTGAAGATAATTTTGTAGTTGGCACACCAATGCTTAGTCTGCCATTCACCCTAAATTTGTATCTTTTGTTAAATTGGATTCCAAATGTAATTATCTGCCAAGGTAATTCATGACAGAGTATCCTGCTGTAACTGCTCATTTGAAAGAATGCAGAGTCATTTATGAGTCATTTTGGAACAATACTGTATCTCTTGGAAGAGGTGAGGCCCATGGGGAGCTCGGCAAGCTTTCTACTTTGACAGAAGAGGCAGGAATGAATGATTAGTGCCTTCCAATAACTAGTTCCAAGGAGAGAGTTTAAAGCAATAGTGTAAGCAAATGTCTGGCATAGTAATGAGTTGCATCCTCGTGATTAGTCAAATCCATCACAAATGGTGCTATTTGTATAATGCCTGCAAAACACAAGCATTTTTATTCAGCATGGGAAGCATTTCCAGGGAAATCATGTTGTTGGCAGAAGGATTCTCAGTATTAAGGGCAGACTGGTTATAGCACTTGCTTTGAGGTAACCTTATGTAAGCAAACCGAGTCCTTTGTCTGGATAATAGTTTGATATGTAACAGTGAAATGCTTACTTTTCCTTTTCTAGGATACAGAGTATTCACACATCTGAGAATTGTTTCTGATTTGCGCTTTCAAAATACTACGTTTCCATGCAGTCTGCGAGTGGATTAATTCAGCTAAAGAGTAATTGCCCTTGCACTGTATTGACTCTATGCATGAGGGAATTCAAATCACTTTTAAGTTTCTGTTCTGTAGGATTGGAGCCAGTACTTGAGACAAGCTAAGGTGTTTATGTGAGTTCATTTAATTTGGAGTAAGACTCCAATGGTCCTATTAATGGATTAAAGGGCTGCATGTAAATGTAATGGTGCAAATCTGCTGACTTCTTAAGAAAATACCAGTAGGAGAAATGAATAAACATCAGTCTGCCCCGTTTTAACAAACACTGTAAACGTATGCTTTAGCCACAAAATATTAAGAGCAGCTGACCATTGGCTAAATGTACAACAGCATTAACCAAATGTGAGTGTATGTATAGGCTGTTGCAAATATGATTTTGTTGCTGTTAGTTCTGTACACCATTATTTATCATCCAGTTTATTTATTTCTCATTCTATTTCTCATGTGATGCTAACAGTTCAAATCACAAAAAGCTGTATGAAGCTGCATTAATTTTGAAAATCTAGACCGCATTAATATGCTACAAAAACAATAAAAATAAGTAGATCTGTCAGTCACTAGGCATACAGTATCTATTCCTATATAGATATTTCTTGGTATATTTGCATACCAGGAAAGAGGTAGGAGAAGCATATACATTAGATTTCAAGTGTACAGAAAGTTTGTCTTAATCCACTTGTGGTTTAGTTGTTTTTCTACACCACTATCAAATTAATGGAACAATGCTTTTCCTTTACACTGAAGAAATTTTTAGATCAAAGGAATTATAAGATGGAAGTACAGAATTTTAGCTTTTATTTCTAGGTATTGTATCTATTTATCTGGCCATCTGTCTAGCTATCCAATGGTAATCACTCAAAGTGAGCTAAATTATTGGAAGTGCAATATTTGGTTGAAAAATCTTAGTTTTCAATAACTGCATTAAGCCTGTCACTCACTGACATCACCAACTGTTTTATTTTTTATTTTAATTTTTTCTCCATGCTTTTCTAAACTTCTACTGCAGCCTCCTTCAGTTAATGTTTGCTTTGGTGGTTTCTCTCTTCCTTCTCTACTTTAGAAGAAGAAATGCCTTTACAGTTGTGCTGAGGTCTACTGATTAATTTCAGTCAGTCTAAATTCTTGCACTCAGATGACATTTTTTCTTCAGTTGAGTGTGTTTGGGGTCATTGTTTGCTACATAATTTAGCCCCACCCGAATCTTTTCTATTCACTTCTCTATAAATACAACTGTAACTTCGACACTTTAGCCTAGAGGGACACTTGAGCCCTTGAGGTCAATTTTGGGCTCATCAATCCATAACACTTTTTCCCAGAACTTTTGTTTCTTATCTCTGTATTTTTCTGCTAATTCTAACCTGGCTGTCAAATTCTTACTGCTGATTATATTCTGTTATTTTTGCTCATAAATTCTTCTTAAAATGGTAGAATGTGATATATTCACCCCTGGTCTGTGGTTTTTATGTGAGGTGATGTCACTCGTTTTGTTTTGTTTTTGTCACAGCTCCAACAAAGCTTCTGTCATCAGCTGTTATTTTCCTTGCAATGGAGAAATATCTTTCTCCCATAGACCCACAGCACACTGGTCTTCGTGTTGAGTCATCTCTTTTAACATGAAATGCAGTCTTCACAGGTAAAACCCAAGGCTAAAACCAAGAGTAGTCATTTAGACCTCTTTATTGTTTGAACAGTCAGTTTCACAGGAAAGAAACACATGTCGTGTGTTCCAGTGTTCCAGTACTTTTGCTCATTTAAAATTTGGGTAACTTGATACAAGAGGTTCTATGTTGTTTAACATATCTAGATTGAAAACCCAGAAAACAAAAGCTGAAATTTTGAATTTTTGTCTCATTCATCCTTTAATCCTAAATGCAAGTGTCTTCGCTGTACAGCTTTCCCTCCCCTCCATGATGGAATATGATCATGGGCTGTTAATGATTTATTTATTTTTTTATTAAATATTTATATTTATGTATATATTTTATTTGTTTCATTTTAACTTTAGTTTGTAATGCCTTTTGACCGAGGCTGAAACCACTGACAAAAATCATTATTATACTATTCTACTTATATACATGTATTTCTATCTAAATCCCTCTCCAGTTTGCTTATATGTTCTAACAGTAAACAGAGCAAAATAAACCCAAACTCAAACATTATTTTTATTCTCCAAATATACAGAGCAAAATCATCATAGATTCACAGACCAGTACAGTTAAAATACAACTGTTTTTCTTGTTTTTTTTTGTTTTTTTTGTCTTGGATACAGAGGGCCACTGCCTGAAAATAGTGGTTTACCCAGTAAAATTTACATATTTTCTTTTCATTACAATTACTGTATGTTTATGGTTCACTATTTATACAAAGTCTTCAAATGACCATGTAAGTTAAGTACTTCTTCAGACCTGGATCATGTACTATTTGCAAACTAGTTTGAATCACTTGGTGTACACAACAATTCAGCCAATCACAGAAAAGCATACTGATTTGAATTTCAAATGACTTTCTGTGATTATTTCAATTGTCTGCAACTTATTGTAGACTCTACTCTGCAAACCAAACCACACTGATAACCTGTATGCCTTGTAGGCTGCAGCTAATTCAGAGAATTATTTGCAAATATTACATAGTCCAGGCCCTGCAGTAGCATGTTATTAAAGTACTAACAAGGTATTGATTGGTAGAAAAGAAAATAAGTGAGAAAAGCATCTACACAGTAAAGATAGAAGGCTTATTATGATCATTTCTGTGTTTTTGATTGTTATCAATGTGTTCCACCATGGACATAAACACCTATCGTACAATGGAGGATTTAAATAGCCTCATGTAAACCACTCTTCACAGGCATAGGTGAGATATTGACAGTAGTATTATTTCTTTTTCATTTTTGTAGTTTATTCAGACTAAGCAAAATGTTTTGTGTAGTAAGCAAACATAATGTAGCTTGTGGGCAAAGAAGCCATTATGAACACATACAATCAGTCTTCACTTCACACTACTCATAACATATGTCTTTATCCAGTGTACCCCAGGTTAGTCTTGAGCATCGGTTAATAATAGACTATCCTGCATCCTGTACTCAGAAAGGGTTGCTCTGTTTTATCGGGAAAGGGCAGCAACCCCTTGTAATTGTTGCAAGCCTTTGTGTTTATTCATCTGTTATGCCCTGGCATCTGTGCCGTGCTTGTAGCCAGGCAAACAGGCCAGGACCAGCCGGAGAGGCATTCACAGGTGAGTAGGGCGGACTTTGTCCCCACATGGGCTTTGATTCCCAAAGACTGACATGGCACTTGGATCCTGTGATACTCTCATGCCCATTGTAGCTGCTGCTATGGGGGATGGGACAGAAGGCTGGCCTATCAAATATTTATCTGTTTGTTGTGCAGTGTGCAGATTCTCTGGACTGGGAAAATGCATTATGTTTGGATGAGTGCAGGAGTTGCATCAGATAAGGAAAACTGGACTGTTTGGATAAGAAAGCAAATTTGTTTTGTTTTTAGAGAGAGAGATTCTGAATATCTGCATTACAGTAACCTTTGAATGTGAAACATTTATTGAATTTTGATGATGTGGATGTAAAATTATGCAAAATATATGCAAATAATTGTAAACAAAATACAACTGCATATTGTACCATGCAAACTAGACCACACTGTAATTGACTGCTGCTGATATCAAGGGAAGAATTTTATCCTGTACTTGTACAGTAAATGCCAAGGAAAATTAAAAATGGCACAAACATACTCGACAGTCATGATGGTGCAAAATGCTATATATTGCTGGGCATCTGGATATTTCTCAGAAGGGCTGAAGGTATAATAACCTCTTACTGCATCTCACTTCAAAGCTGTCCCAACTAAGCTCCGCTTCTCATCCTATAGCCTCCTGTGTGCTCAGTATACAGAATGTGAGTTTCCCCAATCTGAGGGAAGAGAATCAATTCACATAAGCCTTTTATGTAATTTGAAACAAGAAAGGTTGATGAATGTTTTGGAAGGGAAAAATGATTGTCTGTACAGTTTTGATGCCACATGGATTTTTTTTAGCTCCCATATAGTGAAATCAGACTGGGAAAGAAAGAAAAGCTGGGGAAATTATATACACAGAAAGACAGCATTAGAGATTTATATACAGTCTGCTAAGTGCCAAGCTGGATTATCAGTGTTGAAACAGAGTTTTTTTTGTCTTAAGCTGTACAATGGGCGCCAATCCATTGTAAAATTAGAGTCCAAACCACTGCCACTCAAGTGGAAAACCTCATTCAAATGCCTTGAATATAATCATATGTAAAGTGCTTACAACAACTTGCTTTTGTTAGAAATGGCTTGTTTGGTGTTTGGGTTGAGAGGCAGATTTCATAGTTCAAGACTCATTCTTCCTATCTGACGGCTGCACTATGGGATATAAAGATAAAACACATGATTAGATATTATATAGCAAAAGAAAGTGCGCAGGCGCAAGCCTAGCAGCAGCCTGTTGCAGTCACTCAAACAATTTCCCTATGGAATTAATAAAGTTTTTTGAATCCTGAATAATCTTTTAGACTTTGTTATGTTTTGTTTGATTTGACAAAACAGAACTGTTAAAGGACTGTTAAAGTCAGCAGGAATTAGTCAACTTCTAAACCTTTCTGAAGGTTAGTCTCTTTGGAATGCTTCTAGATCTTATTGCCTTGATCAGTGGCTTTTACTATACCTAACCACTTAACGTGATACAGTGTGTTGTGTGCTAACAGAGGGGCTAGAATAAAAGAATTATAATGAAAAATGAAAACCTAATTTCTTTACAGTAGTCTTATTATACACACATCTGAAATGATCCTGACCTGACCTTTCCAAAATAGGCTGACTGAAATTTTACGTATGGATTTATTAAGTATGGGTGTATGTATAACTGCAAATTCTCTGCTACTCATGGCATCTACTCTCAACTAAAACAAATACAATCTCAGTGATGAAAGAATAAATCCAATTTCATATGTTACACATTGTGCTGAACTATAGCAACAATACACTTGAAAAGTGTCAGAAGGACAACATCAGCTGAACACATTTTCTAAATTTTCTTGTCATGTCCCTTGATTACCAGCAAGATCACAGGTAGATAATACAGTCAGGACACGCTAGGCTCTCGTGTCAACACTGATATTGACAATAGCAATGGCATAACCACACAATAAGAAGCTCAGCTAAAATATGTTTACATTTCATTCAACAGGTACCCTCAAGTATATGGCTGATGATCTGGGCAGTAGCAGGACAAACTCACAAATACAACCAATGTTGCAATTTGTGGGCTTTCGTGCTGTAAGCCTTGGAGCTGGATTTGGCCATGTAGGGTAAAGGTCCCCATCAACAGAAGAGAGGACAGTGTTTGTCTCTTGATCATTCAAAGTTTGTATTGACACAGTTCAAACAGACCCTCAAGGCAAAGAAGATATGGACACGAAGAGGTGCTCATGTCTCATAGTCCTCCGGGTGTTAAATCGGTCAGAAATGAGATGCTAGAAAAGAAATTAGTTACGTATGTACACTAATATTCTTTTAACATGGAGTGTCTAAGTAAAATAATGATTCAGTGATTAAAATGAAATCTTTGCCTCTCTTTATCTGCTTAGCGCTGTGACCCACTTACAGCTGCAGAGAGCAGAACAGCTATCCTTTTCAATGTTAAAGACGTCTGTGGGCACATGGAGAGTGTCGTTCCACCTATAAAGAAATTGAGTTTCAACAGGCCAAACTGAACATATATATTTAAAAGGAATGTAGTAGGGAGAAAATTGTTACTGTTTTAACAACTAAGACCATATGCACATACATTTTTTGTGCTTCAAACTGCAGGAGAGCAGCAGGACATTGGGTTGCACTCATTATCGTGCCACTCGTGCTGAGTGCTTCAACGGTTGTAACAGTAATCTCAGTTTTTCTGAATGACAGTCTTCAAAAGGCAAAACTGTCTTTGCCAGGGCAACTGATTGTCACACAAAATCCTTGTACTCCTGCCTTGCAATGTGCCAACAATTCCAGTGTAGAAACCAAGTATTGAATGTTCAAATTCCAAAGTAGTGATGTCCCTGTGTTGGCAAATAGCTTCTCAGTAGCACAGTTCTGATTATGGGTTAAAAAAAGAGGTGGTTGATGAGTTAAGCATGAGGATTATAAGGCTTCTTGATCCACTTTTTTGGGACACTGAGAAGTCTGAACAAGTCACATGGTGTGTTAAAGCCAACCATCCCTGGCATCTCCAGGTATCCAGAGAAATACTCATAGTAACAGATTATGAGTTCATAGTTTTACAATCCTGTCTGCTTGTTACACCCTGTTCATACACCCTCCATCCCCTGGTAGTCAGACGTGGGTTTGCATGCGCTTCTGCAGGGGCCGGGTGAGGTCTGAGTTCTGTGAGGAGGACTGGGAATAGTGGGAAGAAGAGGAGGCTGATGCCTTGCTGTCTTTGTCAAACTGCACGTAGCCATCAGGCTTACTGTAGCTGCTGACGCCGCTGTCGCACTGTGTGTCAATAAAAGAGCTGGAGTCGCTGAGTGAGCCACGCTGAAACTCCCGCTCACATAACTCAATGGAGCTGCTGCCCATACCCAACACAAAGCGTTGGCTGTAGTCATACAGACGATTAGGACCTGCTCCCAGAGTGGAGTAGATGTTGGTGAAGGACATTCCTGTTGGTACACGCTGCTTGCCTAGGGTACCTGTGTTGGTGGGGTTCCTCACCTCAGTGGTTTGATTCCCTGCCATGGTAGGTGTATGGTGTTCCTTGAAAGTATTGACACTGTAGTAGCCATTTGTAGGGTCCTATTTAAAACAGAAAAAAATATTATAATATAATATTTATTATTAGATATTTCATTTTTTTCTAGGCTACAAGAATAATTTAATTAAAATGGGAAAACAAAGAGAAAAAGAAAACCATTCCTTTGTTTATATGCATTTACGTGTATTCTCCAAGCTCAACGGGAGCCAAGGTCAAACTGGCAGTAATTACCATTCAAATTGCAGAATAAATAAGGAAACAAGCTGCCGTCTACAAATGAAAAACACTGGCAAAGCATAGTGCTAGGACTTAGTCAGCCCCCACGCTAACCTTAAAATCATGTTTCTCGCTAATTAAGCAAGCCTTGATGATTCATAGTTTGGCATCCAGTGTGTCACTGCAAAGTTCACTCATGTACTAGCTTTAATTGGACCTAAATGGATTGTAGTGTGTGTAATTCCATGTATGCACCAAAATGGTGTCTGAGACTACAGCTGTGCCACTTGTTTGTCTGCTAGATTTCAGGCAGCGTGCTGTTGCTAAGGGTCCAGTTAGGTCGTGTGTGTGGTTATGTGTGTTTTTTTTTCTCTCATGTGAATGGATGTGAATGTCAAGGATAGGTAGCATGGTGGCAGATCTCAAAAGAAGAATGTTCATAATGAGGAAATGAGAGAGACAACCTGAGAGGATCCTCGTTATGCTTGTCATTATCAGACACCAGACAGGGAGATTGTTTGCGTCTGGCCTTTATCTCTTGTTCAGTCCTGCCTCTGCTCTCACCTCATGTCATTAACTGGTATAAAAAAAAATCTGGGCCCAGAGGGAGCAGGTAAGCAGGCAAACGCAACAGAAGTACACTCCAGGGAGCTAACACCAACATTCATTTGGACAAGAAAACAAATGAAAGGGACAGACCTTTTTACACACTGGAACTGATAAGCAGCACACTGCAGTGTGAACATACACCACCTGTGTCACCTTGGTCATATATTCTAGAGCCACAACAGTGACAAAGTCTTTGTTAAACACAGTGCTATGAAAAAGTGAAAAATGCAGTGTTTTAATGATGACTTCATTTATTAAGGGAAACAAGTTGTCCAAGCCTGCCTGGGCCTTTGTGGGGGGAAAAAGTAATGCCCCCTAAACCCAATAACTGGTTGGTGGCAATGACTGCAGTCAAGGATTTATGTTATCATTTATATCACTCATCATTCACAGTATAAGTAAAAGGCACGGTCAGGATCCTGTTTCTGGACTTTTCTAGTGCCTTTAACACAATCTAGCCCTTCCTGCTCCAGGAAAAACTGATGAGGATGCAAGTGGACCCCAGCCTGGCTGACTGGATCTCCGACTACCTCAGTGACAGACAACAGTACGTCAGGCTGAAGGACATCACGTCTGACACTGTGGTCAGCAGCACAGGAGCACCGCAGGGAACTGTGCTGT
>JAUYWH010000005.1:11372042-11382661 GCA_034779795.1 Ctenopoma multispine | reverse complement strand
TTGTATTTCTACACTGTTTATTTTATTTCTACATTGTATTTTATTTCTACATTGTTAAGTTAGTTTCTATTTTATTTGGACAGTGTTAAGTAAGTTAAGTTTAGTAGTAGTAAAATTCTCTGTTAGACTTTGATTTTTCACTTGCTTTTCTTGTGTTGCTGGAAGTCGGTGTTTCCCGAGGGATTAATAAAGTCTCTATCTCTATCTCTATCTATCTCTCTATCTCTCTCTATCTCTCTCTATCTCTCTCTATCTCTCTCTCTCTATCTCTCTCTATCTCTCTCTATCTCTCTCTCTCTATCTCTCTCTATCTCTCTCTATCTCTCTATCTCTCTCTCTTGTGGATAATCAAGATGTTTTTTTGGCAAATGTTAAACAAGACTTTCTTTCCTTTTGGTTTCTTCCTTGGATGCAATTTTTGCCATGGTGAATCATGAACACTGGCCTTATCTGAGGGAAGTGATGCCAGTAGTTTTTAGATGTTATTCTGGGTTCTTTAACTCCTGCATGAGAGATTGTGCTCTGAAAGTAGTTTTGGTAGGCCAGTCACTCCTGGTAAAGTTCACTGCCATTTTCTCCATTGTGGATAATGGCTCTCACTGTGATTTGGCAGACTCCTAAAGCTTTAGAAATGGTGTGATACCCTTTCCAGGCTGATACATGTCAGTTACTTTGTTTCTCATTTGTTCTTGAATTTCTATATATCGCACATTGATACATTGCTTTTTGAGAACTTTTAATGTTATTCACTTTGTCAGACAGCTTCTGTAAAGGTAATTTCTTGATTCAACACCTCTGACAGTAGTCAGGCCTGAGTGTGGCAAGTGAAACTGAACTTGGCTTTCCAAAGAAAGTAGTTAATAACTAAGAGGGGTTGGGCAATTACTTATCACATAGGGTCAGGCAGGTTTTGATAACCCTTTTACCCTTAATAAATTAAATCATCGTTTAAATACTGCCTGTTGTATTTATTTGGGTTTATTTTTGTGTAATATTAAAATTTGTTGGATGATCTGAATCATTTAAGTGTGACAAATATGCAAAACCACAACCACAGTTGCATTTTATAGGGTCAATAATCCCTGGATTATGTTCCAATTATTTGAACAAATGTTATTTTTGAAACTGGCTGTTGCATCAGAGACTTGATTTTAAGGCCGGAGCCCTATTTATGGTAAGGCACCGAAACATTTAAAGAGGTTTAAAAGGTAAATACTTATTTTTGATTATGTTGTGTCACAATTAAGCCTAAATCTCTCCCTAACCCTAATCAGGCACTATGACCATCTAAACGAAAATAAATGCCTTGTCTTGAGATATTTGTTTGATATGTCATAAAAATACACAGTATTTGTTTTTAATTTACATAGATTAATGACCCACAAACAATCATTATTCTAACAGAAAATGTAAAGCTATCATAATTTTACTAGTCTGTTGGTATTTTGCGTTTCATTCACTCATTTGAATGAAAAACTTGCATAATAGTATTTTTAGAGGTCACTTTACTGCTGTGACAATGACAGAATAACTCTAACACAGAGCAGTTGGCCTATCAGAGAGTGAAAAGAGCTTTGAAACAAGAATCTGTACAGTCTGCCAACTCGTGCCAAATCATTTATTGCAAGAGTTACAAGTGGTAAAGTACTTTCATGTGTGATGGGAGAACTGAAAGCAAAGTGCCCCCTCTGTAAAGCTTATCCATTCATTGCAATGTAAATGGACAGACAGCTATAAATAGCACTGAAGTCAGTTTTATTACATTCACTGAATCCTGACTTCAGTGAATAAGACACATTTGACCTCACTGTCATTTTAGTGTTAGTTCTGTACTGAACCAGCTGGCTTACGAACTCCAAAGGGATTAAGGAGCTAGACTGTTAACATTAAAGTATGTACATATATAGTGTACAGTGGGTCTCATTAAGGCTGGGTGATGAAACAATACATGTATCTATATATAAATATAAAAAAAACAACTGAGAAGCAAAGTGGTGTACTTTGCAAACTTTGTCAATAGCGTATTCCAACAAAGACAATGTTTTTTTTTTTTTTTTTATCATCTGAAGCAATGCAATTCCTTAGGGCACTCATAATGCAAGACTTTACAGTCCCAGACATCATGCAGGTAGAACAGCTTGAACAACTACCAGCACAACAACAGAACTGATAGTGTCCACATAGCACCATGCCTTATGACAAAAAGAGATACAGTGATGTCGCACATTATAGCCTACTTTATTGCAAAAATACAGTAAGCATAGTCGAAAATGTCGGAATTAAGCGGCTAAATCAACCGTATATTTACACATCCTACTCAGTAGTGAAAAGAAACCTTTAAGGTTGTGAGAAATAGTTACTTACTATATCTAAATCAACTATGAAAAACAAATTTATATGGGAAAAAGTAGTTTATTTTGTCACATGATGGTGGCATGATTTAGTGGTAAGGTGATTAAAATTAGTACTTTTGCTGAATACTGTGGTTAGCTGTAAAGACATCTAAGTATATAATGATTACGCTGTAATACTAAATGAAAACATGTCAAATGATGAACTGCTAAGTTAACAGAATCTGTCCTGAACGTAGTTCCTTTTTTAAAATCTTTTGCAAAATTAAAATAAATAAAAAGCAGACTACAAAATGACAACAGTGCAATGTCAAATTCCAACTCTTCAAGTCCTATATGATTTTTAAAACACTTTAAATCCATCTACAAGTAACAACTTCAGTAACTTAAATAACAGCTTAAGGGCCAAGCAGCTTCTGATTTCTTGAATCACTGCTGATGAAAGACTAATTAATAAAATCAGACCACTAACAGGAGTCATTTTGCCTCTGGACTTATCCATAGAGAATTATGTGTTGGAGGAGAGGGATTAATGATTTTCAGCTATTTTGGTCCCAGAGTTGAAGACCCCTCTCTGCCCCAGAGGCATTGTCTCTCGCACCATCTTATTCTATTTCTCCCGTGCTCATGCCTTCATGCTGTCGTTTTGTGAGTTGTACCTTAATGTGCTGATACTCTTTCTCTTCCTCTTGTAATACCTCCAGCTGCTTCAGAACAGATTCCTGCTGGAACTCTCCTCGTTCAACCTGCACAGAAATCAAGCAAAGTATAGTAAGAGACATTTCTGAGATTGAGGGTTTTTAATTTTATCACGTTATCGGTCGATATGTTTCTCTTTCACTTGGGGCCTGGCAGGGTTTATTAATAGTATATCTGCAAATGTATTTAATTTATCTTAGCAAAATTCAGATGTATAAGGTATCTAAGCTCATTTTCCTGCACTAACATCAAGTATTGACCGTGTTAAGTATTTTAAAAGAAAATATAATCCAAAACCTCTAACTACAAATAGCCCAGCCTTGGAGCCAACCAAAATACTGGTACAGATCCAAGAGGAAACAGTTCTTTGTGTGTCTAGAAGGCACATACTGTAGATATAGAAGTACACCCACTGTAGGATTACCCAGTATGCATCAGCATCTCCATAGTTACAGATGATTGTATTGGGGTCTGTTCTGCTCTTAAGACTAGAGGAATCATATTGATAAATATAGCCCTGTCTTTACTCCAGCATCTCCACGCTCTACGTTCCTGTCTATTCTTACATTACTAAAAAAATGTTTTCCCCAGCAAATAGCTATTTAATATAAGCACATCCAATATTTTTCTGTCAGATATGTTCAGATCTTTTTTCTGAAAACGGGAACAAAAAGTTTAAAGTAGTATGTTGCGACACTCACACTCACCATCAGTTGTTTCATGGAGGTGTGTTCTTCGTTTTCTCGTGCTGCGTTGTGGTCTTTGTGTACGATCTCCACGCGGATGTCATTTTTCGCCGACACGACTCCTTTCAGATCTGCCAGAAACAGACAACACATATATCTCAGTAAGCTGAATAAACACCATTCTGTATTGATGACATTATAATCCCCCCAGTGCAGTTTGCAGTATTACAGAATTTAGCATAGATCCCTGGATTTGTGGTTTGTGAGAACGCCCTTATTTCTCATACACAATACAAAGCATTATTAATCATTTGTTTCTTGCCAGCACAAGATTATCTTTTTCTGCATACATATGCAATCTCAAACAGCCTTCCATTGTGGCTCATTCTGCTTGGGACACAGCTGATGATACTGTCATATAACAAAGTCTTACTTTCTGTCTTAATTTTGCTTGCAAGTTCTCTCTGGTGAGCACAGATGGAGACGGGCAGTGAGGGCATAACCAGGTGCGCTTCCTCTGTAGTATACAGACAATAGACATGCTGAAGGGACCAGTAGCACAGTTTGGTTCTTGGAAAGAGACAGTGGATGTCTCTAACCTGAGTCACTTGGTACATGGGTGGGTGGTAGTGAACATAGCACAAGATGTAAATAGCCTAAAAAGCCAATGCAGCCAGACTGAGATTGCATGAAATGAACCCTTATCACAATCTGGCTATCTCTGCACCACAAAAAATATGTCCATCTCAAAAAGTGATTTCATCTCGCAATAAGCATAACACTATGTTCCAGCAACTTATTGTGTTTCAGGAGCTTTTTGAAGCAGCTGGCAATGTCTTGGTCTCTTTTAAGTTGTGTACGAAATCTTATCTTTTCCATGTTATAGAAATTTAGTTTTCATTAATACAATATCTAAGTAGATGGACATGTTTTAATGTGCTTGGGGACCATACAGTACTGGCATGCATGCTTCAGTGCAAGTAACAGAGAAGAAGACACGTACTTCTCTGGGAACGGGTGCAACAGAAGGCTCCAATGGTGCCCATGAGGACAATAAAGGCCACAAAAGCTCCCACAGCAATACCAATGATCACCGCCACTGGGAGAGATTCTGCAGAAAGAAACAGACATTTGTCCTTTTACAATAACCTACTAAAAACACTTCAAATGTACGTAAGTTCAATAGAAGGGTAATGACAGAGTGCACAGCACAACGATCATAATGTAGAGGTTACCTTTCTTTTTCAGATATACAAATATATATATTTATGTATTTTCAGTCCAGGCAAAAAGAAACTAAACTAAAGGGAGGTATGCTATATTTTCTTTTTAACTTACTTGGACAGTATCCAATACAATAAAAAAAAAAAATGCAGGCACAATACCACAAAAAATAGCAAAGTCCTGTATTGCATGTCCAAATAAAAACAAATTCAAATAAAAGCTAATTAACAAACATTTTTCTAGCAATATTGTGTCCTTTTTGTACTGTCAAATAACTTTTAATTTACACTCATTTAGGCTAATAGAAGGATTTTACTGAGGGCTTTCATTTTCATTGAGTATAGTGCAGCAGTGTGTGCATTAGTTTGAGGATAATCATGTTTGTGTCTTTCTATACAGATATTACAGCACATTTGCGACTAAATGGAGATTAAACCTGCAGGCACACATCTATATGCTGTTACAGCATTAAGGTTCTCATTAAAGTGTATTTTAATGAGAACCTGAGTTACCAACCCACATTTATGACCTTGCATTTTAAACAAATGTAAAACAACCAAGTGCTCTTCCTACACCATTAAAGGCTATTTTATGTCTTCAATATTATTCACTTTCACATAAGCAGCTTATAATTTATCGTTTCAGATACGTGAATAGAAAACACAGAGTCCCCTATGGTAGAGGGGGAAAGGTCAACAGATACAAAAATAAAGTAATTTTTAAGAAAAAGAAGAGCTTAAATTTTCCTTTGCAGTGTATGCTAAGGGCCACCATTTCAGATTACCTGGAAGTTGCAAAAAAAACCCCAATAGTGTTTGTGCAGATTTATGATTTATGCTTTATGAAAGTAAGGCTTTCTTGAACACTAAAATGCATGTACCCATTGATTTTTACATATCCATGATTAAATATATCTTATTCCACTTACTAAGAAAAGTAAATTTTTTCACATCCAAATTATGGAGTCACAAGCTCACAGACATGGTAGGTTATTTCACCACACATCTGTTAGACTATCATTATCTACAATACCACAGTCATGATTAAAAGAAGAGGAAGGTGAACCTGTCGAACCTTGGCTCCCACCTTGTTCCTTAAGGCGTATGATCTCAGTGTCAGAGCCAAAGCTGTTCCATGCAGTGCAGTTGTAGATGGTTTGGAAGTCAGCTGGAACTATGTTACTCATGGTCAGTGTGGAGATTACTCCATCATCTGTGTTGACCGTCTCCACAGTGTAGCGACCAGATGTTCCAGACTCCAACACGGTTTCCTTCCAAGACCAGGCCTGAGAAAAGACAGGGTAAAGAAGTTGTATCAGGGTAAGGGTTTTGCAGAATTATTTTTTTTTCACCCTGTATTGTTTGTATATTGTTCTGAACCACTGAGTGTACAATGACCTAAAGCCAATTCATAAGCCTTGAAGTAATTTTTGAAAGTGAAAACTACAGGGGAAAAAAGCAATGTACCAATAAAAGAGAACAAAATAGTTTTGAGCTCATCTTTTAACTCTTAAAAGTTCTTAACCATGTTAGCAGTGTGGCCTGTCAGGTTCACTAGTTGGATCTAAACTGAAATTTATGGGACGGGTTGCTAAGAGCCCTTCTCATGATGAATCTTAATAATTTGCTAACCCCTTAGCTTCCCAGGTTAAACATACTAACCTGAGATAACAAATATGGTAAATATTTTAAACATGATCATGTTTTAGTATGCTGATATTTGCCTTTGGCTTAAAGCACTGCTATTCACAGGTAAGAATGCATTCAATGTGCAAAGGCATTCAGAATACACAATAAGTTTTGATAAGAAATAAATATACCCAACCATTTTTTGGGATGACAGGATGCTTATGCAGTACAAATCTCTATGGGGATACATGATTCAAGCCTTTCTTTATTGTACTATAAGATGGTATGAATTACTTGTATTGATGACTGGACATTAACTGATTTTGTTTGATGAATAACTGTTATTTGTGAAAGTCTCAGAGGGAAATGAATCAGAGGAGATACAGTGTGTTCTATGCTGTTGTGGATGGTTAAAGCACTTTTGAATGACATGTTATGGTTTAAAATCTTTGGTGGTGGTTAAAAATGTTGTTAACTGGCCCCATTTGCTGCTTCTTTTGACAAGCTGCCAGCTCACTTAGACAGCACCAGCATCTGTATACTGAGCTAATGTCTAATGGATAATTGCAAATTGCATGTACTCTGAGCAGATCTCTTCTCACCATAGTGTTGAATTACAGTGCTGTTTTGGATTTGGTTGTTGGGAGACCGTTTATAGAGCCGTGCTTGCTGTTTTGGGAACAGTTAATGATTATGATCTCTTAAAGAATGCAATAAACGTACCTCAAATGAAAATTTAGATTACAGAATCAGATATATTTGAGTAAAATGTTTTCTCTCGTGACACTAGTGCATGTATGGGGATCAATATGTCCTTTGACCTTTTGAATATTGTTTATGTACATGGTATGTAGTTTGAACTAAAATAATTAGAATTAAAAGCTAAAGAAAATTATGAAATGAGAAGTGAAATTGATATGTGATGTGGTGAGAGAAAAAGAGTAAAATAGATGTTTGCATACAGTACATTTATTTATGCAGCGCTATGATAATTTAAGACATGTCATTTAGTGACTGCTATTCTGTGAAGCATCTTTGTGCAAAACTGAATTTGTTGTGGGTGTCTATGATGAGAATCACATGGTTTATTTTTGTTGATTTTAGATAACAAACCAGGAAATTCAAGATACTGAAATAAAGAGTGAGAAGAAAAAAAAAAACTTGCAGTAAGAAGTACACTGTACACTGGGAATGCAGTGTTGCGATGTTACAAATGTGTTTTCACTTTTTCTCAAAGAGGAAATTCTCCTAATTGACTTCTAGGATATAAAATGAATCAACTGAATATCTTTCCTTGTTAGTATGAAGAGATGTACACTGTAACCCCTCCTGTTTTATGTTTTTTGCCTATTCAAATTAAATTTGACTTGGCTTGACATAATCACATCTTATGAATATATGTTTTGGAATCTAGGATAAACATTTAAGAGCTAGCAGCTTGAGCCTTCACAGACTAACTCCTGAAGCAAACCTAATATTAATTATGTTGGTAATTAATGGCAGACATCAATATAATAAAAAACACACTGTATCAGATGACAAAGTATAGCAATTAACCACATGCATATGCCAACACACACATATATGCACACAAATTAATAATAAGCACAGTGTGAGCTCAGAGACTAGACTTGTTTATATAAGGTCCATAAATCTTAACAGAATCAGTGCTAAGAGAGCATGAATAAGCATTAAGTGTGAAACTGAGTGTTCAAACTGTAGTTTCATGCTCTCTTTTTCATAGGAAAACAAATTATCTCATAAGTGTATTAATTGTTTGTAATGTCTACATATAGCCATAGTAGAGGATCGGTAGTGTTAATGTGAAAAAAGTGATTATTAAACTAATTTGCATTTAAAATTTACCATAGGGCCATAAAATATTATATATATATATATATATTAGTTGTGTTCTTTGAGTCAAAAAAGTAAATTTGAGACAAAGATAAGATCAGAAAATAGTAAATGGTACAGATGTACTTACAATACGGTCAGGAGGAGGTGTACTTCGTATGAAACATTTGATTTGTCCTTTTTCGCCATGTAAAGCCTGCTGAGTCTGAGTGCTGGAGATAGTAGGTGGCCCTGAAAAAAGAACATTCATAAAAAGTTTGATGATGAGTCACTGAAATTGAAACATGAATACTTAAATTCATTTTTAGTTTCAGGTCATATGCCAATTCTGCTCAGTTTGAGTTCTTGTGATACATTATATTCTAATAGCTCCCCTGTTCCAATCAGTAATACCTGAAGTGTTCAGTAATTTGGGACTCCTGAGAAAGATTGTATTGTGCTGTGATATGAACATCTCTCATCTCTCTGTACAGTCCAGCCAAGGACATGCTAGGACTAAATGAAGGGCATAAGCGGGGGCTCAGACCTCATTCTGGATCAAGAAAGTGTTGATTTATGGCTGGCTTGATTTCCCCCACAGAGATAAACGTTGCTGGAGAGTGCTACAGCAGTTCTTTGGAGCGTAATCAGGACAACACAGATGGAAAGAGAAAAATGCCATTGTGGGCAGATAACACAGTTGTCGCAGTGTTTCACCTCAAATCAATTTGCTTGGAGCAAATCTGAACCCTGAGCCAAAAGGTCAGCGCATAGCTAAACACTGAACACAAGCTTTCAATAAATACATAATACAAAAGACAGAACACAGTATCTTTTATATGGTCCAGTTTGTCATATTCATTGTCCACGTTTTAATTATACATGAATGGCTTATCAATTGAGATTAACTGTGTAAACAGGGCTAGTTCAGTCAACAGGAGTGTCAGGTATGTGAAGTACTTTGAGCCAGCATGTGCTAAACCATGATCAGGATATAAGATCTAACCTGACAAGGGCAACTCAGCCTAAATGACTGGTCTGCTTGCCATCTGGTCTGAAGGCTGTTCACACTGGGTGACAGCACTAACATTAAGACAAAATATTGCACATGACCCAATTCTGCCTTTCAAGTGTATTTTCTCTTTAGACCTGAAAAGCTCACTCAAGTGTCCAAGTAAAATATGGGAAGCAAAGTTTATACGTAATTGTATACTCTAACAGAACATGAGTTTTGTATGTTATCTAAGCATCTGTTCTATGTTATTTATGTACATATCAAATAAAATTCTGTAGCAATTTACAAATAGTGTATGTACGTAGATACAGTAACTGGTAATCTTTCTCATTAAAAAAAAACAAAACAAAACTTCACAAATTGATTGTGAGTATACATTAAAAAAATCCATAAAAACTGGTAATCACTCTCATGCGCAGTTTTCTTAAAAGTAGAAGCTGGTTCTCTACAGAGATGCTCCTAGGAAAGGTTTCTAGGTTTTTAAAAAGCTGTTAAAATCAAACCTTAAGCATGTCTCTTGTGATAGTTACGGTTAAGAATGTGGGTTTGAGGGGATGGCAAGTGAGGCTGCTTCTTGATTAGGGAAACAACTCGCTTCCCCACCAACTTTCCTCAAACTCCTGCTCTCTGCCATCTCTCTGACGATACATAATTGCAGTTTATTACCTGTCTCTTATTAAAATGAATTAGCATTTTAATGAGACTTTGCCAGATGGCGTGTTGGTATGCTAGTGGAGGGATGCTGAAAGGCTGCTAATTCTGCAGAATGAATGCTGTTGACAATTTAAGAAAAACTTATTGAAAGCCGATCCCCTTCTTCTGGTTTGCAAGCCAGTACTAAAACTGGCACGACAGTACTAGTGCAGCTTGTAGGTATTTGCATTAGTTCATATAAGGACATTTTTAAGTGGAATGTGTGCCCTAACTTGTGAATAGGAACTGAAACTTAAGTGTGTGGTTTCTATGAGCTCTGACTGTCAACAAGATCCATTGCTTGCAGGCTTGCAAAAGGCTATTGGTAGAGGCTGGGGAGGATCTATTCTGTGGATCAGAGCTGCAAATGAGGAATATAATTAGATAGCTTTATCTCACTGAGTCAGCTTGGGTTGAAAGTGTGTGTGTGTGTGTGTGTGTGTGTGTGTGTGTGTGTGTGTGTGTGTGTGTGTGTGTGTGTGTGTGTGTG
>JAUYWH010000005.1:11347347-11362155 GCA_034779795.1 Ctenopoma multispine | reverse complement strand
CACACACACACACACACACACACACACACACACACACACACACACACACACACACACACACACACACACACACCCGTCTTTTCACAAAGAGAATTTTTATTTATTTACTGCATTTTGGGTGAAGTGTAATTAGTTCAGTTGAATGACCATGTCTTACGAGAGTGAAGAATGGGAGTTTCATTTCCCCTACTGTATACTGTGGAACACAACCCAATCTAAGAAAAAGCTGTAATCTTGACAGCTTCATAAGATGTCACAGACATCATTTTTCCAGCTTCCCTCCAATACACTGATGGACATTTAATGTTCAGGGGAGATTATATGACCATAAAGCAAACAGCTATGCAACTGAGCACAGTATTGCTTTGTTGCACCCCACTGGAACATGACAAGGTTTCCCAAATGATTTTCTGAGGTGTATTTTGATTAGAATTTTCAGCATGACAGTGTTTTGTTGTTTTTCTTCATTTCAAAGTGTGGGCATATATTTTAGTTGTGTCAAAGCATCATACGAAGGTGTCAGGCAAAGATTAACACTATCAAAAATTGAGTGTTAAATGTGACTTGAAGTGGTAGTGTTTTACACACATTCATGTGAGATGACCTCATTTTGAGTTTTTCTTTTTCAGTTTTATGTTACAGGTTCTATCGTGGCTCTACAGACATTTATTTTATGATCTCACCTGTAGAGTGTGACAGGAGGGTTGGCTTTTGCAGAGCAGTGGAATTTCACAAGGTTGCCTTCCAGAACAGGCTGAGGATCCACCGAAAGATTGACAAGAGGGAGATCTAAAATGCACAAAAAGACAGCAAATTGAGATAAAGACTGTGCTATTGACATTTTTTATTGATGAGTAAGGCTTAGAAAGAAAAGAGAGCATATATTGCAGATTTTGCAGAGGAGACAAAATAGACACTTTATAAATAGTTAAAAAAACATGCAACCTCCAAAAAGAACAGCCAAACACATTAACATGCATAAATTATATTGTCTGTATTATTCAGGTTTTCTACATTTGCCAAATGTTGAGCTAAAACTGATTTGGATGTCTTTTTTTGTAGCACTAGCCAATCCTACATACAGTATTGTAATTAACACTGCTAGGTGAACATCTTTTTATCCAGATTATCTCAGAATACACTGTTGTGACAACATATCGCAGTTTGTGGCAGCATTTTCTACTGAATAATGGGCAATTTCTCTTGAATAATTCAATTCCTTAGTTTAATCTTCCTGCCACCCACCTTAGGGTTTAAGCCAAATTAATAAGTAACACTAATGTATTTCACAGGTGTGGGAGAGAATATGCTATTTTTGTTGTCATATATTCATTAGGAACATTTTAAGGAGCGAATCAAAGGAAAACTTGACTTGATAATGAGTTTCAGTAAATGGCAATTTGCAAACAGTGAATAGTCCAAGTGTAATCCACTGCAATTAAAACAATGAGGAACCTCTGTGATACAGTACAATTAAAACAGTTTTTAGAATAACAAGCATTTAGATTATGCAAATTCAATAAACAACTTAATTCATCCTAATTGACAAAGGTGGGTTTCTTTTTGAAGATGCATGTTAATTTCCATATCATTCCTGTCTCATGTGAAACAAACAGTATGAAGACCCCACAGTATGAATTTCAAATAGGTCATAAAGTTATTCAGTTGTTTCTAAAAAGAGCCTGAGGATATTTATAGGACTTCAAATACATGTGAAACAAGAAATAATAAAAACTGTCCTACACACTGTTAATCGCATAATTGAGACATTGGATATATAGTAGGCTAGCAAATTGTATCTTCCTTTGCATTAGACTTACAAACAAAGTGCATTATATTGCCAAAAGTGTTGGGATACCCTTCCACATCACATATAAATATATCAAATATTCCCATGAACATACTTCTGAACCTTGTGGACAGCCTTCCCAGAAGAGTTTAAGCCATTAAAGTTCATGTGTGTGTAAAAGCAAGCGTTCCAAAACTTTTGGCAATATAGTGTAACTGTTGTGTGTAATGCTACTTCCTAACCTCTACAGCACCAGAGCCTGTGCCATCTGTAGTCCCAGCCACATACTAGTAAGGCATCACGGATAGTAAACTAGTCACAGGGGGAAAGACCTGGTTTGGAGTTTGATGTTGATGCAGCCATCTGTTTCAAGGTGTACTAAGTCTATCTGTTCTGTGTTCAATAATACTAGTCTGCTAACCAGGGACTGTGTTTGGATGTGGATAAAGAGCAGTAGTGGGCACACAGATCCACACAGAATTAAAGAAGCACACAAACACTACTATAATGAATCCAACCAACACTGTGTATAGTTTAGAGACTGATACCCTGTGTGTATGTGTGTGTTTGGGCATGAAGTGTAGGAAAACTGTTTTTACCCTGTGGCTGTGCAGATGCTTTGGGCTGGCTCAGCTGCCACAAAGCCCCAGAGAGGGGGTGGTCCAGGTGTCGTATTCCTCCACACACAGACACACTGTATTCCCCATCAGCAAACATATTTCCTCCAGGACAGTTGGCCCACACCTCCACCAACCACTCTACCACCTTGAAATCCATGAATTCCACCTGTGCCAATTCTCCCCAGACCAGTAAAGAAAACAACAACATTGTGGATCCTGAAAGACTGAAGGCCACATTGAACCAATAAAGTCTCTCCAGGTACTGAGCAGCAAACCGTGTGTTGCATATGTAGGCACATGTGTAAGCAGGATATGTGTGCAAATGAAACGGCATGTGGGTGCATATTATAATAAAATAGGAAACCTACTGATGCCTTGAGCAGCAGTGTTGGCACCCAGTAGGTGTTTTTAGCATTGCAAGCGGTTAATTGCGTGGACAAAAATGTCGGAAGAGGGAACCTCAGGGGCAAAATGACAGATGTGGCAGCGGTGAAGGTGGTAATAAAATCCAACAAAAAGCTGGAGAGTAAAGCACGGGGCAGACATAAAAGGAGAACGGGAGATCTGCAGGATGTGTCTGTGGTGATAGACACAGTAATGGAGAAGTTAATTCAGAAGTCTTTTTCACGAAAAGCATGCTTAGCTGTCCTTTTTATCATGCCAACTGTTTTCTCCAGTCTTGCCGCCAAGAGACTTCTAAGGACACAAATGCTCATTACTGTAAATTCTGCTACTAATTAAAGTTATAGTCAAATGACTGAGGCTGACTGACCATCTCTTAGAAAGACCTTAGTCCATCTCAGAAACAGGTGGCATCAAGACTACTTTACATTTATTTCACAAACACTTGAAGAATTTGCTGGTTCTGTCTCACTGAAGAATGACAAGCAAACACATCTATTGGAGCAACATGAAAGTCTGCCAACAAGGGCCTTGGGTGTGAATCAGTGACTGTCACTCTTCTAACCTTTGACCCTTCGAATATGACAGACATCTACTTAATAAGGAAGTCCATTTGTCACTTTGATGTATAAATGCATGAGTTGCTGAGTGAGTGCACTTGAGGCATCATGAGACAGCACATCAATATGCAAGACTGTTAAATCCTCAGATTCGTCAGGAGAGTACTAGCGAGAGAGACAGAGGCGGAGGGAGGGAAGGATAGAGGGAAAGGGGGTACTGAGACTGATCGGAGTTGTGAAAACAAGAGGATAAATGGGGGGTAGTGATATGGTTGGCCGACAGCTTTTGATCGGTTAGTTCAAAGTGGAGACCAGATGGTGTTTTTGGAACATTCTTCCAACTTCTCTCTGTTTCCTGGAGATAGTGCCAACATAAATTGTTTTTTTCCTTTCTTAAAGCTCAATTTCCAATCTCTCCGGATCACCGTAGACAGCTGTTCTCCAGTAGGACCAGCTTCAAATCCGGGAGTGTCGGCTTCCTCTGAAGGATGGGGAATCTGTTAGTGGGCCATCCGCTTGTGGCTTATAGCCTCAGCAATATGGGCACACTGTCATATGGTTGGCTGCATGGAATACTTCAGAAGAGAACAGACTGACTGACAACCTGAGGTCAAGCATACTGATTGTGAGATATTCAATAGTGGAACACCAAAGAGTTTCCTGTTTAATGAAGGCAGATGTTCCACTATTAATACAGCATCTTAAATAGGGAGCAGTGCATATGTTTCTAGCACATCTGCAAGCGTCCAAATATGTTCATGAGAACCAATGTATTGATCAAAATTTAGAAAATCACGTAGATCCTCAGTTCATTTGAAGTCATATATGTACAAGTCATGTCTTTACATAAACTATAATTAATATCACATTGTTTGTCTTGCAGCATCATTAGAGCTTACTTTAATGTACAGAAAATTCATTTTATCTTTATCTCCTCTATCTCTCCTAACACTTTGAAATTCTCAGATGAATTTGCCATTATCTGCTTGATTAAGCACAGAGAGCATGTAGCTGAGCCAGCTACCAAAAACAAATCCTCCCCAATTGCACATCTGCATGTTCTTTATTAATTAGTCTCAACAAATGGCATTCATTTTCCCCCCACATGGCTCAGCTTGTTTGTAATGCAAACACATGGAGAACCTTGGCTTTGCTTGTCCCTAGTGTATTAGTTTCCCACTATGTGTTTGAAAGTGTGTTTCTATTTGGGGCAATGCTCTACAGATATACAGCTGGACTAGAAAATATTTTAGGAATATTTTAAGATGTGTGATGAGTGGCATTCAGCAGAACATGAAACTGTGGCATCAGAATCATTTTGTTGCAGTGGGGGGTGGGAGTTCACTGATTGAAGTCCAAAGGGCGTAATGCAAGTCATGCTGCTGGAGAAAACAGCATCAGGAGGTAGCCATCCCTTTGCTATCAAATAATTACAGTTTGCTAATAGACTGGTTTGGACAACTGCAGTCAGCAGTTTATCCAGGGTTCTGAATCACTACTGTTGGCTCTAAATCCCTCTCATTTTGGCAACATCACCAGTACATACTGTATTTAGATGCTAATTTGTCTAACCCTAGGTCAGATAAGTCTGTATGAACTTCTGTGGGAATTAAACTGCTGAGGTGGATGTAAATCATAAGCATTAAAGTGATGACAAAAAGAAAATGCTGTTGTGAAATGCAATGGATTTTAGACTGATTTAAGCTGTAGAGCAATATGCTTGGGTATGTTTAGATTACCCTCATTTGGATTGCTATAAGGATGATGCTGAGAAAAATAGGGCAGCTAGGCCTAGAGTTGAATACAGAATGAACCAAGGGCATTTTTACTTACTTTTGTTGCTATTAATATTATCTCTCTATTATGATCAAATCTATAACTAACTTATGAGACCTTTATTTCTTAACATTAGGACACAAAGATGCATGCAGTTGGCAATATCAGCATTTAATCATAAAGTGTAAATGCTCAGTTGACAGTATCCACATTTTCAGGGTTTACACAGCCATTGCACAGGAGAATTTGCTTATTTGCTGTCTCGCTGAGTGTAAGATGAGAGCATCAATATCAATTTTTTCTTAGAGCGTTCAATACAGAGCTATCACACAAAGTTTCAGGAAAATATTTACAGGGCATTAACCCTATGTTCGATGACTCATAATTTCCTACTTCTGTAAATATGCTGACACTTTATCTCAGTAGTCACTTAACTGGCCAAAACACACATGTTCTTCCCCAGGACACATAAAGAGTTTGCTTTGAAATAATTTCTTTATCCTCCTGACCAAAAGTTCTACCCAAAGTTTTGTAACTTTTAAGCAACCAAATGAGATCATAGCTCAGTCTGATCTGAGAAAAACAGAGGTGGCTGCAGTCTGCAGTCTAGCTTCAGTGACTTTAAAATACCAGGATTTTATTGTATTATAAACACGTGTAGTGTTGGAATAAAGGAATACATGACAAACTAGTAAGACGAAATAAAGATTCTTGAGTTTTATAACATCTCAAACTTTGTTGTTGTCTTGTTGACAAACTATTGTTTGTCAAGCATTTGTTGTGAATCCTGCCCTTATCACACACAGCCAGGCAATCATCTGATTACAGGAAGACACTGGTGTCAAATTTGGTCATATCATTAAATTGCAATAAAAACAGTAGCACAAAAAATATCTAGATTAATCACATGCATTTACTCTTTAATATTGAGAGCCATAATAATCACAGAACATGTGCACAGCAATAAAATATTACCATGCAAACCTTCATCCTTTACAGCTAAGAGCTTGGAGTGTAGCCTGTTATAAGAGAACATCAATAGTCTGAGCAATTAGTATGTAAACACGAATGACAGTAGGTCTAGGTTTATCTGTATTTGGAGGAGCCAAGGATATCAGACTGAACATGGACTGATTTATGCTAAGTATACTGTACCTGTAAAGTCCTGGCTATATACTGTCAATTTTTTTTTCTAGCGGCATTTAACACTGCCAGCAAATTTGAACCAGTTTTGTTAGATACTGACATGTGACTGGTTTTTGATGTAGACTTGGAAGAACACCCGAGCACAAGTGTAAAGAAGAGATGGTGTTACATTTATTTCACAATCTGACAGGGAGCGCCCAAAGGAACCATTGCTTTGATAGGTAGGGTGATGGCTTTCACCTTCTCTAAGAATGGCTCACTAAAAGATTAGAAGAAGAGGTTCAAGTTCTGCATCTCATGGTCTGATGAAATATTACGTTCTCTCTTGTTGAACTTGTTCAACTGTTGTCTATCTTGTGTATTGTGTATCTATAGTGATTGCCGATGATAAAATATAAGGTGTACTGTTATTAATATCACTAATCTATACTATCACTAATAAATGGCTAATGAATAAATAAACACAACTTCTCTAAGACGTAAGCACAAGATATAGTCCACTCCAAAAATATTGAATGGCAGATAAATAGAATTTCAGCTACTATTTTATGATATTTTACGCTTACATGCATTAAACAACACAGAACATAGCACCTTGCAGAGGAAACTGTAAATCATTTTTGGACATATGTGAGTTTTGGACAGCTGATTACTAAGTGGGATAAGAATATTCAAAACTTCAAGGATTGGCAATTACTAATAGATTATTACATACATGTTTTGAAAACATATAATGGTTTGTTTTTGATTAGTAAATGCACCCAGTTTTTCCTCTCATCTATTTCCATTGTTGGGTATTGGCATTTGAAGACTCCTTTGAATTTGTCTGTGGGTCTGGTTGTGACCAAACTACTCCTTGCTCACTGTAGTTGATTGTGTCCCAATTTAGACTGATCTGTTTTAAAATACACGCTAAACGTGTCCAAGAAGCCCATATGTTGTCTAGATTTAGAGGTGACAACTGCAGCACTCAGTATTTTTATTCCATTGTGTACCTCTCAGTTTCTCAATGGTGCACTCAAGTCATAAATTTAGGAATAATGACCACATTGTAAACTTTTGAACTTTAAAAGTGAAAATGCCACAATGAAGGTGCAAAGTACAAGATCTGTTCTTGTTATAGGTACACATTTCAAACTCAGCCAGATAGTGAAGCTTTGTTGGCCATTGAGGACAATTTCTTTGAAGTACATTTAGAAGTGAGTGAACTATCTACACAGTCTGACTTGGTTCAGCTTGCCTTTCAGGTCCTTTAAGGATCCAGCCCCTGAATTAGGACATAACTTGTGTGTGCTGCCTCGTCTTTATGACAGCAGCTGCTTCCCATCAATATTTACCACTGCTGTCTGTAGAGGGCCAATTATATACGCCATACCTGTGTTGTGTGTTGTCCTTAAAGAGGTGTGAGGTCAAGCTTTATCTGCTGTTATTCCCCTTGTAAATATGCCAATTATTTATTTATTCAGCTTCTGTTTTTCATTGTTAAAGAAAGAGGGTATGCTCTTCAGTTGGCAAGTTGCATAGCATTTCAGTGCTTTCCAGATTTCCGTCCTCACAATCACAGGGAAGTCACCTTTGTAGTCACTGTACACCTTCCTTTGCAATATACAAGTCATAAAATGCCACAGAAATGTTGCAGGAAATGCTGTCTATAAGAAAACATGGTGCTTATTCATTTGTCAGCAGAACAGCCACCAGTTCAATGTTTTGCTCAAAGCACAGACATGGTGTACACCTGCACCATATTTTGTATTTTTGTCAAAAAAACTTTTTTTCAGATGCTCCTGTTCAGCCAAGAACCTTGCAATTGAATTATGCAGCATTGAAATTAAGAAAATTGATACCCAACAGAAATGAATCAAAGTTTAATTACAGCGTGTTTCATTCCAGGAGAAGCCTAATTTAGAAGTGGGTCTTTACTTCACTTTTTACACTTTACCTGTCATGTCTGAGGAGGGAGTGGGGGAGTGAGAATGGAGGGAAAGAAATGAGAGGCTAAGCCTTGTGGGAGACAATTTGGATCTCGACAATTAGTCTCTGCTGCCGCTCAGTTTGGTCTCACACTGTGAAAATGTTTTCAGGAGCTTTAATTGTGTAAAGAGCACATTTTGGAATGCTAATTGCAAATCTACTGCACTAATTTTTCAGGGTTAAATCATACATTCAGAAGCAAGGATGATGCTATGATGGCAAACGTTTATCACACATCATTATGCATGGTGACAAATCATTTTACATGTGGGCAGACTTGCCTCACTGACTGCATGACAAAGAAATGGTGAGGACAAACTGCAAGGGTTGCAAACACTAGCAAATGTTAATCATTTTTACTCCCGCGCCTGAGTTGGCCTGATCGTGCCGTGCCCGCTTTTGCCATGCTTGCCTCTTGTGGTGTACATAATGAAAAGAATGGAGCCGTCAGTCATAATGGCTCTCTAAATAGCATTTTCTGCTTTATTAGTCATACTTAATGGTGTTGAAGGGGCTGTGAGTGATGCAAAATCCCTTTGTTCAAAGCCCTTCTCTTACTGTGAACGCTTCTTGATCGAAAAAAGATTCCCTGACAATTGAAGCTGAATGTGCTTTACACGCTGGGCTTACTTTGCCTATTTTAGAGGGGAATTGTTCATGCTCTCATCAAAAAGATTGATGGCCTGAGCACGGAAATAAAAGAGGTGGAGACAGTGTGCATAGTGCCACAACAAGCAGGTAGCTGGACCAAAAAAGACAATCTTGTTCATTTTAGATGGACAGCTCTTTTGATATTTTATCATAGTGAACAAAAAGTGATGCATCACCAATCCATCCACCCACCTACATGGTATGAAAGCAAAATGGAAACCAATTATAAATACCCATCAAAGCCTAAAATGAATCCTAGATGTTTACAAAGTGTTAGGCACGTATGCCCGTCTGACAGTTTCCCGCCTCTACATGTGAGAAATACTTTATATTTTGAGTAATGCCTGTCATACAGAGACTTTTTTCCCATCTCTACTGATCACTAAGTAAGCAAGAAAAAAGGGAGAGATCCTGAATGCAATAAAGCGAGAGAGAGAGAGAAGTAGTATACTTACGCTGGATGTCTATGGTGACACTGGTCTCCTTGCCATTGGGAACTGCTTTGTTGGAGGCCCTGCAGATGATCTGCTGGCCTGTTTCAATGATGGAAGGTGATAGGTAAAGCGTGCTTACAGTGCTTTCCCTCCTGCCATCCCGGAGCAAAGTCTGCAAAAAGTGAAGAGGGACGTTGAATGTAACAGTGCAGGCAGTTTTGTGGATAAAATGTTTTCGGTCTCCATATCTGTAGTAACTACAGTTGGTTGATGATGGATTGCCAAGCTGGAACTCTGGATTTTCATTTTCATAATCAATAAGAAAAATCTCCAAAATATTTATTTATTTATTTATTTATTTTTATTTTAATAAACTCCAAATGCTGTTCACCAAAAACTTGAAAGTGAATGAATGAATGAAATTCATATGGGGTTAGTTGTATCTTCAACAGCTCAAATTCAAGTTGGGATTCCAAACAGTTTAAATGATATACAAACCGTTAACCAGAAAAGCTTTGATGGAGTAGGTGTAAACCTGAAATAAATAAATAAATAAATAAAAAACACCATTAAGTTCATGGAGACGCACCTTATCCCATGGGGAACCTGAGGCAACCCCTCAAAACACTATGGCCTGTAGTTTTACTGCAAAGCTGACTGATAAAAAAAATAAATAAAAAGTAGAAATTTGTTTTTTTGAGCCTCTTTTGTGTGTCTGGAGAGCTGCGCTCTAGTGCATGGCTTGTCAAACTTCACAAAGGAAATCAATCTTCTTTTCAGCGCTCATCCTCTGAGTCCTACATTGTGGAAGCCATCTGGAATCGGTTGGTAGCGCTCAGTAGCTCTCACTCTCCCTCAAATGCTCAGGGGAGGGTTCTGTGAGTCTATGTTAACCAATGCAGGACAGAACAAAGTCACTGACTAGAACAAATTGCGTGGGTAACGGGGCACAGTGAGGTCAACCACAAAGTCAAGATGCATTTCCCTGCCATATCTTTAAAAGGATGCTCACAGTTGCTCTATATCTTTGAATAAAACTCCTGCTATAGTGAAGCACATCAAACACAGAAACAAAAGTACTTGCTTGCCTTACTGCACTGCTACCCCAGGATACACCTCACATATGTATGGATTGCTTCATTGATATTGGTTGGCTTCTTAAAACACATTGTCTACACCACATTCTCGTTTGCAAACCAATACTTGCTGCTTTTGTTATGTCTCTTGTGTACTGTGGACTCTAAAAGTTCTACGAACACACAAAATGTAACTTTAGATGTCATGACTAAATTGAATATATTAAAACAAAGTTCAAGAAAGCTAAACAGCATATATATTTTACCCACCATAATCACTGCCTGAGTCATTAGCTGAGTCAAACTGGGGCTCATTGTCAGTGTACATACCAGCAGTAGTTATCTCATCTTTTCTCTACTTTAATGCAAGGGTTTCTACTTGATCAAACTGTAATCTAAGTATGTGCCCTCCTTCTTACTTAAGATTACCTTAGTCTGAATAATGTAATTAAAATGTCATTGACCTTGTAAAATCAAATGGCAAGTTATTTGAAAAGAAATCTTTTTATCTAACCCCTTCATAGTTCAAGTACCTCAGGGTGCCTTTTAAGTGGTATATTGTGTTAGAACATCTGCGATATTGGATTAATGATTAACATTTTTCTTTCTATATTAATGAACATTTTGGACTATAAGGATATTATAGATGCCTCCCATGTCTCTGTGAAGTTCATTTGTATGTGAAGAACCATGTGATGAAATTCATAGTTATATTCATAGTGCGTGAGTCACTTCTAAAGCAGAACGCATTAGCTGTCAGACGCGGAATATGTCAATGTAATATCCTTTCTGACACAATCAGGATTGTTTCCCTGGTCGCTCTGGACCTGTCTGAAGTCATTAATCTTAGAAAGGGGGTTAGCTGGCTGCTGCATTGAATTCAACACCATGCCACATTACAAATTGATAAATTTTTATATCACTGCCTGGAGAGTATGAGAAATACTTTAAGCAATGGTAAGAGGAGAGTGGCGAACATAAAAATAACTTTTTTTTCCCAGTTATATTTAAAGCTATAGTATGAGATTTCTGACATCTAGAAGGTAAAAGAAACGTGTTAACAGACATTAGCAGAAATGGTGAGCTCTCTTTAGCAACCTTTTGAAATCAAAGCTAAGATATTTCAATCTAAGTCCAGGCTTGTTTTATTTTTTCCTATGGTCAGTGTGCTCCTAATGTGTTCCCTCCAAAAAAAAAGCACAATAACTACAAAAACGGTACTTCTAGCCAACTAATAGAATGATACTTAACGGACGTAAAGCTGTCAAGCCAAGCATTGACATAATGAGAAGATAACCTATCATTAGGTTATCTTAAGCTAGTGGTTTAGAAAGGCCTATCCAACTACTGCAGATTATCTAATTAAAACACTTAAACCAAATTGGATTACCTACTAAATAAAACTCCATGTGTTCCCAGGCAAGATAATTCATTGCCCTTTTTGACCTCTACTGTAGTCTAACTTTATTTATTTTAGAGTTAATTGTTCTGGTTATATGGCTGGACCCGATTCGGTCTTTGGGTTGCTATTTTGTATTTAATACTTTGCTTATTTTATTTAAGTATCTTAAGGATATCAATATAGCTAGACTGCAAGATATAGTTTGTCTGCAGTATCACATTGTGGAAATGCATATTTCACCATCTTATCTTGGAGACCTGTCATCCCCCTCACTCACAGCAATGAACGTCATGCCTTTCACATTCACCTTGGTCGTTAAAGGAAAGGCAAAATGCCAAAGACCTCAGTGGTGTGGGAACACTTTAAACTGAATGATTATAAAATCAAAAGCAGTGTGCCAAATATAGCATATGAAACTAGCATGAAAATCACCTGACTGCTGTTAGTAATAGGTTATTGATGGTGTAAAAAACACAAGCCCTTACTAGCTAACAAACGTGCACCTACTTTTTTGAACCCTAAACCCATTACATGTTGTTGTTAAAACACGTCAGGCGGTTATGTGAGACAGATTAGTTATCAGCAAGGGCTCCCAGACTGCATGATTACAGAAACTTCAGCAAGTAAGTATAGTACAGTATTATGACAGGTGTAACAGCATTCGTGAAAGGTTATTTTTCAGCAGTGATGTTTAACCCTTTATCTGTACAACATTTTTTTTGCCATTGTTGAGGTGCTGTTTCAGGAGATGCTCCAATGTATTAGAGAGGACAAACAATCTGCAGTATGGTTGTTAAGGTTGTACAGCAGGACTTGTTAAAATTCTTGCTCACAAGACAAATCAAAAACTAAACGTTTTCGATGTTTAAAACTTATTTTTATTGTAGTAGGTTTGTAAAAACATTATAAAGCCCACCATCGATAAACATTTGAATGTGCTACTCATTATCACATTGTGTTAAGAGGCATTGGTATAGCATCCAACCAAATATTCTGTATTTTAAATAGAACTGTAAAGGATAAAATATACTCCATATACTGTATACTCCAATATACTGCTAACTGACCTGTGTGCTTTGAAAGACACAAAAACATAGTGAATATACTGAAGTCATCAGGTATATTACAATACTACATTCATCTACTCTATTAATCTATTAATCTACTTTATTTTTAAAATAATTATCATTTATTTAAACCATAGTATCATCTTTAACTTTAATATTTTAATTATCTAATCATTTTATATAAACATTTAACTAATCTAAATCATAAATCAAGCCTAAATCACCAGATAAAATTAAAATGACCTGCTAAGACCTGGCAGGCATCCTGGGAAAGCCTTGATTGTTTCAATAACAGGGGATGGAGGGAAAAAGAAAGGGGGAGAGAGGGGAACTGCCCAATGATGGTGCTGAATTTATCATGTAAGCAAAAGCTAATAATTTATACATCATTAATATTCTGGTAACTCATCCAATACACCTTTGATGTGTCTCTGGGTTATATTCTATAATCCATCCATCCATTATCTACCGCTTAATCCGAATTCGGGTCGCGGGGGGTGCTGGAGCCTATCCCAGCTGTCTTCGGGCGAGAGGCTATCGAAGACGAACAGACAAACAACCATGCACACTCACATACACACATACGGACAATTTCGGAAGGCCCAATCAACCTGACATGCATGTCTTTGGACGGTGGGAAGAAACCGGAGTACCCGGAGGAAACCCACGCAGACACGGAACATGCAAACTCCACACAGAAAGGCACCCGGCTTCTAGCTGTGAGGCGACCGTGCTAACCACTACACCACCGTGCCGCCCATATTCTATAATTAACTCATATATTCAAGTCACTTTCAATTCCGAAGCACATTCTTTTATTAAAACACTTAACTGCTTTAAAATCTTACTATATCTTTATGGAAAGTGAAATGGTCACTTTCATTAAATTTTTTTCTTTTGTTGATCTGAAGTCACTCACTCAAACTAATAAATTAACAATTATCAATTCATTGAAATTATCTATATTTCAAACCACACTTTTAAGGCAGAATAAATTAAGTTAATTAACTAGGCAAAATATTTTGAGATATAAGAATTGCACAGTGAACTGTATTTGTGTTTAGAGAAAATATATACACCGGTACTCTTCTCAACTGCTGGGGCACACTATGGCTAATCAAATCTAATTACTTACTTATTTGTAAAAAGCTTTTCACAATTCTAGTAGAAAGCAGGGTGACTAATGGAGAAAAAGCTGTATTGGAAATTATGTTCTCCATCCTGAACATGATCCATCCATCAATAATAGCAGCTTCACATACATTTACTGTAAACCCGAGAGAGTATACAATAAAAAAGCACTATTGCCAACTCATAATTTTTTAAACCCCCTAATACAGAGATAACTCCACTGTCTCTTGCTCACCTGTCAGCTGCCACCAGAGAATTCAGAAAAATATGTTCTACCTTGAGGAAGATTACGCTTCAGCAGGGGAATGTATCATGTTTTACAAATGATTTGTTGTACTATTCCAGTGTAGAAGTATCACAGAGCAAGTGTGCAACCCTCCAAACCATAGCTCAGACCTAGAGGCTGCATATTACAAACAGTCCTTTGCTGTTTACCACTGAGAAGCTCCACTGGAACAGATGGGAGTTGAGTGTTTGAGGGAAGAGAGAACATTATTCATTAATTTCCTCTGCCCACATTTTCACAGTTAGTCTTGATTTTTTAACCATTCACCTTACTGTGAAAAGCTTTTGCATCTTAATTAGTTGGGATGTCCCCTCTATACTACATTTCATCCATCCCCAGGAAAATCAAGCCCAATTCACACGTCCACCAGGTTGAACATCCTTAACAACCCACTTAATGGGGGCAGGAGGAACGATCAGAGGTGGGTTTGTTACATCTACCCACACTCATCCCCTGCCTTTGTTTCACTTAACGAGCCTATTCAAGGTAGGTGTGAG
>JAUYWH010000005.1:11335151-11347247 GCA_034779795.1 Ctenopoma multispine | reverse complement strand
GGAAGAAAGAAGTCCAGTTGCCATGACTCAATCTTCAGACAACTTTACCTGGATGACTGAGAATCTTCACAGACTCTATACTACATGTACTACAGTTCACATTTTTGAAAGCTACCCTCACTAATGATAAGCAATGGATCAAACAGGGGAAACCAACTTACGCTTTTGCTAAGTGATAGATTCAATCATATACTTTTTCTCTAACTGCTCGTCCAAGAAATAGTGTTCTAAGAGGTGATGGAGATTAGACTTTGGAGGCCATAGTGGAAAATTATCTTTGGGTCAGAACTATCATTAGAGATGACACCATCAGGAAAGTCATTTCTGTGAATCCTCCACCACATCTGTTCCCATTTGTCCTCTTTATTTGCAGGGTATGAGAAGACCATCAGAGCAGATGATTATGCTTACAAAATGTTCCCCTACTGATCTTCACACCCCAAAAAGAGCCATCTCCTTTTAATCGAACCCATTGCTATTTAATGATAGGCAATCGAGATAAGAGGAAAGAGGAACATACTTTGGCTCAGTGCAGGCATGTGAACATCCATCAGCTACCAGCAAAGTATGTTCTCATATCTGCCCATTGTTCTGAGAGGAAGTGAATGCAGGGAGCTCATTCTCCGCCCACCATTAGCAAGCAGCACCTCCAGCAATCATTTTATTCAAATAGGCCTGGTGCCATACCCCAGTCCAATCAATGGCATTTATCTGCTCTTTGAAAAAAGCTGATAATGGGATGAGGCAGCGCAGAGAGCGAGGGAAGGTGGGGGAGGTGTTAGTGCTCTAAAGTGCCTAGTCTCTTTATGTCCTTTGTCTAAATGGAAATAGAACATGACAGTGTTGATTGCATGATTAGCCTTGAGGCCTAATGTCAATCAAGTGTCTATGGGATCAGGTGATCGTAATACCAGGCTATTGTGAACAGTGACTGTTGTGTACTATGGTAGTAAAAATGGTGACATGATGTGTCATTGGGATTCACACTGCACCATAAAAAGATTCATGCGGATTCCAGCACAAAAAGTCACAGTAGATTTTATAACAGGTTGTGAAGATGAAGAGAGACAAATGCCACTGAAGGAGGAGATCAAAACACCAGTGAGAAATGCAAAGTCACTGCTAGATCCATTATCACCATCTGTTTGTCTAAGCTGATTTGTATAATGGGAAAAGAAGGCCAGCCATATTTTTGTAATCAAAACACAACCTGGATTTTCAAGGGATTTCATTTCAAAAAGCAGTCTGGATGGCAATCGCCCACCAGTGATTCAAGCAGTCACTCTGAAACATCTCATGATTGTTTATCACTTTTGCAGTAGTCATTTACAGCAATGCATGGCATGCAAACATGTAAATAACAGGTGTTTTCATTCACTATTTATGTTTTTAAAAAAAGGTCTACAGAATAAAATCACATTTGCCAATTATTCACCTTCCCACCCCGTCCCCAGCCGGTCTACAAACCTGGTATGACACACACCTCTGTGCTTACCTTGGAGTACATGGCCCCATTAAGGACCTCTCCGTTGCGGATCCAAATGATTGAGGCTGCAGGCTTGGCATTGTCAGCATGACAGGTCAGATTGAGTGGATCACCAGCCCTTAGGCTCACCACCGGCCCTCCACTGATGACTGGGTCCTCTGGGGGAACTATTGATACAGACACAGAGAAAGGTGGGGGGGTAACTGAGTTATTAATGGTCTGCACTTATTTAGCACTTCTTGCTTTATACTGCGTCTCACTGACCTTTTCACTCATGCAATCACACACACACACACAAACACAGATGCACTCACACTGATGGTGAAGCTGATGCAGCTGGTCTGACCCATTAGGGACACCCTGGGGTTCAGTGTTTTGCCCAGATACACTTTGGGATTTGACAGAAGGAGCCAGGAATCAAACCACCAGCCCCATGATTGGTGAAAGACCAACTCGACACTGTAAATTCTAATTAGTTAACCTTGATTAAAAATAGTAAGGAAGCTGATTGCCTTAAAAGTATATTCTTAGTGCACATTGACCTGTAGTTTGTACTAACAAAAGCACTGCATAGTGCACTTACAGTTAAGGTTGGATAACTTTAAAAATGACTTTATACTAAATTGAGAGTACATTTAGTATGGTCAGAATTAAGACTACCTTAAGAATTAAGGTATTGCAAGTGAAATTTGTTGATCGTTTACTTGCTAAAATCGTGCAAACCAACTGCCATATAGAAATCTAGTAACCATAACTTGAGCACTGAATGTAAAATAAGAACATATTTTAATACAGTTATGTTAGACATCAGTCTTTTCACTGATATGACACTGACACTGATATTGAAAATCTATGATGCAAGGACTTAATTGTATGACATTTAGAGTAATTTCATTACGCATATAATGTGAGTTCCTATATGCTAACAAGAGGCCAAGGCTTTCCTACTTATGAACATTTGGAAAATAAATGCCATGTCTAGGGTAACTCATTCAGGGAATGCAATGACTTCACAGTGAGAAACTTATTTACCCTGTACTTAATGGAACAGTGGACGGTGCAGTTTGACACACAAAACTCTTTGTACAAGTCACAGGATGAATATTTCATTAACAATCAACTCTGCCATCATTTAAAACAGTTCTGATTTTTCCACTATACATAGAGAAGTCAAATAATTCAAAAGTGGCATTTGCATTTGTTTCCTGTTTCTTCCATATATAGGCTTTGGCGAATACAACACACTAGTGTTGTAAGCATCCCACTAGTGCTTTACTTGTCTTTAATGACACTGATCAAAGTCATATTCCTGTTTTACCCATGAGCTGGTCTGTTTTTTTTCCTTTCTCTTTTTATAACTGAAACTGCAGTGAATTATTGATTGACCCGAGTGCTCATTACAATGCAGATCTGGGGCAAGATGAAATCAAAGGCTGCAGGCAGCTGCCATATTCCCTTGCAAAAGCATTGTGATTGGGAAAAAATGTTGTTATGGGTTAGACTTATGCTGTCAAACAGCACTGAGATGAATGAAAATAAGGAAAATGTAATTTGGGATACTGTTTTGCACATTTAATGGCAATAAGCATAAAAGGGTGCTTTTATGGCAGACATGAATACGTTTCCAGACAGTTGTGCATGCAGTATTCTATGTTGGTTACTCTTCAGTGAAATTACAGATGTTCTCACTTTATTTAGCAGGTTTTAGTTTTAACTTGCTCTAAATCTATTTTTAAGAATGATCAAACAAAACTTCTCAGACCTAGATAGGTGCATTTTTCTTGTTATAGTCCTTTAAATTTTTATTAACTAAAACTGTGCTCTGTGGTTGGAATTCTCAGCTATAGTCATTAATGTATTGCATTTATTCCACAATGTATTTACATTCTGTAACTAACTACCAACATAATATTTTTTTATTGCCAGACCAACACTGAATTTACCTTCCTATGCATGATGAATTTACATGATATGATGCAGCACATAATTTAGTGTTTATGGTTTCAATTTTATATCTGCCAGCTTTATTGTTTAATGGTCTAATACCCTAAGCTGTGTTAAGTTCCTGCTAATACAATCTAAACAAGTCCTGCTCTTGCTGCTTCATATTAAAAGCATTCACCTGTTAGAAGTTAGAACAAACTGTAACTTATCATTACCAGATCTTAACAAAATGTACTTACAAAACAAACCTTTTTGCATTTTCGCCTGTATCTGGTAGCTTGACATTTAGTCTGTTCCATTTTGTGAATTGTAGCATGATAAAGAGGATGTGGAGCAGCACATTGAACCTGGTCATCCACTATCCACACTGCAGTTTGTCACGTACAGGCTTGTCTTAGCCTTCGTGTGTTGTGACTGATTAGTCCATGGGGGTGGCATTTTGGTCTGTTGCTGGTATGACTAATGTCTTTGCAAAACATTAAATTATTGACTAAAAAACACCACCACCAAAGTGTTTGTTTGTCCGAATTATTAGACAACATACTCATCAGTATGACACATTTAAAATGAGTAAGGACTGAGTCAGACCTGTTGAAGCATGGACTGGACTCTGACTAGACCAGACTAATCACTCTGACCAACTGGACCTGCAAATCTACTTTTTCAAAGGATTCACACTTACTGACTCCTATTGTGTGTTTGAGTTTGAAAAGCAGTGTTAATTCTGGCTGTCTTCCTTTCATCTGGTCTTCATTAATGTGCAGAGGGTTTAGAGAGGAAGAGGAATCTCAGGTCAGCACTAGCAGATCAGACAACACAGTGTGCTGATATAAGCAAGTAAGAAAGATTCTTTGTGAGAATGTGGTCACCTTCTGCTCTTTTATCAGTAATTGGAAACAAGGTCAAGAAGATCAGGATTTTTTTCTTATTCTAAGAACAGAGCTACTGCATTATATGCAAATGAGACACGGTGCATGTGAAAAGCATTATGAGCTGGGACTCTTGAGACAGCTCTCCCATTTGTCATTAAAGAAAATGAACAAAAGGTGATGCTCAGTGATAGCAATGTGACAGTTGACTGCAAAGATTCAGTGTTATTGGCTCACTTTCAGTCCTCTCTTGCACACATGACTGAAAGATTAATTAAATGTCAAGCATAAAGGCAGCCATTTTTTTTTTGGAGAGGTGGAAATTAGAAAGGAAAGTCTGACAATTTGTGACTGATAAGACTCAGCCACACACACATCCAAGTGAGCTGATATTCCTGTTACTGCTTACAAGTGTTCAAAAAGTCCCAGAGAAAGAGAGATCAGAGGCTTTTTCTTTCTCACAAAGGAAATATCACTTCTTTGTACATATTACAGTAACACATATCGGTGTCTATAAATACATGCTAGAGGGTCAGGAGGTGATGCATCTATTGAGTGTTGTTATACCTGCAGACTGTTTCAGTAAGTTACTATGTGCCTCACTTTGACCTTTAATAGTCTCAGTTGTCGAGTATTATTCAGACTTGTGTTTTCTATTGAGGGATGTCAGAGCATACAGTGCAAGAGGAGATTCAGATTTTCTGCATATCGGGCTACATAGGAGAGAGGAGGTCACAAGCAGAGCAAACAGTGCACATCTACACTTTCAGGTCATGTTCCCCTGGAGGACTGCAAGATAGTGAGGGCAAATGGTGAACAGACAAGTAGAAGAAAGGCATGGTTGGCTGCCTCCATCCTGAATCTCTACCTTAGTATCTTTCTGTCCTTCATTGTGTTTGATGCATTATTTTATGTGGAGGAAGCCAACGTGGAGGCATTTTGTGACAGCCTGGACTGAAATTGTTTTCTGTTTAACGTTTTAAAGGCACTCAGTATGTGCTCCCCTGGCATCTGTTTGACATCACCACCACTAAAAGAGAATGAAAAAAGCCTCTCACATTGGGGGGAAAAAAAAAACAAAACACGAAAAGTTATACATAGTTACACACGAGTATGGTAAAAGAGGAAGCTTTTGTGCTCTTTTTCTTGGCAGGTGAAACTCTTTATGTCTGCTGAGGAAATGTGAAGATTTGACCGGTAACCCAACATCTATTGAATACAAATGAATGACAAAGAACAGTGAATTTAAATAGATATTTAGCTATTTTCTCCTCATCTGAGATCTTCCACTGATCCTGCCATATGAGTGCCAGGTCTGACAGTTATGGAGAGGCCAAGCCTTGAACTTGAATCAGCCATCATCATTACTGGGCTGTTTGCAAACTCGGCAGTCCCTAATGGTTCTAAATTAGCTCTTTACTGCGGCCATTCGATGGACTTGGCATAAGTAGTGTGGTCAGTGGTACTGATTGATCACTTCTCTTTAATTACAGGGCTGACTCACTGCAAACTCTGTTCCCCTCACTATTTTTTTTTTTTTTCTTTCTTGGGGGAAAATTCTATAATACATTTTAACGGTGAAGCAAATTTGCATTCTCTGTTTGCATGCATACACATACTAGATGTCGACACTTGCATAAAACGTCAGACTAAAGACTAAAACGTCACATTGCACACATCAATCGAAAGGAAAAACTGTCGGAGTGATCTCAGAAAGCTTGGACTTCAGTAAGATCATTTACTTTTACTGTATAATCAAAGCTACCGATGAATGCGACCAAGGCGTATTGATGTGTAATTAGCTCAACAGTGCAAGTCAGTAAGTCTGTCTTCTCTAAAATGGGGCCTGAAACCCTTGGGTTATAGAGCTGTCTTGTGGCCAATGATGAATCTTCTAAAAACATAAAATTCCCTAAACACAAAACATACTTTTTGTAATAATTTTTGTGAGGGAAAGCTGACAACATATGCTAGATGTTGCTTGAGAAGTCTTCTGCACTGGTAAAAACTGGTGTTGCAGATGGTAAACCTGTAGGTTTCCCAGGCTGAATCAATATTAGGTGAACTTCAGGACCCTGGCTTTTTATGAGTGTGAGGAGGAGAGAAAAAGCCATTTGAAGGTAAATGAATGCGAGAGCGTTCCTCATAAGAAGGCTGGATGGCATCAGAAGAACGAATGCTGGAAATGAAGCTGCTGTAGAGCTGTGCTCCAGTAGACGTGTCCTGATGAACAATGAGCTTCCTGACTTGCCTGTCTATTTCAGAAGAATGTTTGCACGGGCTGCTTGTCACCCCATTGCGACAGCTTGCAGAGTTTGTGATAGATAGATCAGAAAAAAAGAAAACAAAAAGGAGAGGAGAGGAAACCCCGCACAGGTGGATACAAGACACATACATGGCTCACTGGCCCAAATCACCGGCCCTCTTCAAGTGCTGTCACTGTACATCTGTTAGAAAGCCAGAAATCCTCAGCCATGTGCGGGCACGTGCACACACAAAAACATCATGATCTACCAAATGAACAGTGCCAAATAAAATGGAAGAAAGGAAGAATGAAGACGAAACAAGGAGTGGGAGATGCTAGAGCTGTCAGAGACATGCAGAGCCTGTTCTGTCACAGCGCAGCCATGTGCAACCCCAGAAGCTGCTCTCCACAGAGTGTGTGTGTGTGTGTGTGTGTGTGTGTGTTTGTGTGTGTGTGTGTGTGTGTGTGTGGGGGGGTACTATGTAGCTAATGTTTGTATGTGTGAGGCAAAATTTTGTAAATTAGGACAGTTAAAAATAAAAGGCTCCTATTGTGAGGGTCTGCCATTTAGTCCTTGTGGTTTTAGATTTTTCTTTATGTCAATCATTAGTTTAACAATTACAATGGAAAATAAATATATTTACTTTGCTGGGGGAAGTCAAGTCAGTTCAGCACCTGTACACAGTTGGTACTGTTGTTTTGCAGAGCACAGATGTATTTGTGTCATTCCTCCTCCTTCTGTTGAATAGCAGAAAAAAAATCCCTCATACAGTCTGTCTACCATAATCATGCACCTGTTCTCAGCCTCTCTGATAGTACATAGATATGCTTAATTTCATCACATGTTGGAGACAGAATGTTAGAAAAGGCAGTGTCATAAAAACATTACAATCCTATTTTCTTCCAGAGTGACTACCGTTTAAGATACCTTATCTTTGTACGTGTTTAAGCTGAGATGCTCGAATAGATCGAAATTAACTTTTTTAGGAAACAAGTTGGTTACTCACTTTCTTTTATCCCTTTCACTGGTCAGTGAGATAGATATGATTATGACTGTGTGTACCTACACAAAAAAAATAATTAGGCACCAATATTTTGTTTCTGGTTACTGTACAGTAGCTCACTGGTTCTCAACCTATGAGACACATGAGCAGACATAACACAGGTCGGTAATAACCTGGCTTCATTGATTGAAGGTGGTTCCAGCTGACACGAAGATAACTGTACAGCTGTGCGCGCACACTTCACCCGTTAAATCTCTAAAGCTGTTTTTACGCATGGTCACAAGGACAGAGAGAGTTTTATTCTAAAACATTGCTAAAGTCTAGTCGCTAAAGTCTGTTGGATGATCAATATGTGATGGTAAATCACCTATGTCTGAATCCAGAGTGAGCTAACAGGTGATCTCATGGGTGATGTGTACACATTTGCACACAGCAGTACAGTCGTCTGCCTTCTGCAAGTCAGCGAGAACCAACTTCAATTAATGTAGCATTCAATGTAGTGTAATGTTACTGAGTCATGTGATCAGTGTTGCTACGTCTGATTGGTCAAACTAATGTGTAGAATAAATCGTAAACAATACAATACAATAAAACTACTCCTAGAAGTCCTTTTAAAATGTAATGTGAATGTAATGTAAATGTAAGTAAATGCACACTCCGATGTGTCTTAAACTTACTTCCAGCTGAACTTTTACCCCACTCTATAGAAATTATCATGAGACTTTATTCATGCCAAATACCACATGCCAAATACCAATAATAATAGTTCAATAGACAAACAAACAAAAAAATGTTTTGCTTAAGCTTTCTTTTCAGTAAATGAAGACTGCTAAAGTGTTACATGCGATCTAATGTAGTCCCATCACTGGTCAGTGTTTCCCACAGACTGAGAACTGCATCACTGGACGAATAAGCAGTGAAATGTCTCATATACTCTCAGCAGACCACAGAGCTAGCACCATGGGCATCTGTTCCTCAGAAGCTTTTAATATTTTTTTTTTTTCCATGACCTCAAGAGTTCACCTCCATTTCTAAAAGGATGACAGTGTGATCCTTGAGCAATAATAAATTCAGACTTATCCACAGAAATGGCTGATTCAGCTTAAGCAATTGCAAACAACAATGACAAAAGATACCCTTGGGCTTTTGTGTGCATGAATATTGTTGTTGAAGCGCAAGTGAAAAACATTGACAATAAAGAAAAGAAAAAAACAAATATCTTGCACACAATGGTTCATTCAAATGGCATGCTATCAATTATTGTTGGCTGAGAGCCTGTATGTTACTGTGTTCATGAATGCCTGTCATTTTGAAAGATCTTGTAGAAGGTCTTTAACGTTTCTGAGACAATACATTTCATTTTAATTATGGAATGAAGCACAGAATATGCAGTAGCTAGTGTATGGGTCAACAACTTTTAATTATTAGGAGGCCATAGAAGCACTATCATATGGGAAGGAAGGACAAAATATTGTTGTTATTGAACTCAAATGATTATAAATGCACTGCAAACTCTTCTCCATATTTGTCTTGAACCAAGACTGATTTTGACATGACCTTAATGAAAAACTAGGAGGACAAGTAAAATTCAAAACTACAAACATAGTACAAACAAATGTAAAGCACTTAGGCCGACTAACATTACAGAAAATGCATCAGTATAACACTACAGTACCCTGGTGGGGCTTCCTGACATGATCACACTCCTAGGAGCTAGAATATGATTTTACATCACTCTTAATCATAATCCGAATACTGATAATTAATACGAGTAATACAAGAATGTTAGCATGGCAGCTTGCAGGCAGATGCTATAGGTAGCTATAAATGCAGAAGTTTGCTGTTATTGCATTTGTTACAAGTTCTCTAATTTAGAAAATAACTGAATTAATAAATGGTGTATTAACCCAATAATATCTGGTCTGGTTTAGTTTAAAGTAAAGTAGAGACATGTGATGTAGAGACTTGATGATTATGATGATGATGATGACAATGATATTCATACTGCAATACAGTATGAATCATCATGTTATTTCCTTTAACATAATCTGACTATTGCTGAAACAGAATAAGGTCTAGTAGTGTAAATATAAAATTAGTAATTAGTAATTAACAGTGCTGATGGTATGATACAAAAGTTGAATTACATTTAAATCTAACTAAGACAGTGTTATAAGATATATCTGTATAAATACTGATCCATATAAGTCCCACACTGCATGACACACTTGTTCTGAAAGGTACCCAGATTGTATTACTGAGGATTTGCCTGACGTCTCTTAATATAGATAGATCTCAAACATTTGTGGTCTTGAACGCTCAAGTCAAATCCACCTTGTCTGAAACAGAGACAAGACCAACTAAAAATGACCAAGACTGGTACTACAGCACTACTATACTACCAAGTACAGCAATAGTTTATTAGTTGAATAACTTGAGATTGAATGGAAGAGTTAGTTACCAGTTTACTAAATGTACCTGCATTTCCATCAATTCAATTATGTAATCTAAGAGAATTATAAAGCTTATCTGCATTATTTTGGAAATTGCATATTCTTGCATACAGATTCATGGCTTAACTAGAAGTCATTTTGTGTGATTAACACAAGTTAAAACAGAGACTGAAGTCTATCTATGGCAACACTTTATATATATATCCATTATAGTATTGTAACACATTCCTTTGTGGAAAAGCTCAACATGTTACTGATGTACAAAAACTACAGATCACCTTACACAAGATTTTCAGCCAACAACCTTAATCAAACCACAGTAATATCCCTTGCCTTTGTTCTAGTGGTCCCCAACCTAAGGTAGAAAGATTAGAGCAAAGGTCTGGAGCAGTGCCAACTTGCTGCAAGGAATATAATTAGCCTCGGGGGTCTTTTTGGACCTGAAACCCTCTATTCTCTCTCTTCATGACTAATTCACAAGACCTTGATTCTCCTTTGGCATCCAAGGGTAAGCCTGCAAACCATGCAAACACTTGGACAGGTTAAGTTAACTGTCAGCTTGTTCTCCCAGCCTCCACATAAAGGAACACGATTCTGGTTTATAAATGCTGATGTGATTATTGTTCATTGTTTTCCTTATTTGATTTAATCACTCCTGAATTTATAATAGCGGCTGAAGCGAGTGACAATTAGAACAAAAGATTTTTCCACATATTGAAGGTTTTCTTGTAAATGGGCAGTTCAGTTAAGGTCACCACTGCTGCATCTTTGGCTCAAGTGTTGTGTTTGTCTGTCAAGGACATGTTCAGCAAATCATTAAGATGAAAATCAGGAAAATGGAAAACATACAGTTTCTATTCTTTGACAGTGATAAAGGTTTTTCTTATGTTTTTGAAAATATTCATGTTATGTTATTTCCTATCAAAGTCAAGAGGGAAGAAGTTCTTCTGATATGGCGCATGGTGGAGTTTGGGCTGATAGTGAGTTATGAAAGATAGAGGGGAGTTTTAGATTTATTCTGCTGTCAGCCTGAAGAAGTGAGGCTATGTGTATACACTAGTGCATGTGTGTGTTTGTGTGTGTGTGGGCACGCATAGGTGTGCGGGGCCATAGCAGTCTTCCAAGTCGAGAGACGCACTCTGTCACCACTGGCAAGTAATTGACAGCTTGGAGTTTGCAGTGACACAGGCCTTGCATATATTTCCTCCATTATGTCAGCCTGGAGTTATCCCTGACGGTGCATTCAGGAGCCAGCTAGCTCGGCAGAGGATTAAACAAACACCTTATATTCAGGCTTATGGGGAAGAATAGTGAACTCTCTCACCCTCAATCAGCCAAATAGGCAATAAAGGTTTCCCCTTGCTCTCTGCCGAACAGTTATTTACACAGAGTGGGACCAACTAGTGCGCTTCCTGCTGGTGTACATTGCTTGCAGTCCAGAGTAATAATTGTGTTTTTTTTATTTTCTTTTGTTTGTTTGTTTTAATTACTTTGAGTAGTTGCCATTAGGTTTGCCAAATAAGGAAAGCACAGTGTCAAAGGGATTAAAACCAAGAATTATTTGCATCTGCTGAGTGTAGCAGCTGTTTCTTTCAATTGGAATGTTTCCAGATACATGTTTTAACATCTATGAAAATTCTCTACCATACTAAGAGGGATCTCAATCAAATCCATTCAGAATGACTTTGCTGATATAACACATCTTGAATGGTCTTCTTTCCCTTGACACTGCTTTTGTGTTTCTGTGACAAGCCTTATATTAGAGCAGCCACACTTTGAACAAGTATTGAATGAAGGACAGTAGTAGAAGGTGCAGAAAGTGCAGTTGCAACAGACATTTTTAGCTCTCTTTAGGACTATCCATAATTATTCACTCATATCCATTTGCAGGGGGTTGGCAGCCAGAGAAATGTTATGCCACAATTTGTCTTTCCCTTTTTCCTCTTTCTCCTGCTGCCTTCTCCACTACAAATCGTTAGTTTCACTTTTCATTAGGCCAGATCAATAAGGCAGATCAGTCGCTTGTGGCGGGGCTACTGTGTGGCGGGGGGGGGGGGGGGGGGGGGGGGGGGGGGGGGGGGGGGGGGGGGGGGGG
>JAUYWH010000005.1:11291126-11335141 GCA_034779795.1 Ctenopoma multispine | reverse complement strand
CCCCCACCACCAACACCCTGCACTGCTATTTTATTCCTCTCCCTTGTTCTCTTCTGCTCTGTCATCGACTCCAGCTGTCTTTACAGCAATCCTCCAGTGAGGAAGGTTGTGAAAGACGATGATAAGCAGGAATCTCGGAGGTTCCAAGAAAGAGATTTGGATCAGCGATTGCACCAGTGCTACCCAATAAGGCAGAAATGGCAACAATGAATGATAACCCAATAAAGTTTAATTAAGAACCAGTAACCTCTCAAGCTTACACTACTAATGAAAACAGAGACTGCATGCAGAGGAAGGAAATTAAAGTGGAAATGTGAGGATCTGTAAAAGTTTAGTCATATTGACACTGTCTGCCAAGGGTCTCCCAAACGGTCTGCCAAATGGAAAACATGCGCAAAAGCCTTCCTAATAGTTTTAATATAGAATATAACTTTGGTTCTTAATACTGATAGTCTTTATTTTATTTTCAGTCCAGAGTCATAGATATGGCTGTTTATGCCTACTGTATATTTATATTCTTCTGCGGCTGTGTCTGTCTAGCACTTTGGTTTACGTAAGTGTAGTAGTATTGTTGGTGTTTTAGATGAACTAACAGTCCACTTTGGTGTTGATCTCAGCATTATATCATATAAAATTACAGCTTTTGCTGTATATTCTGTAAGGTCTGCAAGGTACATCATCAAACGGGGAATGATGAAAAACTATGGACAGAGTGAGAAGTCAGTGAAACCAGTGAAGCTTTTTTCATGACTTGTTTTGCACCACAGTGACTGAAGCTGGTTGGCACTTGTAATGTTGTCTGGCGTCCGCGTGTTTAATTTGGACTCACCCAGTACAGTGAGACGGGCAGGACGGGACCGCATAGCAGCCTGGACAGCCTGGCACTCAAATACAGCATCATCCATCAGCTCGACACGCTGGATCCTCAAATGATGCTCTCCTGAACTGTGGTCGCCGATCACTGTGTAACGAGGATAGCCTGCAGCACAAATACATTTGTTCATCTTAATCACATTCCAAAAAAATCAAAATGCTTCTCATGTTGCCAAAAGCAAGACAGCACATTTTATATGCTTCCCAAAAGATACACTTTTTATCATGTAAACAACTGTAGTCTGCAAACACATTTTAATTGGAACTAGCATAAACAAATGTTTATGTAATGCACAGGACTTGCATGAGCATTTTACCTTTAATTGATTGACATAAGACAATTCAAACAATTCAAACAGTGGGTAGATGGGTAATTGATTACTTTATTTGTAATAGTTTGATTGTCTATTTGTTTATTTATTCACAAAGCATTTTTATACGTATTTTATAGCTCTCCTGGCAATGTTAATGAGCTGCTGTGGAGGTTGTTGTATTCTAGAGAATGATGTTTTACTCAAACTGTAAATGGGAGCAACTCGAATTTGAGTTGTTTCAGCACTGCTCTGTGAAATGATTTATAGTTTAATAATGCAAGAAAGCAGAGCAATATCCAAGAGACCTGGGCATTTTACACAAGTCAAGCGAGATGGTTTTAAAGATATCCCCTTAACTATTATCGAAATATGCGTTGCAAGTGTGTTGTGGAGTGCATCCCTCTACTGGGGAAAATAAGCAGGAAGAAGAATGTGTTACACTGGGAGGCTTTATGGGGTATTTCTCATGCTTTTGGAATTACTTGTCTCTGAAGATTCCTTTTTCTTTTTTCTCTCACTCCATCTTTCTAATTATTTAGGAATGTAGTATGCGTAATGAAATGAGAATGTCTGTCCATAAAACTTGTACTTCAGAAAATTCTAAGAATTTCCAGCAAAGAATGTTTTTTTTTGTTTTTTTTTTCTTCCAGTGGTCCTTAAGTAATTGATCAATGATGAAACTATTGGAGAGTTGCACAGTAGAATAAGGGCAGGGTTTTAACAAAGGCTCACTTCAACTTTGTAAAAGAAAATACTTTAGACTAACACACTTGTCATTTCCTTTCCAGAAAAGTCTATCAGCACCCATCCAACTGTTGGGTCAATGCCAGCAAATGCTGGGGAGTAAAATATTGATTTCTGAGTAACAGCTAGCCAATGACTCATGTTCACTTCAGAGCTCCCCGACCACTTCAGTCTTTTCACTGTAAAGGTTTTACCGACTAGCTACAGTGTATGCTTTAGCGCCCAAAACGAACATAACAGACTAGGCTATGACAGCTTTTAAGTCCTTGAATTCGTCTACTGCAAAAACCCATAGTATGCTCAGAGTCCAATTACTGACTGATGCTTCGTTGGAACCAGTTGCCTTTAATAGAGCGTGAAGTGGGTCTCATTTTATGCTAGTGGGGTGAGTTACAGCCAATTAAGCCACTCTCTGTATTTCATCCTCCTACATGTAGCCTTTAATGTCAAGGGTCTATACAGTGGGAGGACGAAGGACAAAAGAACACCTAAACGTAAACATTAAAGTTGTGGAGAAGAGAAGGCAACGTAAGTGTCAAGCTAACCTAAAACATGAGCTGAGTTGTAAGCAGCACCAGTTGATGTTTTGTAGGAAAATAAGTCACAAAAGTGACATCCCCTCAACATACCCGATCTTCGTAATTGACTTTACTTGCAACAATGTGTCAAACACTGAGCTATAAACTTTAGTAAACAGTTGTAAAAGGGTTAATATAGACCTGATTAGAACTAAAAACTTCAATTAATAACATTAATAACCACTGGCACATGGTTGAAAAGCTTTCTACTTTTTTTCAGATTAACGCCTAAAATAGAGGATACCCCATTATGCGCACAAGATCACCCCGAGAACCATTTTGCTTGAATTTTATATTCATTGATGAGATTTGAAGCAATAATGCCATTGCAGATCAAAAGGGTAATGATCATTTCACATTCTGAGTGATATGACCTTGACTTGACTCCAGTCTCAGCCTACCCCAGAAACAGAATTTACTTCTACTTTGTTTTGCTTGCCTTAATTGAAGCAAGGTATAAGCCATGTCAATTTCTGTTACACAAATGATCTGGCCAATTACCTCATTTGTGCCTCTGGCAAACTAAGAATAATTTTGCTGTGTGAGGAAATGGCTTTGTTCCAGTATCTTCTCAGTACATTAGCTTGATCCAGAAGAGAAATTCATTTGCATTTGTGGTGGATAGGAAATGATAAGAATGTTATAATCTAATTTTCTAGGAACGTAAAAATACTGTAATGTGTTTTTGTCTCCTTAGAACTACCTTGGGCATTTTGTCAATAAAACTGAAATTATACTGGCACATATGAAGACTGATCACCTCTGCACATGATGTGTACCTATAAAGGGCCATTGATCTTAGAGCTCACTGACTTTCAAAGACACAATGTGTTACCCAAAGCAAACAATGTAAAATAGGCCCATTAAGGACTAATGAATCCATCAGGGGGAATGGATTTGTCTTGAGGCTAGATCAATGGTGTACGTGCATGTAAGTATACAGACACTTTGAGGCATGGCCTAATGATTTATAGCGTTCACCTAGAACATGTTTCACACAATGTAACCACCAGAGGATAGAAACAGGTTTGCTGCAGCTGTGAACAGGTGACTGGTATTTTGTTTGCTCTCATTACAGGTTACAGTGACACATGTTTACAGGTGATGTTCTGTTTACTCTCAGCATCTTATCACATGAACTTATTCTCCTGTATCCTAATCCTAATATGTAGAAAGTGTATACCGACACTTACTTCTCCATCCTTACTTTGTGTGCACCAATCACTTATAGCTGTTTTGTTTCTCACTTCTGTTGTGCCTAGCAGATACCTATGCATATTCACCATATTGATTGGTATGTTCTGAGTTGCTGTGCGGCTACTTTACTTTTCTTTAATTAGAGTAGGAAAGAGTGACACAAAAGGGAGTGAATAGGAAATTCGGGGACAGATAGGAATCATTGGCTTTTGTGCTGTGATTTCTTGCGCTGAATAGTGAAAGAGTTCTCTCAGTTTAATCACTGCTCCTGTGAAAAGAAACAGGTCCCAGGCGGAGCACGCCATTGCAGACGCAGCTTCTGTCTATGAATAGCCGAGTAGACCTATATTATTGAAATGCTCCATGAAACATTTGATTCGTCACACTTTTTATGTATACAGCTGCCACTTTCCTTTTATTGTGTACATCATGCGGTGGATGTACCGTTACTCTTTTACTACCACATGCATTGCTTGTTTATGTAGGCAGTATAGTGATAAAAAGGACAGCTGTGGAGCGCTTTATTTTAAAAAAAGTGTCATCCGTCTCAAAAGAAGGCACTCTGTTCGTATCATATCGCTGATTTTAGCGACCTATCTTCTCACGGCAGGCAGCTATTCCTCTTCATACCAAACCCTGTGGATTTTTTAAAATAGGTTTTAGAGAAAGTTCATTTCAACTTCAATACATTTATTCATTTATTGATTGATTATTAATTACAAAAAGAAGAAAATGGCTGTGGTTAAAGAAAAGGCATGGGGATTGCTTCATTTTGTCCATGATTGTTAAACTATTCACTTTTATTAAAGGTTAATCTACTTCCCATGAGTGTTTTGGCCCAACCTTTTCTCTCTGTTCTATTCCATTCTCTCACTTTGCCGTTGTTGGAGATTTCATCTTGATTGTCTTGTCTTGTTAAATCAATAAAAGACTAGGAGATAAAATAAACTGTACATCTCAGCCTCCTAAATAAAATTTTGCTCTCTTCCTCTCGCTCTTTCTCATTTTACCTTAAGAAATCATAAGTACTCTCCCAGTCTGCCGCTTCTGCTATAGGAGACTTAGACTGCAGCACCATTGTTTACGGCAACCTCTCAGCCACTGCTTCCCCTGGGCCTGATAAAGACTTGAAGAAGAAATAGCATGGCTTTACTGCATCTCTGTCAACCACTGAGGTTTAATTACAGACTTCAGTGGTGACAGGGAAGGCCTCTAAGACTGTTTGCTAAAGGTCAGAGAGTAGAAGACCACCTGTCTGTAGTAAAATACATACTTAACCATTCCTGATCACAAGAGTCTTTTGTGTGTGCTTTTTTTTATGGGAGTAGTAATTGCAATAACTCAAATTTCTCAGTAGTGACAAAAGGGAGGTGTATGAGGCAAATTAGAAAGCGGTAACATGAAAATTGTGCCCTTATGGACTAATGCATCCAGTTGTGTTTGGAGTGCTGTGTACAAATTAAAATGGATCTCTGTTTTGAAAGAATTAAATGATCATTTCAATAAATGATGTGGGTGTACTACTCTTTTATGGATTTCTCATTCAATAGGTCAGTGCTTCACAAGGTTGTAAATGTTTATTTAGGGGAGTGATGTGTTCCCTTGAAATTCATCAAGGTCATGAATATACATAAAGCCTTGACTGGTAGAACAACAGGCTACTAAATGACAGTCTCTTTTACTCCAAATTAAACAATTAAGGCAATTATACATGAGGTGCAGTGTAATTAGACGATGCCAGTTACTCTTCAAAAAGCCATTTAGCCTGAAGCAGCAGAAATATACCAGTGCCACTACTGATTTCACGTTTCTTTTGGATTTTTGTTCTCCTCTGACAAACGCAAAGTACAGTGCTGTGAAAAAGTATTCCTGATTTTTTTTCCTTTTTTGGCGGGGGGATATTTGTGACACTTAAATGATTCGTCATCATAAAACAATTTTATCATTACGCAAATTCACCTGACTAAATATCTAACAGAGGCAAATTCATTTTTCATTCTGTTTGAGCATATTGAGTGATGTAATAATTGATATCTCATAATGTAATACTTTTGTAACGAGCTATTATGAGACCTCTTTTATCTGTCTGTAGAGTGATATATTTGGCAGACAGTAGGATGTTGACATGAGGGGGCTTTAGATGACATAAAGCAGCTATTTGAATGTGACAGTTTTATTACAGTGTAATTAATAGGAGAAACTGATTATGATAGGGGAAAGCAGGATGACAAGTGGATAAATGCTGCTTCTTACCAGAAAGGTCTCTGCCAACTCCCAGCGCCAGGCCATCTTTGATCCACAGGACAACGCCATGGTAACCAGGGATAGTGCATGGTAGCGTCACAGGCTGTCCTGCCACCACCACCAGGTCCTGTGGCTGCTGAGAAAACATGGCCTCCGCCCCTACACAACAAAAGAAGGTAGAGGTTATCTATAGGTCATTTAAATGATTACATTATTTTAATATGATCAGGATAAGAGGGCATAGACATTTAAGATCAGAGAGGTGCTGAATGAATGGGAAAAAAAATGCAGGAAATGAAAGAAAGTGCACCATACTCCCATTTCCACCAATTACACTCAAAGCTCTTGTCAGCGTTGAAGGAAATTTAAAAGGTGATGTACAAATGTGGCATATCCTTTTACTATTCATGATACAGAGTCAAGACACTGTACATGCCTCAAAAGTGTCAGTGCAGCAGAAGGACTGAAGCACAGCCTAAGAGACAGGCGTCACAGCTCAGCTTGATTCATTTATGAAGTATGTCACCGTACAGATGGGCTGGGCCCATACACACCACAGCAGATAACACGATCTTGTCTGCCAACACTGCTCTAGTGGCATCCATTAACTCAAGCTCACACCCATGTATTCCAGTTGAGCAACAGCTATTAGCTGTATTCCTCGACTGTGTATTCCAGTGGAAAGTGGTACATAGTGAACTCAATTAGAGGCAGAGGCTGTGTTAATGGGGAGGGGTGCTGGGGGGTGGTCACATGACATGGATCAGAGTGGAGAGTATCAGGTGTTACTGATATGTATTTAGAAACACAGAAATGCAATCATATAGCCAATTTCATGTTGATTATAGAGCACAAATTGTTACAAATGTCTGAAAGTGTCACCTCATCTGTTACACGTTGTTGTGTTTTATGTATTTCTTATTTTCCAAATTCAGTTCAAATGACATCTTCTAACAAAATTAGCAATTAAATAAGTAGAAACTTCATGGGCACATTTGTATACACAGGAGCATGTAGCAAAATGGCCTCAGACTTTTTCAGCTTAATCATATGCCAGAAAAAGCTGATTAAAATTACAACAAAAGCAGAGCAAAGACAACAAGGAACTTGAAAGTGTTTTCCTCATACATCATCGTATCACACTGCAGTCATCTACTATAGCTCTTTGTATGCTTAGTTTTATAGTCAAAGGAAATTACTTATCCTACTGCAGACAAGAAAACTGATTAGCTTTGTTGTGTGATTCCAAACCACATCAGAGGAAAGATTGTCATACAAGAAACTCATTTTAATTTAGTTGGAAAATGCCATTAGAATTCCCACCAGTCATTTTTTTCAGCCTTGAACCAAATTCCATTTGATTGATAACTTGTTATAAAGAACTTTTCATATTGATTAATGCACACTGTGTTGCACACAAAAATCACAATCCTGTCCAGTGCCTCATTTTAATTTACATCTATTGCTAAACTGACATTAGGAAAAATAATCTGCTGTATGTCAAAGTGTATACTGTAAAGGGCTTTTCGTCATCTTGAAGCTCCACAGCTTCTGCCTAGCTAACCAGGACTGTCATAAATGTGCATGTATAATGTGGTTAATGCTGGTTAGGTAAGACATTATCTCACCATATGCACTGCCCTTCAAACCTAGACAGCTTTGTTCAGCCCTGACTGTGTTCCTATGTGGGGAGATTATCTTGGAGGTACTCTGTGTCAGCACGCAGGTGAAGCACCCTAACACATAGACAGCTACCCAACAGAACATGCCAAGATAAAAAAAAAAGCATTGTAAACGCCAGGGAATCTTATTTGTTTATTTACGACTGATATCATAAGACAGTTCAGCGTGTGCTGTATTTGATTCAAAGTTGTAGGGGTATCTCTGTTAGCAACATGTCCGCATACTTCCCACAATATGCCTCTTTTTTTACTCCTAAAATCTTTGTCTGGCCTTGTGTAATCAGGAAAAAAAAAGGTTGTAAATTATCTTTCAGAGACACTGTCACTTTCTCACCAGGCAGATTAGCACACTCACCTTGATTACATTGTTCAATTAGGTGAAAAACACAGTATCACCTTGATTACAGTGTTCAACTGAGTGAAAATCTGTCTTGGCTGTTTCATACATTATGCCTACAAAGAGTTATATTTTAGTATATGCAGCAGGTTCCATGAAAATGCTGTGACACTTCGCACTGAAATATTTTTTTGACTTTTCAAACAGCCTGTTCAAAAATGTTAATCAAGTAAATAAAATCTCACAAGAAATGATGTTACTATGCAACTAAATAGCAAAAGCAAATTTGTTTTTCTAGGTAAATTACTACATTACGTTTACTGCACATCCATTGATACTGAACATATAAGTAAAATACTCCACAATATATTTTTTTTGCCAAAATATCCATTCTTAAAGTACAACATCCAGTTTACTTTAATGTGTAAAAATAGGCCCTACAAAAAATAATCTAATGCAAGTTGCAAGGGAACATAATATTTACATGAGTGGTTTTGATACACACACACACACACACACACACATCACATCACGACATTTACTCATCACAGGGAATGCCACTCAGCTTTTAAAAGCAGTTATAATGTCTTCTGTGGCTTTGGAGGAAGCTTTCTTAAATTACTGAGATCACCAGGACTATCTGCTATGCTATGGCTTGGACACAGAGGTGTGAAAGATACCAAACAGGGAATGCCAAACAAATTATGTTACTGAGTTTGCAGTTTGTAGGATCCAGCATTTGTAGATCTAGTAGTACTGCTTGCACTGAATTGGAACTTGATCCCTGAACTATTTCTGTTATATGTTGACTAAGTATTCTTTAAGCACCTTTTCGAAAACGTCTGTGCTCTGTTGCCATTCCAAAATTCATGCCCTAGAAGAGCTATTAAAATACACCGGTGGTAGGAAAAAAATCAAAAGCAACTGACACCAGCTTGTACTTGTCTCTTGAGCAGTTAAAAGTGACCTCCTTCATTCAATTTAAAGCCTGGCTGAGTCTTGCAACGCATGTGTCTTCATAGGAACACAGCAGTAAAGAAATGGAGGTGATGTGTTTGAGAGGACTGGGGTGCACATCAAGGTGGCAACATTCATTCATCCATCCCCTCTGCACTGAATAAATCTCTGTCACATCTGCCAGGTTTATCCTTCACTGGGCATCACAGCATTGGCAAAAAAAGTGGCCCTCCCTCAAACGCAACAGAGTATAGACAACCCCTGTCCCTTCAGTTATTCATGAAGAATATTTTCATTACTAAGATGCTCTATTAAGAATTAAGCACTTCATTTTGCAGACTTTATCACTGACAGTAATAGGAGGAAAGGGGGTGGGGGGTGCCATCAGGTCCTCACAGAGCTGCAGGTCCATGTTTATTACGCTTTATCAAGCATCCCAATGTTTTTTTGGTTAAGAGAGAGCTTGGTTAAAAATAATTAAATAAAAAACCAACATGACAATTTGCTATGAGACAAAAGGGTCCTGACTTAGAGAGTTATGTCCTCTAAATATGTTGGAATACAAAGCAGAACAGACACCTTACGACTGCTGCTACAAACAAGAGACTTGAACTATGAGTAGAAATTTTTAAAAAAATTAACTACATAGCTTGTTTTTACTTTATTATCTTGCAAGATTAGTGACAATAATAGAGAAATGTTTTACTCCAGCTCGTTGAATTTGCTAAATCGAGCATTGCGATTTAGCTCAATTCTTTCATAACAGCTTACCCTCTATTATCTAACAGCCACATATCCTTTAAGACACACTTCAGAGTTTGACAATGTGATCACATCATTTAGGATGTTGGAGTGTATCGTCTTTTTTTTTCCTGTCTTGGTTCTATTTATCTCTATCTCAGTCCAATTATCATACTAAGAGCAACATCATTTAAGCAATGTCCACCGGAAAACTGTACCATCTTTAAGGATTAGAAGGGATTCTTCAAAGATATCACAATGATTATATTTGTCAGCATGAGACTATAATGAATATAGCCTTAACAAGTATTTCGGTCTGTGAAGACTTTACATGAACATCATGACTACTGAGTCTGTCAACAAAACTCATTTCATTACAGAGAAAAGAAAGGATTTGCACAAGCTTCCTTTGTAATTATCCGTATTAAAACCCACACAGATATCATTATAAACATTTTTCCATGTTGCTACATTTTTATATATTGAGATGTGTATAAGTAAATTACAGTGGTGAATTCGCTTGTAAACGTCTGTGTGTCACCTATTACTGGATATGTTTATTTGAATCAAATCAGAAAATATTTTTCATACTGGGTCTAATTAAATACCTGCATATAGAAAGGTTAGATCCTTGATAAGTTCTGCTTAGACGTTTCAAATGTTGGAAAAAAAAAAAACAGGTAGGTAAAGTCTGTGTAGAGAGGCATATTCCTAATGTGCACTGGCCCTTTGCATCGCCTAATGTTGTCATTTCACTTCAGATAATTTGTTTACCATTGGACGGCTTCTGCATTTCCACACACTCGAGCACTATTTTCCCCTCAGTGCTAACTGCCCCCAATTTTATCGCTCTTTACCAATCAGGCCTGGAAATTACCGTTACGGACACACATCCAGCCCACTTCAGAGAAATTATCAGCATGCTGTCTGTGCGACATGTGGCCACATAGCACCAAAGCTTAGTCCAGGATCATTATCAAAAACTATTACCCCTCTGGCCTGGGTATTTCATACCAGCAATTTAGAAGCACAGGAGGGCTTTGGAATATGGAGGCATGAGTGAGTTGGTCATGTGTGTTGTAGTTTGGTAGCCAATGACCACAGGTTCTTTTTTATGACACTGCTTTTGGTAGTTTTCAGTGGTATGTAAGTAGACGCAGTGAGGAGAGAAACAGATGGGGGAGCTGAGGGGAAAGGTTTATTTTTATCTTCTGAACCAGTGCTAGTGTTGCCATAGGTGACAGGTGCTAGCTGTTTGTGATAAAAATGTGAAATTAGAAACTAAATCAAGTTGTTCTTGTAGATCCTATTGCAATGACCACAAACACTTAAGTCAAATGAAGAGTATTGGTCACTCTCCCTGCAGGGACCCCTATTTACACCTACATTTATTTAAACCACAAAGAAGAGATGTACACAGCAAGGACCACAAAATTACATGAGTATATGACTGTGTTCTTTGCCCCCTCCTCCTTTTCCTAAGGCAATGACATACATTTGTGTCCTTCATCACCAGACCAGACTGATTAGTCATAAACTCTTAACTCCAGCATGTATTCTCTCATTTTTGATCATATGCTAATGCCCATGGTTTGTGCACTTCAGTTCTCTGCAGTGTAATCATTAATTTAACACTATCAGTGAACCATGCTGCTGTGAAATATGTCAATCCCTTTAGACAATAGAGAGCACATGGGTTTTACACATGGTTATTATGTGTTTTTGTGAGTTAGTTTAAGATTGGTGATAAATTCTTTCTGTAAAATGTCTGACAAATCATTTAGACAAATTTGAAAAAGAAAGCAAGTCCAATTTCAGAGGTGTTAAAGCAACATCACTGCAAATGTGTGACAGAAACTTGGCAGGAAAACAGAAAACTAATTACCAGTCATAGCCACTGAAAGTCACACTTTGATCAACTAAGTTCTATAATCTAATTTACAATATCAATCCTAAAGTAATGGGTCACAACATAGTCACCCAGCAATTCTGATTAGCTGTGATTGATTTACTGCATGCAGGAATTTCATAAGGCAATTATAGGGCCGTTTAATTGAAATTTGGCACTTTGAACCTATTGAAGTTATAACCTGTAGCACAAGTTTATCTGCAAAATAAATGGGAGTACATGTCAAATAGAGCCATTGTATTACATACACACACAGACACTAGACAAACTATGTCACACCACACTAATCTCAGTGTTCTGTCTAAAACACATGAAGGGACAATCTCTGCAGATGAAAGTGACTGAAAATGAATAGCTTTGCTCACCTTGCTGAAATAACTGTGAAACTCCATAAGCGATAAGTCATACCGTTACAAAGAAAAAAGATCTACACCAGTCTACAGTCAATGCACGAGGAATGGTTTAAGTAAAACACCTTTTTATAAACTATCTGAAGGAAATTGCCTTCAGTGTGTTCTGAAAAGTGGAAATTACACGAGTCTGCAAACAAACATGTGCCTTCAGATAGGGAAGGAACACCAGAAGTGACAAGGCCTCAAATATTTGCCATAGTATTTGTCTTACTTCTTCTCTGGCTGCTACATGGTATTCACTGTAATAATGGATTTGTTTTCTTTGTCAGCTGCTGGAATTCTAAATTTTACAGCCTGCTTGCACCAAGGTTTTAACACAAATGATGATACGGGATGGAATGATGCCCTATTTGTCAGAGCAGTTAGGCTTTTGTTACATATGGCTACTTCATTAATATAAGAATGAATCCTTCAGATGGAGTTCGCAATGTGACAACAGTAGTTACCAATAATGAATATTTCATAAAGTTCCACCAAGCCCATTGGATGAAACATGTATTTCTATCAATCTCTCTCTTCCTCATCAGAATGTTCAAATCCCTTTTCCTGCCTGTCCACTTGTAAAAAAAAAACACTGTATGCACACAGATAATACACCAAGCCTATCTGTGCTGTGATAGCTGCCATTATGAATAAAATTTGTCTGTGCGAATGCAAATTCATGAAGCAGAGAAGATAAACATCAGTGCTGCCGGAAGATGTTATATTTATGCCCTCTCTCACACACTGTGCATTAGTAGAGCATTGCAGTTGCCAAGACACAATCAAGATGGATCACCTCTGATGATGACTTCTAAAAATTACAAATGGCAACAGCGGGAAGGCCTTCCAGGCACTCACTTTATCATCAGCTACATGTGAGATTTTATGGACATCAAAAACTGGAGTATCGGGGGCCACAGATGTTTAATTAATATCTTCAGGCTGCATCTTTTCTGTCAGTTCCCTTACAGGTGGGTCCAAAGGTCATCAAGGCATCATAAGCCATGAAATGCATTTTTTCCTTCTCTAAAATTCATAGCAAAAATCAAAAAACCAAATCAGTTTTAATATCTCCTTTGATGGATAAAGGGATAGAGTAATTTAGTGTAAGTGTAAAGATGTTCATAGTTCTCAGCCTCTAAGTAGCGCGAAATAGAACAGTACCCACAAAGTGGTTTACTTACAGCATGCATATGAGCTTTGTTCTGTAAGCACAGGACCTAGTCTGACCACTGATTGTAATTACTGTTATAAAGCAACAACTCCTGTGGGCTGGTTTCCAAGGTAACAACAGTTCAAAGAGAATGGTTCAAATATTCTAGTTAGCATAAATGCGACTGAACACCACATAACCCTCATCCCCTGGCTGGTATTGATTAAAAAAGTGAGGGGAAATGGAGCAACTCACTTTGCAAACCGGACTACTTTTTTAGCGTATACTTTTGCATAATGGGATTCGGGGACATAAAAGAGATGCAAATGACTGAGGGAGATTGAGAAGAGAAGGAGTTTGGGAGTTCAGATGGGGTCTGATTGAATAGGAAGGGTCCCTTCTGTTTCTCTACTCCGTCATTATACCCTTTCTTTGTCAACTTTCACCACTTCATTGCCTCCTGCCTCTTCAGCACTCTTTGTCACTGGAGTATTTGTTGAATGTTTGTTTTCAGGAGCAGCCTTGCTATTGTCTCTTTACTGACACATGAACACTTGAGTATTTACTGAGCGCACGAATGTCAAGACATCAAGACAAGATGATTTGCAAAGGGAATGTGTTTGTGCAGAGGAGGGACCTTGAAGTGTGTTCAAAGTGAGTGTACATTGGGATTGATCATGCTCATTAAGGAATGATGAGCATTTGAGACGGACTCAGGTGGCTGATTTGATGGATGTGGTGTAGAGAGGGCAAATCATATATTTTGGGAGAGAGTCCCATTTTTCTATTACATGATATGTCACAGGCACAGAAAGCCACATTAAGCTGCCTTTTGTCCAGCCATAACTCATATTTTGCAGGCCTGACAAGATAAAAGTGTACCTCGACTTTCAAGACTTGGAGCATATTCTGTCTTAAATCAAAGAAATTAAATCAAGAAATATATAAATAGCTAAATCAAAGCTTCTGAACAATAATGCCAAAAGGTGTTTACAAAATATTTACATCCAATTCCATTTAAAGGTTTTAATATGTCAAATTAATTGATTACAAGTTGCCATCGAATACATTTCAGTACAGCAGCTCAGCCATGAATTCTACTTTTACCAGATTCTAATTTTTTATTTCTGCTTTAACTGCCAGAAAGGTGATAATTCTAATGAATGTTTACTATTGAAGTCTTATTTCTGAACCCATTATTTAAATAAATGAGAGGAACAAAACATTAGAAACGCCCCTAATGTTTGTTCTGTTTTATTATATATGGAATGTAATGCCTACATATGCCCTTATTTCCACACCTTTATTGTAAATAAACCTTTTGAACATTTTGTTATGACCATATCTAGGCTGTAATACGAATTATTGTGGTAGACAACCCATGAAAATATTAACTGAGGGACTTCATAAAGCAACCATACTCACATATACATACATATTTTGTCCATGATGAGGTTCTCACACTACAACAGTGACAGTACTTTAAGATGTTTACCGTTTTCAGCATCCCGCTGAAACACATGTCAAATCTGTCAAGGTATCTCTTGCAAGGCTGTGTTGTATATTTTCGCTCACTCTATTCACCTGAAGCTATGGAACACAGACATCCAAATTTTTCTTTGAGGAAATATTTGGCTACATAAGACAGTGTGTTAAGACTGCATATTTGCTGGCAGGATAAACAAAGGTACAGCATGAGCGTGCAAGATGTGGAGAAACTGTAGTCTCGGCCAGTTTGCTTTAACTAATTCACAATGTTATTCACAGAAGAGCACAAGACATTCTCCAAGCCCTTTAGACAGACAGATAAAAAGACATACATCAAACTTTTGTCGAGAAAGTAAATTTCTCTCTGAGGTGACTTAATGCAGCAGATTCCCCATTTCCTGTTGACTGCAACAGATTAGAATAGAAAGAATGGTTGAATGATATAGAAAGAAGGATGAGAGCCCTGCTACTACCATTTCTCAAGTGACACAGCCGTTAATGCTCACATTTCTCCAGTTGGGATGGATTTTTAATTATCCACTTCCAGTGAATAATAGTCTTATAATTATCTGCAATGAAATATATCAACCTAGACAGTGTTCACTCATAACGAAATCCTTTGATATTAGTAAGTAAAAAAAAACAGTAAGGATGAGAAGATGAGCAATGTTTTAATGACAGAAAGTCAGTTCTTTTTTGTTGTCGTGGCTTTTGAACATTCTCCTGACTGATGTAAATCTCACTTTAAGAATAACACTGCAACTTTCCTAAAAGATTGTATTTATGGCATCCAGAATTTTAACAATTGTCAAGCATAAACTGAAATGGTCCTCTGAAAAAGGAATGTGGTCTCATTAAAAGAGATGCTCTCAGTGAGCTTCCTCTGACTCAAAAAAACCCCATTCGACACCCTCCAGACAGTGGAGACATCCATTTCCCTCTCATCGTCTTCAACTATTTGCTTCCCTTGGAGACGGCCTCATCTCATTCTTCTTCACTTGCTGCTGTGACATTGAAAGAGACCCCTAATCAAAACATTTGTCTTTCTTTCAGCCTGTGCTCAGACCGGTGAATGAGAGCTGACACCAGAGGGAGACGTATTTGTCCCAATCAGGGCCTCATCTCTGTGTCACCGCTGGGCGAGTGTTTCATCTCGACAGGGCACTGATGAAGCCGCCACTTAGCCTTGATTTGGAGGAGCGGCTCGCCACTGCCAAAGTGCCAGGTTAAATCACAACAGCAGTAGCTCAGCCATGGCCATTATAGGCAACGCAGGCATTCTGACTTTACCATAAATGTTGCAATAATGATCCCTGCCTTGTCTGTTGTCAAGTGAGCTGTAATTATAATTTCGTATTGCAAAGGGGGAGAAGATTATACTGCTTTTATGACTGTGTAGACCTATTTGTATGTTTGTGTGAGTGTGTAATTATTGTCTTATTTTGTCTTGTAAACCTAGTATTAAAATAGGGTAAATGAGGAACTCTGGCATATCTGCCTTTGTCTGCAGACATTGGAAGATGTTTACACTATTTCTTAGGCTGTGCCAAGTCATAGTTGTGCTAACATACATATCCAGACTCCTAGCAGACTTTTAGGCTTATAACTCTTATGTATTTACCCCATGTGCTGTGTAAATTGAAAAACAAATGCCACTACGCTGCATAACACTGAGCCTAGTGAGATAGGTAACAACTCTAATGGAGGTTATAAATCTTTCAAAGGGAGGTGCTCCAAAATGGGGGCCCGAATGCTGAACCTTAACATACTGTCTGTATTTAGTTGTGTCACGCTGATCAAATTCCAAAGCAACTGTGCAGACAGTAATGTGTTTACTAATAGGTTTCTGATTTTATGATCACTAAAACGAAATTCTGATTATACCAGGGCTTCAGTGACAGCCTGCATTGCTCCATTAGTGAGTACCTAACTTAACCTCTGTCTGGTTATCAGATTATAAGGTGTCAGCAGCTCTTTACAAATAAATGCAAGTGATGAAGATGAGTGTTAGACACTTTAGATTTAACCAAATTCACATCCGTTGCTGCAAGTACTACTTGCCACATTAGTGGGGGGAAAAGGCTTTTTTGGAAACTCAGAGAAAGCCTTGCTTGTGTGTGTGTGTGTGTGTGTGTGTATACAGCAAGAGAGATGAGAGGCAGGCTCCTGCTCGCTACAGTACCTGTCAGACAGTGGAATGCTGAACGCTGTTATAAGACAAGGGAGGAGAGGAGGCTTTATCAAGGTGTGTAGGATACCACTGACATGAGATAAGAGGTCTGAGTCGGAACTATATTATGCCACACCTTCACTAAGAGGACTCTGTCAAGACAAGAGTAAAGAGATCCATTTCAGTGTGGGAGCCACCATAATACTTGACTGTAGAAAGCCATTATCTTTCAAGTATACACTCTACCTTTAAGTGCATATAAGGCAATAAGCAGACACTCTATCTTGTAATTTAATTCCCAAAGCCTTTCTTTGAAATCTGCCCTTAAATGGACAGAAAACATTATTTCCAGAAAGCTGTAGGCAATGTCTTTAAAGTTTTATAAAAGAGTGAAAAGCAGTATTGTGTCTGGATTGGGAATTCAGCTTTTTTAACAGGTGTGGTTTACAGTGAGAACATCAGACAGGATGACTGTAAAGTCTGCTTGTCATGTGTGGAAGCTCAAAAGTGTGTCCTAGAGTGTCCTCTACAAGTCTACATGGATCTTCAGCAATACATCACCAAACCTCAAATGGGACTACACAACATCTCCCCTCGGACCAACTTTCACACTGCCACCTCATACACAACACCCTTTTCACAGAAATCTCTCAATCAAAGCGTAATTTGCATTTCAAAGTAGCACTTTACAGCCATGGCGAGGACATAAAATCACATCTGCTTTCAAATAAATAAATGGGAATTCAAAATGGTGTAAAAGATGATATAAAAGCAAGTGTTGGCAGAAAACTAAGCTTGTCATATTTTATGTCATTTACAGTACATTAGCAAATGCCATAAAAGTGCACAGCTGTGCGAGATGCAGCAGTCATAGGATTTAGGGGACTTAAGGCAGTAAAACAAATGGGAGGGTAATGATAGAAAAAGGTCTGCCTGAAACTCTGTGGGCAAAAAGCCTAGAAACTAATTGAAAATGCACTCTTTTAATTTTAGCACTTTTTCTTTAGAATCACATAACATTTTAATCAGATCTATATAGTTAAAGAGCTGTTTATCAAACTACTTTGCTTAAATGGAACAAAATACACCTTACTCAAGACAAGGCTTTTTCTTCCAAGTGGAGGGCCCTTCACTTTAGTCAAACATATTTTCATTAAATGGTTCAACAGATGCTATAAATCAACCTCTTTGCGAGCATTTTTAATTCATAAAGCATAATATAATATATTTTCAAAGGCAACAAGGACTGTTTTTCCAGTAAGCGCTTACATAAGTTCCACAAATAACTTATAAATCCAGAGTTTGCTTCATTGTCTGTCACGACATGCACGACCGGTGTGACCAGATTGTGAGACTTGCTCCTATTGTCCATTGTTGGGGAATCAGTGAGCAGATACAGAAAGCGTGTTCTTCAGTGGATCACAAGATGGTTTGATGCTGAAGCGCAGGTGCCTCTCATCTCAGGTTACTGTCTCTCGGCGCTCCTGGCCTCCCCCGGGGCATTTTGCCACATCCAGCTCAGCATCCTGGTTACTAGACTGTGAAACCTCAAGAAAGCCTTTTTTCAGGACTACTCCTCTTCTTTTTTCCATGCCTCTTGAACTTTCTTTTGCCGACAGCATTGCCTGGGGCCATAATTCATCTTCCAATAGTGGAATAGCTTTGAACCCCCACACTCCTTCCATTGCTGCCTCTACCCCCCCAACAATGTCTCTACTTCTACTCTTTCTAATTTTTTCTAATTTAATATCAGTTTAGCCTTTGCCATTCATTTTCAGTGCAGGTAAAACACTTTGTGAAATATAGTTGTACCATTTGTTAAATAAAGAAAAAAATACACAAAGGTGTCCACACTCCTCACAACTTTCCCTCCTCCCACACTTTCAGCTCAGTTGGATGTCGATTTGACTAATTTCTCTGATAAGGTTTTACAAAAAGATGTTTCCACCGAGGAGTGTTTACAGGGGAAGCTAAGATTTTAAGAGTGGTGGACAGACAGTATAAGGTCACTTTATTTAAAACCTGTAGAGTTCCATAACTAACTCCCACTGGCTCGACAAGCAATGATGAATTGTGTGACTGAGGACTTCTCTTTACACTTTAACATTTAACATTAGGAGGAAAATTCTATCTCTAACTCACAATTTAGCTCTATTAGGAAAATATACAGATTTCAAAAGACAGGAGATGGTGAGACAAAGATGTCTAAATCAGCACTATGGGTTTTTGAACAGAGAAACATACTGGCCTGTCTTTCTCTTAATGAGAGCTCATTGGCAATATAGACCATTACAGAAGAATGCCAAGCATGAAAAGCAGCAATAAAATCTGTGCCATCTACTGTAGAGTTCTCGCTTTATAATCCAGGATAGGGACTCACCACCTCTCAACTTACTGTGTGTGGCTAGTGGGTTGTGGAGACATATCTTAAAGCACTCTTAAGTGGTGATGACATGGGTTCTAAACCAATTAGAGGCCCACTCAACAAGAAGCAGTCATGGTCTTCTGCAGTTTTTACTGGGCACTTACAGGCTCTTCTGTACTTGCTTTTTGCCTGGTCACTGAACTGCCACTGTGACTCCAGCACTTGTGGACTTACCCTTAGCTATTACCCTTGCTGCTATTTCCTAGGTTGTCAGAGCTTTTGTCCCACTGCTGGGAAGGTTGCCAGTTGCAAGGTGGAAAATTCTGCAAGGCTCTAGCACAGACATACACAAGCATATGAATGCATTGAGGTGTACACGGAAAAATACACCCATAGAAAATGCATGTGCCTGCATAGAGAAATGGAGTGCAGCTTTTGTAGAGACTAATGGAGATAATGTTGCACCATTGAAGGTCAGGTCAGGGAAGATTAGAATGGCTGCCCCATACTGACAGTCTGACCTTTAGTAAACTAGTACTCACAGTGTGACTTCGCTCCTTTTGCCTTGTAGCATCTCTGTGGCAATGCCTTTCTTACGCAGCATAGACGCTTATATTCAATGTTTAAAAAATGTGACCTAATCACAGTACTAGAATCTCCAAGCAGATCTTTTCTGGGCATTCAGAAAGTACTGTTACGAGGGAAGGAACCTTTTGGAAGGAATTATGAGCTGTTAATTTTTACCTACACAGATACACGAAGAGGTTACCAGGTAGCTTATCTGTCGTTGGAAACCGGCTAGAAATGGACACTGTCATGGGAAGGTGAGGATGAAAGTACGTTTCAGTTAGCAGGTTTGTTGTAATGAGTTAAAGTAAGTTGGAGTGGCAGTGTGATGTGATGCCCTTTGGGAAGATAAACATCAGATTCTGTTATCATACTTCAGGCAGTGCTAGTGTGTGTGTGTGCACATGCTGTGTTTGTTAGCTATGACTCCCAGGCAATTTTAGACCCTACAGGATGACAACTCTCTCCTGCACCTGGCTGCAGAGGAGCAATTAGTATGTCACAACCTGAACCTTCTGTGCTAATCTTTCTCTGTCTCTGTCTAACTCCCTGTGTCTCAATTTATTTCTCTCTGTCTGTATCTCCACCTTTTTACAGCTTTTTTTCCCCCCACTGCTATAGCCACAACTTAATTCTGTGGAGGTTGACAGCAGTTTTAACATGACCCAGCTAAAAGAACAGGCCTGTGGTCAACTGTGGACTAAAAAATCACACATACGTGGTGTAATATCTCACATTCAGTAATGTACATAACACAAAACAAAATATCCCTTGTGACAAACTAATGGTTGCCCACATGCATATGATAAAACTTTACAGAAATACTGCACAATTTACTACAGAATTGCAAATAGCATCTGCCAAAGTCCCAGTAAATAAGGTCTGACTGAGAGTTTGCCTGATTCTTCTTGAGTAGTGCATTTAAGTGGAGATTGTGGCTGAAATGAGCAGTGTACATTAGTGACAACATTATTACTGCCTAGATTTTTTTATGTTTAACCTTGGCTTAAATGGTGCTGAATATGAATAATAGGTTCCAGATGTTGCTCTGTCAAAAAATATATTCAAATATATTAAAGGAATAGAACAGTGCATGTAATGTCTCTCTATTTATTTTTAGATGTATATTTTTATGAATAAAATTGCTGGTATCCATGCATCTCTAAGGTAATGAAGTTGTCATTGCAGAGAACAAACAGGGAGAAGAATTGGATGTGTCAGAATTGGGGGGGATTGAGACCACTGGAAAACATCTTTGTGAAGAGGGTATGATTCAGAAAAAAAATGTCACTTTGGGTCTTTTGACTATCCTGGCATATGCTAGCGTAGCATAATATAAGAAATTTAGGAAAAATGACTGATGATGATCTATTGTATTAAAACATGTTTCCTTTGGGCTGCCACAGCATGGTTTCTTCTACAGGTGTTGGAATGATGTGCGTAATGATGCACCAAATGTTTCTACATTGTCAGTATTAAGCCTGGATTTGTAAGCAACTGCAGTAACTCAGTCAGTTCAAGTTTCTATCGGCGGTTTCCACGCAGAGAGCATAATTATAAACAGGAAGGGCAGATGTGAGGTTTTCAAATGTTATCCCACAAAGAAAGGACTTCTGCTTTGCTAATGAGGGGATGGGACACTATCAAACATTGATGTTCATATCGCTCGGGAAATGTTGATCGAAGAGCCTGCTTACCCACAGTATATCTGCCAGCTGCCTCATCTGTGGGCAGCATGCATCAAAACTGGGTTTGATGACGATGTGACTTTTCATCTGCAGGCTTAGAAGTCACATAGGTATAGATTATGTCCTCTCTTTTCACTCTCCTGTACGGTTGTATTCACCCTGTGTTGCTCTCTTTTTCAAAGCCCAAAGCATATAATTTGTCATCTGTAGAAATTGTTCCCCTCTCTTGCCATCATAGTGGAGCATATTTTCATGATCTGTAGGATCAAGGGTTTTTCAGTAAAGAGACTCCATATCATCCAGTGACCCTGGTTTTACGCTGCAAGGCTCATAATGAGTCCTCAGCAAACAGGGTTTTTTTTTTTTTCTTTTCTGTGCCAGTTGAGCTGTGACCCAGCTAAGGCCTAGCAAATCAAAGACATCTTGAGTCTTCTCATTATTTACTTGTGACAGCTAGCAGAGAAACATGATTAAAGCAAGCCAAATTAAATAGAGAGGAGCGAAGAAGAAACAGTGCAGTCAAGATATGTGGATTGGTTTTATCAAATGTTTGCGTTGCACTTCAACATAGCTGAAGGTCATAGCTGCCAATTAAACTGAAAAAATCAAGCAGAGGCTGTTTATCACACTATTTTATATTTACTGAACATTTGCCCACACAACAGCAACATATTCACAAAGGTAACCCTGCAATTAATTGTGCTATAATACTGTTTGTATAGTGTGTATATATGTGGAAGATGGAGAATGATTGTTTTCCTGTGAGTTAGTGAGGAAGATGAAAAGATGAGTTAGCTGTGCCTGTAGGGCCATGAATCACTGCTGGGTGTGTGCATGTGCAAAACCTTTAATATCTCACAAATTCACCTTGTCATGATGTCACTACACCATGTCACATTGCTAAAGAACACGGAGAAGGTCTGCTCCCTCAACATGTGTCTCATATTCATCGTGGTATGTTTAACAAAGTCATTATCTTACACACATCTTACGGATTCAAAACTAAGCATTATTTTATGTCTGCTATTGCAAAGGAGTTATTTCCAATCATCAAAATAATTAGAAACTCCAAACCAAGCCTAATATGACTCTGGTCAATTATATTCTTAAAAAATATAATTGGTCTCAGATAAGAAAAAAAAAATAAAAAGCTGAAACATGTTTTGGCCCAGTGCTTATTTGCTGCCAGTAGAAAGAAGCTGACAGTAGATATTGTGATATCACAGCTCTGTTGCTCAAACATATGTTGTTACAGACAAACCTACATGCCCAACACAACTTAGCCATTAGAAGGAAGCTTTTAAATGTCCATGCAGCACGTCATAGAAGCGATGGAACAGGCCTCTAGGGAACACAGTGAGAGAGAGCGACTGCATCTAGTTTGTCCCCACCTATGTGGATAGGGCTTAATTAGGGCCCGGGCATTTCATTAAGGCAGCTATTAAAGTCAGCTTTGTTTAGTGCAACACTGGCATGCCACACTGGGACACTTGAGCCATCACACTCGCATGCACATGCATGCAACTACGGCAGTATTCATCTAGTGGACCTGAACAGTGGGGCAAATTCTTTTTACTATAATTAATATGAACTCTTTCTTCCCCCACACATGTGGGTGAAGAATACATATTGTATCCTCCACCCGCTTCTTTGCACTCACAGGGACCATCCATCATTTTACCTTAATATGTTTAGTTGCACCACACAAGGGCGAGGGATTCTGAATGAAATCATAAAGGACACTTAGATTGCCGTTACATGCAAGAGAGGATCCCATATATCACACCCCAGTGTGTTCATTTCCAGGAAATGACTTGGGTCTCATCCTTTAATAAACGGTTGATCTCTCCTTCCATCCCTTTGTCTTCACCTCATAACCGCGTAAGATATAGAGAGATGGTAGCAGGCACTAATGTTATAACTTTATTATGTTGATGATTGGGATGCATTTCATATAGAAAATATCCATTTTGTATTGCTTTCTTTCCCTAATCATAAACAAAACATATTGTGACCTATTTCACATATTCATAATCCTCACTAAATGCGAGAGAAAATGGGTGTGCAACGTGTTTCTGCTTAGTGTCAGTTTAAGCCGAGCAATTGACTCACTTTCTGCCAGCCTGCTTTCCATTCTTTCCAGTCAGCTGATCTCTAAACCGTTTGTTAGCCTCTGCATGCAGGGACTACACAAGTCATCCCATGAAGGAATTAGAAAGATGGAGAGAAAAAAAGCAAGAAAAGAAAAAAAGTGAGTGAGAGAGAGATAAACTCATCTCTGATCTTAAGTGACAATTTGACTTGGCATTTTGCCAGGAGAACACCATACTGATGAAAGAGTGCATAAATAAAGGATGCAGAGGAGATGTCAGCCAGCCACAGTAGAGTGGGAGAGACACAGGGAGTGAGTTGGGAGGAGAGACAGAGAGGAAGAGTGAACCATTTGGACACCTCTGGCTAGATTCCCTTGCCCATTACAAAGTCTGGATCTGACTTCATGTGCAATTAGAGGCAGTGTAAATCAGCAATTAGGTGCATAAATGAAGAAATGTCAGCTATTACCTGGAGCACAACAGGCTGACAGACCTTGCCACGGAGCATTCCAACACAGCCAGGATCCCTCATCTTACAGCCAGCCACCCACCCACACAGTTGCACACACATACTCACGGCAAGTTCAGCACACGCACGGTTCTCCACTCACAGTTCAATTGAGCAGTTTCTGACTGGTTTTGTCAAGAGGGTGGCACTGAGCTGCATGGCTCAATTAGACATGTTGTTGTAGTTTACAGTAAGTATGACAACCGTTCCCTATAGAACTGTCATAATCTCTTCTCTGTTCTGAGTGTCTCAAAAAGCTCAAACTGATGAAATAAAAATAAAGAAGAAACGGGACATGTGAAAGGATAAATGAAAACTACAAATACCATGTCCATGAAGATTCTCAGTCATGTGTTAACAACCTGCTTAATAGAGGTAGGTGACTATTACATCTATTCCCACCCTCCTCTTACATTGTTCACCTGAAGAGCCTATTCATGCTATTCAGGCTCTTCAGGTGGTTTCAAGTAAAACCAACCTGGAGTATAAATTTGTGGTCTCCAACCAACTTTCCTCAAACTGATAAAGTTACTTGGATGTGTAGTGAAATATTCCGACCTAACAAGAAGGAAGCCCAGTTGTACAGAGAAGATAAAGAGAAAGTTTTTCTTTTTGCCCATCTGGCAACTTTAATGAAAGAAGATGACAGACTCAGACTCAGACTCTTTCGCGGTATGCGAAAGAGTGTAGGGGCGATTTTTTATTTAGTTTTATTTTTAATTATCTACTCACTTTTCTTCAACATCTCATACTTCTTCAGTCTGTCTACTGAAGTAATGTTTTAACCTTGTGATCATGAACCAGGGAGTCATCTTAACACATTTTTTTTTTTTTACCTGCTCATTCTCACTCAAGGTCACATGGAGTTAAAACCCATCTCAGCATTCATTACTGGAGATGAAAGTCAAAGGGACACCCTGCATAGTGTCTCAGTGTATCACATAGCTATAATATAAACAAACACACGTCCAGCTATAGACATATTAGAAGTTTCATTGAATGTATGCACAGAAGAAACAACATCAAGTTTGAATTTACTGATCATCCAGCATCATTTAGCCACAGCCTCCATACCTAATGTAACAACAGGGCTCACTTACCTCCGCATTTTACTATAGTCACAGCTGAATTTATACCACATCCTGGCAACTATAACCTCCCTGAGTTTATTTAGGCTAGTTTTAGTTTGATACTTAAATAGGTGAAGACCTATAAAGTGGTGCTACCAAACATAGAAGGGGAAAAATTTCAGTGCTGAATAAGCAGGTCACTTTGCAGCACTGTCAACAGAGTTGTCCTAATTATGCAGCCACCCAAACAGAGGCCTCTCTACTCTGCAGGCACACTGGCTTGTCAGATTTCTTGCGAAGATCAAGAGCACGCACACACGGACTCCACGCAGCAACTGCTTCTGCACACTCACCTCATGCCCTAAGCCAGCTAAGGCATAAGTTTATAGCGTTGAAGTAAATTTACACAAGTGTGATAAGATCGAAAAGGAGCACGCAGTGCCCTAGATTACTCCATGTCCAAGTGGCTTGCCAGTGTGAGGGATAGGGTGCTGTGACCTAGGGAGATGGAAGCATTAGCCTTCATCTTGGAGCAGTACCCTCTAGGGATGTGCATGCTCTGATGCAAGTTATTAAAGCAAACAGCTGCATCAGCCATAGGGAAGCTTTTTGGTGAGTGTGTGTTTCACATGTTTGGGTTTGAGTTGTGTAGAAATGTACATTAGCAACATAGATATTCATTGTTGTTATAGGAAGATATTGCACACAACAAAAATAATTTAGAGTTGTATGTGACCTCTGTCTTTTTCATGCATTTGCTGATGTTTTTGAAGCAGCCCACATACTCCTTGATGATTTCCTTGGTAATTAGATATATTCCCAGTGTTGTGTGCTAGCGTTAAATGTCATTATACACCCCATATAGCTTCATCCTCTGAGCTAGGTAACACATTATAATGAATGTTTTTTTATTCCCATTGCATCTGTTCTAACATCTACAATACCATCATTTCACATATGGTGCAAACTGACATTTTAACTTCACGGTAGTATTCAACAAGATGATATCATTTTAAAGTGACATCAGTTCACTCCTATGACGATGGCAGGTTAGAGATGCAGTGCTCATGGAAAAGAGTGTAAAGCAGTATCTGTGACATCATGGCGTTTTATTGGCTTCAGACGACCACCTCCTATGAGGACTGATTCAGTAAACAGTTGGAGTGAGAAAAAATAAATCAAGGCAGAGATATTCAGAATAAATAAATTTTTTCTTCTGCGCTTTGGATGGCCTCCAGTCTGAAGTTGAGAAGTTCTGCCATATTTTTTGGCTCCTGATAAATTTGTGTGTGTGTGCGTACTGTCTTGTTTCTGATATTGTGAAAGGACTCATCACACTTAGGGAGGCAAGGCTGAGGCAAAATGAATAGCTTGTTTACTGGATGTCTGCAGCTCCTGCCTCCCCCTGACATTGCAGATGCTTCCCATTTAGGTAACAGAAAGCTGGAAGGGCTTGAAGATGCTGGAGATACTTGGAAGGATAAGGGCAGACAGCAACCATGCTGCTGAAGGCAATAGTTCCCTGCATAGAGATGCGTTTTTCAGGCCAAGCCTGGCAGCAAGTTTACACTGCAGCCCACAAACGCATGACAGGCGTGGCATGCAAGAAAAGCCAGCACCATCTCCCAGATGCAATAGGAGGAGATGCCTTATGAGTCCTGCTATGAAAGGTGTGGAATGAGTTCCCAAAAATAAAACCGCCCATCTAAGCAGAGTTTATATTCTTGCTGCATCTCTTTTTTCCTCTCTTTACACACAAAGTCAGCTGAGTAAGCACAGATTCCTGAATGCCTTTTTACCTTTGCCCAACTTCTTTTTTCCCTTGCCAGACACTATTTGTCTCTAACTCTCTTGTTTATAGTATCTGGGGCCATCTGAGCAACTCTGCAGTGGAACTCTGCACTGCTGGGTTTAGAGCAGTGTGTGGGAAGGATTAATGTGACAGAGCCTCCCAAACGTGCCAGAAAACCATCATCTTTAGCCCTGGCAGCAAGAAACGCACACAAATGGGGTTAGTAAGATGAGTTAACTGGCTGGCTGCTATCTAGCACAACCCCCCCCCCCCCCCCACCACTAAAACAGGGCTTTGTATGCTAATGAAACTCCACAGATAAGCAATGGCAGGCAGGAAAAAAATGTGCAAGGCATTAAATCATGCCTCTGCTAGCATTAAGGAATAATAATAATGGAGAACATCGAGATGTCTCTGGTTATTGATGTGTCTTTTATGACATGCCTCTATTGAAGAGAGTGTGACACTAATGTCTGCCCTGTGGCAGGGTGGGAAGGCGGATCACAGACAGCAGCCGCTGTTCATTTATTTGTATAAGAAAAAAAAGAACAGTGTCAAAAAACATATACAGCAATAATTTCTAAATCCAATTTAGCCCTTTTGTGAGACTTGGAAATATATATCAACAATATTACCAGCATTTACACACAATTCAGGGTTATCATTTCACTTTTTTATAGGAAAAAAGAAATGGTTTTAGAGATTGGAATAGATGAAATACTTATCAAGTTGGCTAGAGGGAGGAGAAAGCTTATATTGCTGCAGTTTCTCTTCAATGCACCCTGATTGCGGCAGAGTTTAGTTTGAAGAGACTCATGCCGCAGGTGCCACCGTGTGACGGTTGGGCTCAGATGGATTTAAACCACCATTTGCACCACTGGCAGCAGTTTGCTTCCATATGTTGTGGAGTGGGCAGGCAATGTGGGATGCTCAGCTGGCTGTGTGGAGTGGGTCAGAGTCCTTTGCCCAGGGCAGGCTATCTAGGGATTTGCTGTTTCTTTGTGGTGCAATGCACTGAGAGTATGCTGGCAACTTACTGAAGCCCATATTAACCAAACACTGATGAAAGTACTAGAGAGAGCTATACATCAAAAGGGTAACAAACAACAAAAAATAGTGGCAGCTTTGGAAAAGATGTGAAAATCCTGATTTAAATATAGACAAGAATACTTTTCTTTCATTTACTTTCAAAAATTTAGTTTTAATTTGAATATTTTTTTAAAGCTGTCATAGAGAATCAAGTGGCTTGCAAATGGTTAGGTCATACAAAAAAAGAGAAAAAAAGTTGATAACTCAACTGCAGATCAATAGCAAGTAAAACTTGTTTATCAAATTAGCTTATTAAAACAAACATGACGCTTGTCTCTCACACCTCAATGACTCGCTCCTCTTCCTCTTGGTCAGCACATGTACAGTATCACAGAAGAAAATGAAACCCTATTATGGCTGCATAATGTGTGTGTGAACATTTGTCCATATGATTTTTTTCTCCATCTCTCCACAGTCTCCAGCAGTGTATTGAGACAGCCAAAGTTTTACTTTGCTTTTTCTATCTTTGTATTTGCACTGTACTGCCTAAATTCCCAGAGCTCAATCTGTATGACCCCACCCAGCACCTAAGGCCTGAATGAGGAACCCCCAGTAAATCTTGCTGTGGCTTCATCAGATGTGTTTGTGTGCTTCTCTAAAGGAGGGAGTGTGTGTGTGTGTGTGTGTGTGTGTATTTGTGGGGGGGTGGGGGGTGGGGGTGTAATGGAATAGTGTATTCCTGGGGCGAAGGCTGAGCACATAGATGGCGGAGAGCATCGTTAAAAGCATACAAGCATGCTTATAAGAGAGAAGGGCAGTGCTGCTCAGGAAAGGGCAAGCTTTTATAGGTACAACCTTTAAGTATGAGTGCAAGCAATCAACATTTTTCTTTGTGCATGGTGTTCAGAATTCTTGTGTTTTTTTTCCCATCAGCTGTGGGTGTCCTAAAGTTTGTTGATTTGTCCTCTGATTTATTTTTTTTTTTACTATTTCCCTCTCTTTTTTAACACATACGCTTTCTTAACATGGTTGTCCTCACATGGTCGTGAAAGAGTGTTGAACTAGCAGGTCAGAAGTCTCTAATAGGTTGTTGGTTCTCAGACGTAATAATGGCGCTGATTCACTTTCTTTCTAACACTGCAGCGTTAATGGGAGTCCAAGGGTGACAGTAACACCATATGAAAATAATAGTGTTTGCCATGTACTAGCTTGTTGATTTGCTGCCTGATAGATTTTTAATATCCACTGCCGGGTCGTTTCAGACGGTTGGTTGTGGCTATTTAGCAGCTCAATGCTTCTGGACAGGAACTGTGCTGCCACCACAGAGAGGTGGCGGGGGTTGGGACAAGATAGAAAGGTTAGACATTTCAAATTAATAATGGTCTGTGGCAAGTCTGCTCGGGACTTGGCCTGTCTGAGAAGAAAAGATGTATGTTCAATGACTAAAAGGTAAAAGGTTTGTTCTAATTATCAGAAGTGACTGTGTCTGGATGCAGAGGCAATAATCAGGTTTGAGAGGACGAAAAGGAGAATAGGGACACGGTGACCCGTGAGTGGAGAGCAACAAACAAATAGAGAAATGAAGCAATGCAGACTTCAACTGACGAGACAATCAAAGTGCCCTTCTAAAACCTTGTAGCAGCAACCTTGAGTGACTCACTGACAACCAAACACCTTCTATACATACACACCATATTTTTGTATTTGTTAACAGTTCATATAAACACATTTTAGATTTTATATCTAAGTCTGTTAGGGACAATAACAAAACTCTATTTTTCTACGTATTTTTTTATAGCACATGGCACCCTAGAACTACACATGTATAAAGTACAGGGAAAAGTAAAGAAAGAATGAATGTTCACAATGGAAGCATTCTGACTTGCTGTCCTTAGTATGTTTCACCCTGTGGTTAAACTCAGTGGTGTCTTATATAGTTAGTTTTCACAGGCTTGATGACCAAGCTGTAAATTTGGTGGTCTAGTAGCTTGTAAATTAATAAATGGAAAAAAAGAGCCCAAGCTGACAGGTGTGGACCACAGTAGAGTAAAAGCATGATAACATAATCACAACTTCACATAACATTGATTGGAAGAAGCTCATAAATAATCAAATGCTGAAAAATAATAAATATTTTACAGATATTATAGTTTCCTAATCAAGCCAAAGCTAAATTTGACAGACTTGCTGGAAGAATTAATTGATAAATCACCAAATTCACTATCAACTGAAAATATTTCCTGTTTTGAATCAGAGGTCAATACCTTCTGAAGATTGCTCTGAAGAACTATCGGTGTGATATTTACACTTCTGCCACCTAGCCACAACCTCTTCTCACTGAGTGAAATGAACCTTTGTGAACTCAGCACTATTCCTTGCGCACTACCCGTCATCTTTCACACAGCCTGTAATTGGATTTCACCAGGAGTCGATGCTGTTCACAGGGAATCTTATGTTTCTCACTAACAGGTTATTTCATGAAACTGACAATATTGTATATGTCTTTTTCTTGTACAAATTCATAGTAAAATCTGCTATGAGTTTCTCTAAGAAATTACTGAATATAATCACCTCAAGCACTGTGTTATGAATTCCCCTTTATTTGTAGGTAGGTCTAATTTTGACACCTGCCTCATCATTTACAATTAGGCATTATAGGATGTAATTGGCCATCTGCCTGTGCCATCTTGTGTTCCTGGAGAGGAGCCATGTTTGTCTCCTGTTGTTTGGAGAGCCTGTACACTTGGAGATGCTGTTGCTCTAAACGTGACCCCTTGATTCATTTTATATTTTTTAGCTTAACAAGGAGAAGTGTCAAACGTACCTGGAATTCTTCATTTAGTATTTTACATATACAGCACAGAAGATATATAAATAGCCCACGTAGCTGGAAAGCTGTTTCTATGAGTTAGTGAACGATTTTCTGCAATTAAGGTAGGAAATGCTCCTAGTACAAGACACCAAGCAAAGACTGAAAACTGTTCAGCATAAAAGAATCCTTTTGCCTAAGATGAAGAAGCAGGGGAAAATATCAGTGGCTAGTGAATATCTGACAAAAAAAAAATACAGAGATTGAAATGGAAAGATTTAAAGAAACAGAATACACATTGCTTCCTAAATTATCCTCACCTCTAGTGAACTCAAAACCCTTGGCAGGTACTGTAATTGCTCTGTTCTTCCTGTCAGTCACAGTTAACTCTCTCTCTAGCTGTTCCCACTTTTAGCTCCACCTGTGCCCCGTCGTCTGGTTGACGCGTTGACAGGCACCACATTTCTGATGACAGGCAAGGAAATCTTGAGTGACAGTGGCTTTCATTCCTTCATCCCTGTCACTCACACTGCTTGGCCACTGGGAACAAGTGTTTCAACTTAGCTTGTTGTCTCTTTACTGTAAGTGCTTAGCACTGACAGTGAAGAATTATGTCTACCTATGTGCATTTCTCAGAAACCCTGTAGTTGACACTAGCGTTAAAAATGGTAGCCCACAAGCGACTCTGTTTTGATCATTGCAACATGCATGAGGTCATTTACCTTATGAATATTGCAATGATCAAAAGAGCATTTGCCAGCAGGTTTTCTCTGGCGTCAGGCAAATTTTTTCCTGCAGCCTGAACAGTGCCACTGTTCTTTCTCTCTAAAACAGGTTATTTTAAGTCCACAATAAAAACACAGGGGCCACAGTACCTGAGGGATTTCAATGTGTTTGCCCAATGGCATACTTCCAAAACAATAGTTCCATCATCATCCAGGGCTTGGCCTTCTCTCTTGCCCTCTGTTCTTTGCTTTCCCTTCCCGTGGTACTACCCTCCTGTTCTCCCTCTTTCCTGCATACACTCAATCACTTGCCCTTCTCCCATTCTTCGTTTGTCAACTTTCCCTCCATAATAATAATAATAATAATAATAATTGATACATTTTTAATTCCTTTGGGGAAATAATTGTGGACATGTAGCTGCAGTTATAGCACCAAGGGTTTCTTATCCAAGGACACCTCAACATGTAGCCACGAGGAACTAGGAGTTGAACTGCTGGGCCTGGATTTCATAGATGTCTGTCTTACTAACTGTGCCAGTGCCACCACCAGCCATGCCTCTGCTTAGCTGCTTCTGATCTGTCAAACAAGCACACAGCATCTATTCTCTTGTTGCTGGGTTGTTGAAAGAATTTCTGCTACCCACATGTCAAGAGTAAATTTCCTGCCATGGACCTTTTCTCTTACATGCACTGTTGTAAGTTAGTACTGGACTGAGTTTTGATTGTGTCTTTGGTCTTCTCTTTAGTTGGAATTTCCTTGCTGTTTATGTCACATATTTTCTACATTGAGTCCACATTAAGTTCATAGCCTAGCCTTGTTTGTTTCCTATTATACCTAATCATTGTCTCATATAACGTTCTTGATCTATACAAATACATCACAATTTCACTTTCTCTAAAATTCAAATGTATTGCTTTCAGCTATGAAAGTATTATATTGCTATTCACAATTTAGTTACTGGAGAAAAGTCATGGACTTGATTCAGAATTGCTTGAGTGTACCCCGAACAATGAACAAAATAAAAGTTGCAATGAAAAACACAACTAAATATTACTACACAGGTGCCCTTAACTTCACAACCAACCAAGTAATGTTCTGTGTTGTGTTGGAAAAAGTATTGAAACCACATTCCAAAAATGACATAATGTCAGGCTGTCTGGTGCCACAGAAGCAAGTTAATTAACCTCATTCAGATTTCAGCCCGGAGATTTCCAGAATGACCCCATACTTAGTACATCTGCGCTGTCTTCTCAGACGTCTTCATTTATTAACATTTCTGTTCTCTGCTCTGTGCTAGGTTAATTATCATAGCTCAAGGGGCAAGTGAGCCCACAAAATCATAAGGTGTGTGTGTGTGTTGCTCATATCAAGAGCCATTAATACCATTGTTTTGCCTCCAGTGAGATAAAATACTAGCTGCCTCCGCAAAAATAATAGATGGAGGTAGTGTCCATAAAAATTCAGTACTAAATCAAATTTTTCCATTCTACTCATTCTCATCTGTTTTATTCAATGTATTTTTACAGCTTTTACAGCTTTCCAACTGTGTGTGTGTGTGTGTGTCTGTGTGTGTTTTAGGGAAATAGACAAAAGAAATGTAGAATCAGATAGTTCAGGCTCTGCAGGTCAGAAAAGCAAAGGCATTGTTTTTACTTACTTTATATCCATTATTGATTGAGCAATTCAATTTGAAATATTATTCTGACTCTTATGGAGTGTATGTCATTTCAAGGCAATAGGAAAACTAAATAGAATTAATCATCTCAGAAGAACAACTAACACAAAACTTTTCCTTGGACACTTGTTTATCATTTAATGCAAATCGATTTTGGACTGTGGATGCTAAAGGGTAGAGAGACCCAGAAGAGCATACCATGCAGCGCCAGCTAGCAGACATCTTACTGATTTGTTTCATTTTTCTAGGTCAGATCTACAGTAATCAATTCCTGTTGACATCAATACTGGCTGAGCAACTTGAGGGAAAAGTGAATCAAAGAACAGTTTGGTACAGGGTGTTAAATAAAAGCATGTGAAGTACTTGCAAGTTTTTAAAAATCTCAGTAGATTCTTCGATAAAACTGTGGCAATTAACTCTTATGGGGGTAAGAAAGAATTTGAGAATGCTGCAATTAAGTGGTATTCAAACAGACCACCGGACCAGCAAGGTGCCTCACGTTAAAGGCAGTACAGTACATGTGCAGTTTTTGACATGTAAATTATGTAATACAGGTGTTTACTAGACTTTTTTTTCTGATTCTGTACATGCTCAGTCAAAACTCTGTTTCTCCCAGCCTACCCCCTAATGTCACAGTTTTTTGTCACTTCTGCTTCCTGTGCTACATTCTATATTACATCCCCACTACAACACCACTTCTGTCCATCTCCATCGTTTGCACATGTTTTCATGCAGATGGATGTATCTGAAGTCTGATATAGTATACCCTGTCACAGAGGTGGGAGTCAGCTGGTTGCTGTGTCACTATGACAAAACATGACAGATGTGTTTAGGCAGTGGAGTGGTGGACCTGCCACACAGCATTAGGCTCACACAGTCATAGTGAAGAGCATTGGGTATTCCCACACAGGGAGTCCAATCATGGACATAATAACGGTTTGTCCACAGTGAGGATTGGATGTCTGAGCCTGCCTGAGAGACTGCTGCAGAGCAGGAAAGCTGTAACTCAAATCTTCCTGGATATCAGAGATTCAGTGGTGGGTTTGTTTATGTGAAAGATTTCGAGGAACACTTTGGCTTAATGGGTTTGCAGTGACTCAGTCGCTGAATTCAGATGACTTACCACAAATTACTGACATGATCTAACATAAAATGATCAAAGACAACCTCATTATTCTCCCATCATTCACTGAGGCCTTTTTTTCGGAACCTGATTAATCATTAATTCATCATAAGGAGGGTTGTGCACAGAAGGTTTTGAAAACTGACAGATTTGACAGGTATCCTAACACAGCTTTTCATGTTCATTTTTCATCTACTGCTCTGCTAGTCTCGAAACCTATCAGTGAACTACAAGGCAGCCCATTGTCGATTAAAAATCTCTAAGCTGATGATGGATCAGTCTTGAAAAATTCAGTGTTTGATGAATAATGGAATGACATAATAATAAAAAAAAGTTGTGGAGAACCTTTCTTCTCATAGAAGTTCACAGCGGAATTAGTCATGCAATATTCCTTCTACTCCATAAAACAGCTGACTTAGACCCATAATGAACATAGCCTTTGTCCTTATTACTGAGTCACCTGTGGTTAGGTTTACTGTACTAAACAATGGCAGCTACCACGAACAGCAACTTCAGCTCAATTTATTGCAGACAAAAGAACCAAGAAATGACTTTGTGAGTAACCTTGGGAAAATGGGGCTTTGATTACCATAAAATTAACTGCCAGATTCATTACATAATAAGCACACATACATCAAATGAGTAGAGAAAAACCTTTGCTCTGAACCATGAGGAATACTGACATTATGATTAGCATAGGCTTTATTACCATACAGAAATTAATCTTGGGCAAATACAGAAAGTCCAGCCTATACGTTAGGAAAAACAGACAGTCTTCATGTATTTGTTCACATGTTTGCACATTTGGAGCGTATTTACAATTAGGCCAAATTTTGTCCAAATAAATTTGGTAAGTGTGTAATTGGAAAAAAAGGAAAAATAAATCATAAAAAAGTATTACAAATACACACAATAATCAACTAAATGCTTAAGCCATGTTCGTTGGCATGTTTGGCCGGCTGGCTGGCTATGAGGATAATTTTCACAACTCAGACCTCAAGTACTATAGCAACACATTAGTCATTTAATTATAACACTTTGGCAGAAAATAATAAATACATAAATAAATCAGCACTGCATCTGAAATGAGTGCATGCTGTTTCCCAACCTTTTAAAAAACCTGACACAAAATCTAGGACAAACAAGATGGCAGAGCAAACTCCACTTTAATTAACTTTCTCAGTGATTGTTGATGTATGGTTTTACATGCTTTACGCAGATTTTCTCTTTTTTTCTGCATTTGTTTGACTTTCATATATTTGCAGATATAGGTGGGTTAACCAGCTGAGATAGAAAAGAATCTAGGACAGGCTCTACCAGTTAGGGTCTTTAGTTAGTTAGTGAATGCTACATCACTCTGTATCAATCTTGTTGTCCAGGCTACACCCTATAAGTCTTTCTATAGTCTGGTCTTGTCTCTAAAGAATAGTGGATACATCAGGCCTTGTGAACCGTGTGTGAAGTGGAGCTGCTGTCAACAAGACTGTGGTCACAGCAGAGTTCAGTGTTACTCAGACTCTTGGCCAAAGAATGAGATTCTGTATTTATTATACCATACAGAGGCCACTGATTCGCTCTCACTTACGTGTGCATTTGTTCCCATCTGCCTCACACACAGTTTATGGTGCAGTTGTTTTTGCTTTCTCATAAACTTCTGGTACATGATAAAATGCATAAATTAACAAGCTGTAGTGAAGCACTGTCAGCTAAAGACCCAACACATTTTAGTGAATGAATACTCACCTCTTCACCACCACTCACTCAATCAAAGCCTCCAACAATGGTGAAACAACAGCAAGCTATCATAAACAAAAGCAATATCAGAACACAGTTAGTGCCTGCATACGCTATATAAGTGCCTGCAAATATGACACAGTATGTCACAAGCCCACCCACTGCTTCATTCCTGAATTACCCAACTGTCACCATGGCAATTGAGTTTCCTGATGAAAGCTGTCCACCAATGAGATGCATACGTCACTCTAATCGGACAGACAGGCTGTTCATGCTTACAGCGGTGCATCTACTCACTAATTTGTCAGCTGTAGGCTTTAGAATCTGAACATTTCCTTTCTTTTCTTTCCCCGCTACACGTACAAGAGATCCCGATGAGAGTGCACGTTCAGCTCTAGACCAAGAGTGGTTTTGACTTTATACCTTAAGCTAGGACTGAATTCAACACTTGATGCTGGGGTGCGGGTGTGACATTTCCCAGGCAAGGGCATATTCACACACCTTTCACAAGCCTCTGCTCTGGGGCGGGGGCTAAAAATAATCTGAGGACGTTGCAGTGAAGCCGTTCACAATAAAACCTCTGAGAGTTTCAGTGTTTTACTGCTCCCTAATTGGCCACAGGACCCTCTTACCTTCTTTATTGGGTGTTTTGACAGTGTGAGAGTCCAAATACTGCCAACAGGCTTGTAAGGTTTTTCATTGTATCACTGAGTCAGATTTTGTTTTCAAACCATGCAACACAAAGCTTAAGAAATGTAATTAAGCATACGGACAACGGCAAAATAGTTAAACATTAGTCACTTTGTGACTGCTTATTGTGAAAATGTTTGTCTTTTTAATGACATCCCTGCAAACAAGTTATTGGGGACATACAAACTTTATCAAAAGTGAAACAATTCAATGCATTTCTCTACAAGTGACAAGCAATCTCAAAATATAACATATTGCTTAAGTGACAGGATTATAAGTGGGCTCTAGAGTTTATGAAAGGCAAAATGATGAGTCATGGTATACCATGCCCATAAAGAGGAATATGTGCTTCTGCCAGGTCTGCAAACATTATTATTCTGCGATCTAACTACCTGGTCTCGCACACTGTTTGTTGTCAGTCTACTAGACCCAAGCATGAATCGAAAGTGGATTGCATTTGTGAACCACCAAATGTGCTATGGAGGCAGGGTTCCCTGGTTTTCAATGATACCATTGATCTGTTAAGGCTCTGATTTCAGTGAGGGCGCACTGCATACTTTTTAAGAGGAACAGGACATAGAAATTAAAATAGATTTATCACTGGAAGTTCATATAAAATCACTCCGCGTGCTATTTTCAGACTCCATTTGTTGTTAGTGGAAAAATAACAGAGTACCGTAACAGTGTGCTGGTGTTGCTTACATCTAAGACACAGATGATGATATTTTCCATCAGTTGCCTTCAACTGGCACTCAAGGGTTGTATATTATTGACAGACTTACAGTCCAGCATGCATGTCAATGTGGCTAACGGGGAAACCTGTCTGAAGGTGTGGCTTTCCACCCTCCAGCTATATTGTGCTCCAGTGCAACATGGCCCTGAGTAGCAGGAGAATTATAAACAAGTCCTGTCAATTTTCATTATAAGGCATGAGGTGCTGTTCCAGGTCCAGCTGCTATGCTTGGCTGCTTCCCACCACCCTTAGAGCCTTTTAACCCTAATTGACAGTCTTAAGTCCACTATTCTGGTGCTAAAGAGACAGACCGGGAAGGAGTGGGAGGGGGGAGTAAAGTGGAGATAGGGAACAGATAAAGTGAGGCTGCTCTGTGTAACCCCATGAAATATGGGATTTTCTCATGAATAATTTATTTTAAAATTTATTGCAATAAATCAAAATAACATAACATAAAAAAGGAAATAATTTCTGAAGCTCTGAGAAATAAAGACCCACATTGTGGAAAATGCACCACCAAAGTTAAATATTTTATGTTTTCTCTTTCTTCTCAGCACACTGATTTAATTACAACAGTGGACCTTATTTCATTGTCTCTGACTCCCAAGTAGGTGAATGCCTTTATCTACTAAACACTGCTGTGCATTTACCACTGAACAAGTTGACTCATAAGCTGTGTAACCATCCCTACTGCTCCCTCTCTTCTCTCCTCCCTGCCGTTAAATGCTAAACTAAGCGAGCCATGCTAATCGGTGGGAAGAGGCGACTAAAGCTACTGCTAATCCATTCTGGAATTACGGGGGAGAACAAATTAAGAAACTTCAACTCATTAGCTGAGCTTTAATTCACCGCCCCTCCTGGAGTAATCCCTAAACTCAGCCTCTCCAGTTAATTATACTGAGGCCCTGGATGAGAGGCCCTTCATTGTGTTTTTGTTGTTGCTGTGCTGTGTTGAGTTTGTGAGGTGCATGTGTGTGCCTGTTTGCCTCAGTGGTTCTGACTCAGAAAGGCAGACTAAGAAACATCAATACCACAGTGGTATCCTACAGTGAGAATCACCTAATACTAAATATTCTTCAGTTGGTAAGATAACTGCAAAGCTTTGACAATTCCAATGATTTATTTATTCAAGCGTTCAGGCTGTAAGGGAGATGAAGGAATGTATGTGTGTGAGTGAACTTTTCTATTTGTGGTGTGGAGTATGAAAGTAAACTATATAAAAATATAAACACTTTCGATCAAAAATATGCACCAATCTCTTTTCTTTGTGCAGGTTTAAGGGAATTTTCAGGGCACTTATGTGCATGTGGGAAATGCTAGGCACTGCTGTGATGAGAGAAGGCAAAGCCAGAGAAATCAAAATAGTCCCTTTCAAGAAAAAGTCACCTGTGCAAAGTAAATGATTTACAGGCTATGGCATTTTCTCTCAACTCTGAGTATTGATATACACAAATACCATGTGATGTTAGCCCTTTTTGAGGAGGAACCAAAGAACCGTAAAATGAGATTTAGCCATTTTCAGAAAGTGCCTTCAGATTCTTTTAAATGTTTCTAAACATCCAAGTATAGATTAATGCGGCTTGAATGTGTAATAGCAACATTGCATGCTTTTGCATTCCAATACATTCAGAACATCTGCAAAGTATTTCCCTTATAATGACCTTGTGAGTTTTTGCAACTGTTTTCTTGATTGTGATGCTTCATGTTCATCCTTATAGCTCTTAGCTATGTGCACAAAAGTGTTAATTATTAATATCCACATTTGAAAAAGGCTGTGGCTGCACAGACAAAGGTGCCTAACAAGGACATCTTTACGGGCTACAGTGTTAACTGAATATGCTGAAACTCAATGTGCTGTCATAGGTAAAAATATCTGTCCATTCTCTCAAAAAGGCATGTTATAAAATGGATTTAGCTCTTGTGTCCGCAGGAGTACAGAACTCATTTTCAATCGACAGCCACAAAATTTTCCATTTTTTTTTAGACACCAGATACTTTATAAATTGACAGTAGTTGCTGCGGACACCACCACCTTTCAGAGAGGATTTCAATGGCTTTCTGAGCTGTGCAGATGGATTCACATTTGAACTTTGTCATTACATGGGTGATAAGCCACCCATAAGAGAGGCTTTTGTAATTTCAAATATGGATAAGTGGCAGTAGAGGATCAAGTAGGAGCGATGGATGGATGGATGGAGGGAGGGATGGATGTTCAGGCCTGTGCTTTAAAACCACTTCATGTGCCTCACTTATCTTGCCCAGAGACACATGCGGTGATTGTTGTAATCAGACAGAGACCTTTAAGAGGCCTAATATGGAAGCTGTGTAATACCTGTTTCCAATTTGCTTTTGTTTACGCTCCAGTCGCACAAGTGGCTTGCCCATTTGCAATCCCCACCTCAGTAATTAACCCTCAGTACTGTGGACCAACAAATAGGACAAATTTTCTTGTTGGCCCTTCCTCCCACACCCTGCTGTGAAGAAACTGATTTGTTGGCCATGGAAGGTTAGTTCAGGGTCCGCTCGTCATGGATCCCCCATCAGGCTAATGAGGCAAATCGTGACAGCTTTGGCGAACAGAAGAAGCTGCCTGTGGTATGTTCTCTGACTGAGGAGTACATGCTGCCCCCCCACCCCCAATACAGAGCTCTTGCCCTCTTACACAATCTTATTAAAAACAGGGGTCAAAATTTCCAACATGTCTATTTTCAGTGTTTGTCTACCATTATAAAAGTACAGAGGGACCCCTCTGATCGTGAGTTATGTTTGTGAACATCATTTATGAAATGAAGGAAAAGCAGAAGAGTTGATTTTACATATATGTGTGTCTTTGTGTAGTCACAGAAATGGAAATTCAGTTGAAAACTACATTTTCAAACATCTGAAAGCACAAAGTCACCAGGAGCTAAACAGAAACAAAACAGAAATCATGATCCCTCTTACTGTTCTTGATTTTTTTTATGCATAGAAAATGTGTTTTTGTTGTGTTTGTCTCACCCTTGTTCTGCAGCATGTTGGTGTCAATTGTGTAGAGGATCTCGAGTTAGAATACATTTTACTCAATACATATACAAAATTTATGGCATTTCAACGTGACTAAATTACCACTTGAACCCTTGAACTCTACAGCCTAACTCTCTTTCACATACACATGAGCAAGCTCACTCCTTGTCACCATATTCCATCTTCCCTGGAGGCCCAATCTGACACCAGATCAGGTCTAATCTGATGCAATGCGAGACCACATCCACGCTTCTGCCGACAGCTAGAGTGAGAAAACATAATCTGTCTTTAATACCTGAACCTAATTAGCTCTGAAATCTGAGGTTAATTAAACAAAAGGAGGTTAAATTAAGTGGCTAGGATTTAAGTGGCGACATCCCGGATTAAAAACGCCCCAGTTTTTCTGAATCACTCATCCTTGCTATCCACAAAAATCCTCTTCTCTCCTCATTCTTATGTGTTTTTTTTAGAACCATGTAAAGTGCTCCACAGTATATTGTAGTTCACTACCAAAGATGTGTTTAAATGCGTATGGTTTTCCTAGAGCACAAACAGTGGAATAGAAACGAATAACCCCTGATGATAGCATGAAGCACGTTGCTCACAGAAAGGTCAACAAAAGGGTTGGTGATTATTGAAGTCATCCCAAGATAGCATATCTGTTTTGCCTCTGTAATTGATGCTGTGCCACTGGTCAGAATTACAATACCTGTCACATACTTCACCTAATAGACTAACAGTGAGTAATTACCATCAGGTTTCTCACATATAGATAGAGGGCCGCCTCAAAAGGGATCAGAGTTCTCTAATGAATGCTTAATTGACATATCTACTAATGGTCATCATAAAGCTTCCTGAGTGGGCTAACGAGTACAATGAAAGCTTTTGTCTCATCATAATCAACTTTGACCAGCAAAAAGGCACTGTCAGCAAACTCTGAGGTAATGGAAACAGTTTTTAACACCATCATTTGGACGTGTGTTTTACAATGTATTTTGCAAAGCAGAAATAAAGAGAAAGGAAATATAAAAATTGACTATAATTTACTAGGGGAAATTATAGCTCCTGTTGCAATGCATAAGGTTCAAATTTTTGTTTATTCATTTGCACGGTGCCCTGGCCTAATCATCACAATCATGATTGCAAAGAACAAAACACCAGTGCTCCTCACTCCCACTCACACAGTCTCCTCATCCTCCCTCACTGGACTGTAGAGCTGGATGGAGTGTTTCCTGCACAAAACACCTGAGATACACACACATTCAAAATGATGGCATTTTAACAAAAAGTGAAACATGTTGGCAGAATTCTTTATAGAATTCTAAATTTATGGATAGTCTAAATTGCAGTGTAAGTATTTTACCTATGCAGAAGCCCCTGTATTTCTCCCAAGGCCACCAGAAAGAAAAGCCTGCCACATTTTGTTTGAAAGCACTGTCTCTCTGCAAATGACCTTTTGTGGGTGGAGAGAAGAAGCAGATTGGCCATTCAGTGCTCTTTTTGTATGGACAGAGGTGACATGATGATAGCTCAGCCACTGCCAGCACTTGAAAGCCCACTACTCTTAATGGTGCCACCTGTGTTTGTTGCACAGGTTCGTCAGCACTCAGGCTTTCAGTGCTAGTTACTTTCACTCTGCAGCTTCCTAATGATGTTCACTAAGCTTAGAGCGAGAAAACCAAGCTCTCTGTGAAAGACCATGGGTAATGTAACCTTATCAATAATGCCTCTTACTCACTAGAAAATGTCACTGTAAACAGCCTTAAAAAGATTTAAAAAAAAATCCCAAGTCAAAAGGATAAAGGGACAACGTTTTCAGCAGCTCTTGTGTTTTTACTGTGCTGCAAGTGGGCTGTGTGATAATGCTATTAGTGAGCTGTTGGCCTAAGAGAATTGAACAAGCTGCTAGAGAACAACCAACAAAGAAAATAGAGCCCTTAGATTACCCAAAATACCCCCCCCCCCCCATGTCCATCATTATCGAGTAAAGGGTCCAGTGCATGTTAGTGCCTTTATGGAGTCTCTGTGGCCACCTCTGTTGGAGTGCCTCCACATGGTGTTTTGGTACAAAAATGTAGCCCTTATGAACCACTCTTTGTGTGCTCCCCTCTCTGTCCTTGTCCCTCTCCTACAGGGAATGGCCGGAGGGGGGTCATTTGTATGTGCTGCCCCTGTTCCTTGTCTTGGTTGTCTAGCCTGTAGGCCACCTGGTGACGTAAAGCCAGATATGGAGAGAACTAATGGTACAGATTGATGTCAGATGATGCAATAGCAAGGTGGGGGCTTCATTTCTTTAATATATATTTCTTCAGTTCCCACTGATTAAAAAAATACACTGCTGTTGAGTTGTTGGCATTGCAAGCTAGTGGAGGTGAGGTTTGCTGAGGGGTCAGCAGGGTGAAATACTAAAATGTGTTACCTAAATGTTCCTGCCTCATGCCCCTCCAGCGGAACATCCATCACGCACGATTGACTGTGGCTAGATTTTTTTGTACAATTTGACAATTTGTAGCCATGTCCTTCTTAAAGCCCACAATGATGATAGAGTGTTATTTAGAGCAGTGGAATCCTGGGAAAAATGATAATACTTATGAAGTTGAATGATATTTAAGAATGACAAAATTGCTTGTGACTAAAATGGTAAAAGTATACAACTGGTTAAATTATTAGAAAGGCAGTGAGCTTATAGGTACTGTCATTGTCACATTTGTCAGCATTATTGAGAAATGTCCAAACTAGTGTACACTTCTGATGTACAGTATATACCCAAGCCTTTGGAAGAGATTACCAGAGTAATCATCAGAATGTGGTTCCTCCAGGAATCAGCTATGAGAATGAATGGATTACATGAAAGTAATTCCAAGCTCAATATCAGAAGCTATCCTAAAGCCAAGAAAACAGATTCTGATCTCATAGTGTTGCTCTGTCCTCCGGCTCTCTGCAGTAGTCTAAGTACCTCTGAGACTCTCTAGTGCATAAACCACCTTCAGTTTATAGCATTGTCAAGGTCAGAAGTTCACCTGGGTGTTTTGCACGTCTCATTCTATACACTTGGCAAATGTTTCTTTAAATCTTTTTGAATCTTACAACAGTATCTGCATGCATTTATGCATCATGCAAATACATATATTATCATACATTTTATTTTAAGAAAACAATAGAAATAAACGTGAGAGTGCAAAAAAAAAGACAATGTAATTAAAACAATTGTGTCTAACAAATATTTTGCAAAAAGAAATTCCACTTGGTGCTCCTTCATAAAGTAATGATATGGGTGCACATCTGTCACTCTCTGCTCATGGCAAGACCCTATCTTCTGGGAGAAAAGGTAACAGGCAGCTAATCAGCTCCCTCTGACATCTTAATCAGAAACAGCCACACACAAACCGCATGGCCACCGAGTGTAGACACACATAGACACACGCATTGTGTCTACACAAGCATTCCTGAACAGCCACAAATAACTGGGCACACAGAACAGAGATGTAAAAAGGCCAGCAACAGACAACAGTGCAGACAAAGGATATGTTATGTGTGTATGTGTTTCTGAACTCTGTCTGTCTGTCTGTCTGTCTGTCTGTCTGTCTGTCTGTCTGTCTGTCTGTCTGTCTGTCTGTCTGTCTGTCTG
>JAUYWH010000005.1:11200051-11290833 GCA_034779795.1 Ctenopoma multispine | reverse complement strand
GTCTGTCTGTCTGTCTGTCTGTCTGTCTGTCTGTCTGTCTGTCTGTCTGTCTGTCTGTCTGTCTGTCTGTCTGTCTCTAATGTTGTAATCACAGCTATCACAGTATATCTTAGTGAGTCATATTATGGTTGTATATTATTATTTTATAAAAAATGTTGCATAGTGTCAAAGAGTTCTTCTGTTGTGTGATCTCATCACAAAGCTGTTAAAACTAAATTAAGTTATTTACACATTCAAATAGAATTAGGAAGTATCAAGGTTCATCAAATTAATTGTCATTACAAAAAGATGAAAGATGATTAAATGTGACTGTTAAAAAAGAAAAAAAAAAATTCCCAACTTGATTTATCCTTTATGCATTTCAGCATGTCAAATGGTCCTTTTTTACCCTTGATTAATATTTTATGAAACAGAACTCTTTTGTCAAGAGACAACTGTCTGCTCTTGGAGGTACTATTAGCTTTCTTTTTTTTTTTGCGGATATAAACCTAGTTGTATCCTGCCATTCTGAAAATGTCAAAGATAGAGAATAATGAAAATGCATGTTAAGACCAGGAGGGCTCCTAATATTTTTCTTTTGGAAATCAATTAATTACTTTATGTCATTCAATTTGTTCAAACTTATTTAATGCTGCTAGTGTATGTCCTTGATCATACCAAGAAAAAAAAACAGTCACCATACAGTTAGAAAGTCAGAATAAACATTCAACAAGTTGAGCAGTTTTGAAGGTTAATGCTACACCTGTCCATGAAGCTGTCACTACACACCTGCTGCCAACTAAGGTGAGATCAGCATTAACCTGACATTAGCCCAGCCTCTGAATCCTAATCCATGGGCAGAGGGCAAAAATCCATTGGATATTTTGTAGGAAGCAGCTACAGTAATGACGTCTGATCCTGGGAGTAAAAAGGCAAGCCATAAGGTTAAAAAAATAACACATCCCACAACTTTATATCTTCCCTAACATTTCCTTCTTTCTACTCATCTCTCACCTCCATCCCACTCTCAACCCAAGCTATACTGAGTGTTTTTTATGGCAGCACAATGACCAGAACTTCTAATAATTTAGTAATTTCCTGACCTTGAAATGTGGTTTTTCGCATCGTTGTGGTAGTTTGGTGGCAAAAGCAGATTGCGCAGTGCATAGCTGGAAGGAGAGTTGCTATCAGGTGGTAGGTTCTTCAAATGAGACAGTACAAAGTGAGTCGTGGAAAATCTACCTAAGCCTTTGGAATGAGAATTGTCATAACGCAATCGTATCCGCTGCTAAGTCGGAAGCTTCTGATCTGAGAAGTGCCACACTAGAACACTGTGCCATTACACAGTGCGTTTACCTTATTGAAATCATCTTTAAGTGACATTAGGTTGCTACACAGTAAACCCATATAATATTATACGCATCAGACTGGTTGTTTAAGTGTACAATGTCAGATTATTGGGGCTCATTAGTCCTGTGCATCATTGCTTCCTTGGCAACTTTCTTTTTCTGAATTTTATTATTGAAATGCTTTTTGTTGCAAATGTTGTTTCACATTTTATGGTATGATGTAACCAATTACGATTGAAGTTATAGTAGTAGCAAAACTGAAGTAGCATCAGATTGATGCTGCTCTTCACAAATCAGACAGCAATATAAATTCTCGGAGAAGCTTCATCCCATGTGTTGAAAATGCATCAGTGTGATTGGCACAGATGTTTTAGAGCAATAAGACCATTGATGTCTGACTAAGAGTGAATTTATTAATCACCACATTTTACAATTTATATTTCACTATAGCCAGCTGATTTGTAGTTTGCAATGCTTAACCTTAAAAATGTCTAATCAGTCTGTTTGCCCAACACTTACTGCTTTGCGCTCGTCTTTGGCTTTCTATTAGCGACCTCTATCTCTTTCTTTCCCTGCTTCATTCTTCATTCATCTATTGAAAATATGCGTGTTTGAACTTAATGCACATACACATATGCACACACAAAGTTGAATCCTGACAAGCAGTGTGCTAAACCCAGCATTTACCTCAGCAGCTGGGTTCACCACCAGTTACAATTACAACCATTAGCATGCTTAATTAACAGATTCGCTGGCAGCTCATGCAGGCTGAACATGGTTCCCCCTCTCTGCCTAAACCACCAGGCCTCCAGAGATCCAACTCCCACACTGCTGCTTCGTAAGTTGAGCAATTTGCGGGGAGGCTGACAGAGTACCATTGTGCTTCTTAGCCTTGTAGGAGACAGATAAGGAAATCACTTATCTTTCATTATTTCACATATTTGTGAAAAACTTAAAAATTGCGTTTCTCCTCATTGAGACAGTGTCCATAACAGCTGGGTACTGCGCAGTTCATATAGTTTGAAAAATACTGTCTGAAAAATACCTTGTACTTCAAACATAGTACATACTGTATGCATTTTATGTATGCAGTAAGAAATAGTTCTTGTTTTGCTACACACTGACTAAGCTCCTCATTTGTTGCTAAACACATTTTGCTGAAGTTACACTGACTCCTTTTGTTTGCTTGGAAAATTGACTCCCTACTCCTGCCTCAATTAAACTGTGAAACAATCAGCACACTATATACACAGTCATCAATGCAACAACAACAACAACCCCCCCCCCACAAATGTTTACTTTTTTCTTATTTAATTGTAATAGTTTTGAATCTAATTGATTGCACTGCCACTTCAGACTATTGTTTTCAGGAAGAACAGAGTACTATTCGATTCAATATTCCAAAAAACTTTATTAATCCCAGAGAGACGTTGTCTTGACTTGTTACATGGAGGAGTTTGGACAGTGTCCGCCTCTCAGCTACAACATATAGAGGGTCCAGCTTCACACCTAGAACACAGCCAACCCTCCTGATTAATTTCTCTATTTATATATGTACAAAATAATAATAATGTCTTCCTTTTTTGTTCCTTTGTTGTTCCATTCCATATAACACTGCCATAAAGACTGCACGATGATGGAACCAGTGTCAAGTAAGAAATAGTAAGTGAACAAAAAAGTAATATGTAAACAGCTGACATCAGTATAAAGTTCTGATACTTCAGGCTCTTTGATGATGGTGGTGATGTCTGGTGACGTTATCTAAACTATGAACGAAATATATTAAACAGAAAATTAAAGATGTCATGGCTGGACAACTCTAAATAAAGTATTAAAGGATAAGCATATAACTTTATATAACAAAAATGTAACGCTACAATGATGCTGGAGGAAGTGAAAACCCAATTAGATATGGGCACTGGTGCACAGTACTCCAGAGAGACTGAGCGGCTCTGTTAAAAATGTATCATAGTGTTCAGCTTATTAAGATGTCATCTGTGCAAACTCCGCAGGTTCAGGGTAAATACTCTCATGGCATATTCTTCTGTGGGCACGTCGATCCACCCTGTCACTGTTTTTGCAGTGAATGACTCTTTAGTGGCTGTCACTGACTGCCTACAATGCTTCATAAACATCTTGTGCTTTTTCACCTAATTAGACTGGAGGGATTTCACTAAAATGCAGGAAAGGGAGGCTTTGTACTCACATTGAAAGTACTGAAGAACATACTGCTATATACCAACACAGAGACATCACCCCCAGTGCTCTTTGTTCCCCTATCCTTCCCTCTGTTTCAGTTCTCCAAGTTAACAATATCACATTCTTGCATTTATTTATTTATGTCACAAGTGCATAAATTGTAACATTTCAAAGTTTTTCTAACTTTATTGGTGGTTAGAGGACCACTGGGCCCAGTGTGCTAAAAAAAGTTGCTGCTTTAGCAGCTTTGTGGCTCTGATTTTGGAATTAAATAATGTTATTTACTTTCATCAGTACAATGAATACCACATAGAGCAGGGACATTTATTGGGATTTGCCATCTTTACTGTGCACACTACACTTGTACACGTTATGCATACAAATATTGCCAGACTTTACAATTATAAGTGATTTTATATCTTAAGCATTATCTACAGCAATAATTTACCATCCAATTAACTTCTGGCAGAGAAAATAGCATAATGCAGTTATAGCATTTGTTGACTGACTTGATCTGTACTGGGTTTCCAATATGTATACACACGCATGCAGATACACACATTTTCATGAGCAGCCATCTCACATGCTGTGTAGACATGTGTGAATGAGACATCTCCATAGCCAGCTGACCTGAGACTTGCAGAGCTGCTGGTGACTCCAGAGAGAAAGATAATAGAATTTCTCCAGCCGCCTTCCTGTTAATTACAACAGACCTTGACTCTGAGTAAATATTTATTCTGAGGCTATAGCAATCTGCATGCATATCAGGCAGAACCAAGCGTTGTCCAGTCTGTACAATGGCTGCATATGCCATAAGTAAATGTCTCAAAAAAAATTTCATCTAGATTGTATTTGTTGCGACAAACAAATGCAGCACTTGACATATTGTACATATTATCTTGTACTGTTGTTTCTACCACGAGCACTCTTTTATACATGCTATTGTTGTGCTCATATTATTGTGAATAGTCACTTGCAGATAATATACTATATATAGAAAAATATATGTTGTCTATGTTCTTTGCCAATGTACTTCACATAGTAGGAAATAAGGAAACACACTGTTGTAAAAGTTTTCTTTGACAGATGGAAAAAAAAAAAAAGACTGAATCTATACTTTCCCTGGTTAGCTGACAGAACCACCAAACAGTTGGCAGGGAAACACTGAAGCAATATAGAGAAGGAAAGACAAGTTCCAACAGCATAATGACATGATTGAGAGGGGAAAACAAAATGATGCGAGTCAGTGCCTTGAGCTGGTTCCTTTATGTATCTGCACTGTAAGACAGACTTGAAATGCACATGCACATACACATGTACAGTAATAAAAATGAATATGAACTGAAAAGTCATCAGGCTTCCTAACATCCAGGCACTGACACACAAACACACACATACAGAGGCACATTCCCCTTTGCTCTGTGGGCCAGGCAACAGCTGTGTTTGGTGCAAGTGGAAGAGCAGTTAATGAACCAAACAGAATGCTTGACAATTCACATCTGCTGACACTCTCCAGCTGCTGCCAGCAGGCTGGCCTTCGCAAGCCTCCCTAGACCAAGACCTAACGCCAGGGTAAACACCTGGGAAAGAAGGCACCACACACACAGACACACACACAGATATAGATTGGTGCATATACAGTATATAAATATATATATAAATATGTATATACACCACACAAAAACATGTACAGATTCCTGAAAATCACTCTCACATGTACCTAGAAGCTTGAGTTTGATTTCACAATAACTGAGGATGTGGAGGGGGGAGCAAACAAAATCCATTTGACCACAGATAACATAAAATTAATCCACAAAAGCTACAATGAGTGGTATTACACCTACTGTTTGTAGTTGTAAAAACTGATTGATACAGATGCATGTCACATGCAGCATTACCTCATTATATAGAACAAATTACAGACAGACTGCACACAGCACCGTGTCCACACATAAAGAGCTACAATGTGATGAATGTAGTAGCAGCAGAAATGCTAAGCTGAAAAGTGTTGTCCTGGGTTCTTGCGGCTGTGCTATTCTGCAGCCTCATTTAGTAAGAAATAGCTCACCTGTTCAATGAAACTAGTAACATACATTCTCTGGCTACTTTATAAGATATACCTGTAAAATCTAATGTTCTCCAAGACAGCAGTTCTGCCATCAGCTCTACTTTTTACAGGCTTTTGTTGAAACTGTCAGAAAGGTGATTATTTTACCATAGGTTTGTTATTGAGGTCACTGACGCAATTGGTGGTGGTGTATATATGCAGTGTGGAGAGATGTTTCTAATGGTTTTGCGAGCCTGTTTACATAATTAAGGGGGGTAAAACATTAGAAACGTCTCTGTTGTACTATTTGCATATACATGTATATGGTCAAAGGTGCTAAGTGCCTCCTTCTCTCTTCATGTTGCATCTCAAGAATATGCTTTGGCACACTTTGATTCACACATACCTCTAAATTAGTTCACACAAAACACTCTTTTGTCATCTTGTCTTGTCCCACCTACTCTCTCCAATTTGCCTGGTATCTTAATATGGTGAAAAATTGCTTGTATTTTCTGATTGCATTTGATAACAATTTTGTCAAGGCTCTTCTGGCAGCCGGCGAGAAGCAGTCCCATCAGCAGCTGTAGCTAATTAGCCACTATCGCTAGCTCTTTTGGCTCACCCTCCGCTGCTTCCCTTGGCCCAGTTGCTTCTAAGTATAAATTATTCGATTGTTGGGATAAACGACGGCTGGAAACTAACTAAGCAAGAGTAGGAGAGAGATGAGAAGGGGTTCAAAGGAGGAAGTATGTAGAGGAGAGAGTTCACCAGTTATGACAGGACAAAGTAAGTTTATGGTGGCTATTTTAGTTATTATAGCCAATTTTGTCTCGACCATGTTCAGCTGGTCAAATAGATTCAATTTACTCCCAACTCTGCATCAATAGAATGTGACCTTCGCTTCACCACTGAAGAAAAACCAGACAACTCCAAAGATGTAGAGCTGTGAAAAAGACTCAGTTTTTTTCCCTTTCCACATAAATTCCTAATACTGAGGTCACAATATACAGTATATTGGCAATAACAGTAAAACCTTAACCAAATAACAAAATAAAAGTCCAAATGCTAAAGGACTTGAATGTAATTTTCTCTGCACCACTAAGGTACTAATAGTAGATGATAATACAGGGAAAAATGACACTGAATTACTGTAATACAAAAAAATGTGGCCTGATGAAAACACAAGACAATCGCGGAGAACTGAAAGTCTAGTCAAGGACAGGTGGCAAGTGATAACATGTTTTACCATCTTTTATCCTCTTCTGATTAATTCCAGGTGCTCTTTTCTGTACACTGTATACAGTGTCATCAGCAATATCTATGTTAATGAAAGCTTCACCAGGATTCCAGGAATCTGTCCTGTAGAGTCAGATTGTACTGTAGAGATAGACCGGATTGTACAGAGATTAATCTTCAGGCCATCACAAACATTTGTTTTCTGTTTTTTTCAATCTGCATTCTGCTATAAATATTGCATTTATTGCGTCTTTTAGATATGGAAATGGTTGCTTCTTTCTTGTTGATGCAAATTGCAGGGAAATTAAACTGAAAACAACCTAAGTGTACTTCAGCTAGTCACTGAATGGAGTAGTCTCACATTGATGGTCAGTGGATAGTTCACTTAAGTCAAGGAAATAAATCCTGCTTTTAATAATGGTCCTTCAGAAGACTTCACAGTCACTAAAGAATAGTTATTTGCTAAGAAATTATTCGGGTGGCATGTGCTAATCATATTGTAGGGTCCTTGAGCAAATGAAGTGCTAGTTGAATTAGGAAAAAAAACTTAATTTAGATTTAAATGACATTATGTTGCATTGCTATGATTGGCACCTGTGTGTGTGCAGGATTCACATCAGTTACTCATGTCTGAAGTGCTCCTGTTTTATACTAATTGGTACGAGTCATGTTTGATGATAATTTTTTATATTATCACACTGTGCTCTAAGTTGGACTAAACTTTTTCATTGTATCTTAATACATACTGAAGATATTCATAGCTGAAAAAGAACTCAATGAGCTTTTTTTTCCCTCCAGAGATTGTTACTTAGGTTTTTGGAACTGTCTCTCAAAAGTGTATTAAGGCACAGTGCATCAACAGTTAGCATACTGTATGAGCCACTTTGGCCGTATCCCAAATAAACTTGCAATGAGTCATGGAATGCAAAAGTTTAGCCCATCAATTTCACCTGGTCATCTGTTTGATTATATATTTGCTGTGTCATTAAACACAAGATCTAAATGTGTATTATGGGACAGTCTAATGAAGGCTTGCAGCAGAAGCCTAGACTCGATTTAGTTATATCATGTTTATGTGATGCTAGTCAGAAGATTTCAGTGTGTTGAGTGTAACTGTTATGCATGCAGCATTTACTGCACATTTTGTGGCTTTGTGTTTTTGCTTTGCTAGAAAATGTCATCACAACACGTCAAAAATCACATCAGTGACTGATTAATCTCAAAGAATGAATACTAACTTATTAATGATGTTATGATCATCAAGACTAGGCTCATATTGTTCTTGTAGATCTCATAACAATTCTGTAGATTTGAATGTATTGGGAAATAGCATTAATAAAATTGACTGGCAAATGCAACTTGGACGAATACAGCTCAAACTGTGCCTTCTCTTCTGCCTTCTCCAGTGGAAGTTGTGTGTCTGTCACCTTCTTCCCCAAGTCCATATTCCAGTCTAAAGCTGTTTAATTCTGTATGAATCAGAGTTGATAAACCTAAACAGATGCATCTAGAGAGCTATCCTGATTAACAGTTCTCAGTGAAGAAACACATTTTTGCCATTGTAGTATAGAACCAAAACAGGCATAGGTTTAACAACCTGATGATTTAATATTTAATAGAAGACTTAAAAAAGGACATGGAACTGAAAAGACATGGCTCTTTAAAGATGCATTTATGCATATGTCTTATATTTGTTGTGTTGTGCAGCAGTGTCAGTGAAGACGATATACTCATAACTGTCAAGCCTCAAAAGCAAATCTTAATCATATTGTTACTAAAACAATAATATTATAATATAATATTATATATTATCAATATATCTTTTGTCCTTTTTGTAGAGGTGGGTTCTACAAGCATACTGCCACCTTAAATGTTCCAAATTTATCCTATCCTATAGAATTGTGGAGCCGTTTTACCTCAGAGCTTGAATGTAATCCATCAGTGAAACAGTATGACTATCACTTTTCCATTTTTGCTACAGACAGCTCTGATATCTTTTCTGTCTATCACTTGATAGATCAGCATGCTCCAACCTGTGCTGTGTATCTGCTAACAGGTTGTCAAGGGGAACCGACTACGAATAGTGATGACAGTAGAATGTAAATTAAGTTAATTGTGACATGTATAATGATTGCCATATCGAGTATATGCAATACACATTCTGTACATGATCTCCCCATGAGGGCTTAGTAATAAGTGAAATGACAAATTTAAACTGACTGTATGCTTTATCTTGTGGAATTCAGTGGAAAGAGGACAAATGATCCATTACGGCTATGCATTTAATGAGGCAAGAACCAGGAATGTAAAAGTCAACAAAGTCTTTCAGATGTTCTTTCATTAATTGGACATATGCCACCAGGCTTATTGGTGTCAAAAGCAGACATGGTAAAGGTGAAGAGTATAAATGGTGTTAGAGAGAGTACATTTTTGGTTCACCCACCTTCTTTGTGATGCATACTGACAATGTTTTGCCACATCTGTGACTAAAAGTGTGTTTGTGTGTATTTGTGTGTGTGCTCACAGGAAGTTTTTTGCAGGGGGATAAAAGAAAGCAAACAAACAAGCAAGCAAAAGTTACTGGCAGCCCTCAAAAGCTGCTAACCACTGTGTGATTTGCAATTTGCGTAGTGACCTTCACATGTCACAAAGGCCTACATCAGAGAGCATAGCACCTCTTCTCTTACTTTCTTTGTGAGAGAAAGAGAGGATTTATGGAATATTTTGTTTATTTCCCTTTAGATATACCTGTCACTGACTGTTAAACATATACTGACAAAAACAGAGACTGATCGGAAAGTGAGAAGTGGAAATAAATGTTTTTTTTTTCCTTTAAATGAGGAAATCTCATTTCATTTAAGGCACCATAAAAATTTCTCTCCCTAAATATCTCTCATTCCTGTCTTCTCTTTCATCTTCCGTGAAGATGCCTAATCCCAGACACTTCTGAATGACAAACTGCCCCTTCTGTGAAATTCTTCATAAATCATCCAAATAATGGTGTGCACCTCTATGCCACATTTGACAGATAAGAGATCGATTGTGGATACTGCAGAAGTAGCACCAGTGACACGCCACATTAGATGTAGGGTATAGTTATTCAAATCAATAACTCGGTCTTGTAAAAAGAACCCACCTCCTTCCCTTGAGGTCTGCACCTGTCAGATAATGACACCTCTATTTGTTTATCATGTCACTTTCTAATCACCCCGGCCTACTTGCATATCTGCAATGAACCCTCACCTGCATAGTGTATTATGTTTAAAAGTAACTCAAAGTGTCTCAAGTGTCAAACTGTGTTTGAGGCTGCTGCTTGGTCTTTGAAAACAGAGCCATATGCAACATTTTTCATTATTTTAATTTCCCTAATTACTGCAGATTTTTAATCTGTGCAGACATGAGTACTAACATTTTATACAACGAACAAGTGATTAAATATCAGACAATATATAATCAAGATAGAGAAAATAAACAGATTTAGTGATCAAAAAATATTAATAGGAGTTAATGTAATAAAAGTCTGTTGTCCATCCAGTATGCTGTATAATGATATTTAGGATAAATGTGTCTTTATGTTTGAAAATAAACGTCTTAGGAAGTCACAACTGAGCCGTTGTGCTCAGATATGTAATTTGTGAGACAGTTGGGGACAAGGATTACAAAAAAAAAAAATAAATAAAAAAAATAAAATCAGAGTTGGTTGTGACTGATTGTTTTTGAGTAATAGCTCCCCATACTGCGTTAGATCCTCCAGGCCTGCTGCACCGCATCTGGCTAAAGACAAAGCTAATCGCAGAGGACGGCCATGTGAGGGATTGCGGTGGATAGGTCCACCGCAGGGCAGCAAGGCTCATGCTGGGTGTGATGTTTGTGTGTCTAAATGTGTGCGTATGCAACTTCAATCATGAGCTCAGTGTGGGGGTCATAGCACAAACATCACAGTGGCTTACCTCAAACTTCATATCTTGGACGTGTGGCTTGTTTTTTTGTTGTGTATGTGGTACGAGGTGTTTTTGCAAGTTTTGCCTTAAAAGCTAAAACCACCCCAAGCTGTAATTGCTTTACCAAGCATAAAAGATACTTTTGCCCATTTTCTGTGGCTGACTCCTTATAAGACAGACAACATTAGTCATCCTTGACAGTTGCTGCTATCGCACTAGTTTAATTCTATCCCAAATAAAGTGGACTGCATTGTCTCATCTTTTTATATGACTTATATTTGTTTACGAACATTCGTTACATGAAATGACAAGAGTTGTGAGCATGAGCATGCCAATGTCTAGTTCATTGCACGCTGTATTTTGTATGGAAGGCTAAACTCAAGCTTCCAGTGAGTCTGTTCTTGTGTGAATTGCAGGGCTCTGGAATTGGAAAAGACCTAAGCTATTCCAATGCAATCATTTCTTTTTACTCTGCCTTTCCCACCACCATGCTTCTTTTGTACTTCAGCATCAATATGTATTCAATTCCTCAGTTCCATGTTTGAAATTAAGGAGAGCTCTTGGTATAATGGCCAAGGATTCAATTCACTCCAGGCACATTTAGAACAGAAAAGAGCTAAAGAACATACCTACACAGGATAAGGTTGGTAAGAGGGCTCTGAGAGGCTCTAAGCCTATGATATCATTGACTCCCTGGTGAAGGATAGAGACAAATTCTTCAAAGCATCTCAGGTGAGTGAATGATGAGCGCAGTTGTATTGCTGTGGACCGACACCATGTTAGAAGAATGGCATTGGGAGGGAAGTAGTCATTTGCCAACTTTGACACCAAGGGGAAATACTGTCAAACACTAGTGAGAATATTGAATGAGGGATGTGTATGACAGAGGGAAAGTGAGAAAAAGAGCTGCCTACTGGGTCCTCTGTAGCTGGGCAAACAGGAAAAGTAGTGTAGATTGTGAATAACAAATTAATTAGAAATGGGAGCAAGATAGCAATAGATGAGAAGCCCGACGGACAGAATCCGGGGAAGGAAAAAAAAAAGCCAATCACGGAGCAGTGAGCTGTGAGCCCCATCCATTATATGGGGACTGACAAGTTACCAGCAGTCAGAGCAGGAGCTGCACTTAATAAATCAAAGCTGACAACTCCTCCTTGGCCCTATCTCAAGTACAGCTTCCCCACTTCCCCTTCCCCAGCTTCCATTAAGCTTCACCTTTTGCGAATACAAGTTGCCCACCTTCCAAGGGCTTTGCACTATTCCCTTGGTTGTGTCCAAAAATATGTACTCCATACAGAATCAAATGTAAATGGTGGCAGTGACAGTGAGAGGGTTATAAGTTAGTTATAAGAGTTATAAGTTAGGACCAAAAAGTTTGTTGAATAGTGTGTCTTAAGTTTGGTAAATATCTTCTAAATGAAAAACGCAAGAAAAGTTATTCAACATAGTATTTTGGAAGGAAAAGTGTAAATCTAAGATTTTCTTTATTACATAAAATCTAATGCAATGTAGCACCTTTTTATTCACATTGACAACTCACAAAACCTGTCAGAGAAGTTTCCTGAGGTGATAATTGTGTGGGACTGCGTTTAAGGATGAGTTTCTCTACAAATGCACTGTCAATATTGAGCACTTCTAAAGAGTGGCTGCTTCAATTCAACTTGTTTTCTACTCTTGTAATTTACATGTATTTGAGTGGTATTAAACTTACTTTTGCTAGAGTGGTTGCATGCCATGTCATACCACCCCCATTGTTTTTTTATCTACTTCCACACTAACACTATCCAATAAAGGCAAAAATGCATGTAGACCCCTTGTTGTAATCTTGCTTCTCTAAAACTGCACCAGATTATATAGTCTGAACAGAAAACAGATAACTTTAGTGTTTCTGAACTAGAAGCAGAGATATATTCAATATAGCCATACCATACCAATAAATAACAACAAAATTGTTAAAACTGTCATGCAAAGCTCATATTCAATTTAAGATGGCATATAACTCGAAATCAATTCACTCTGCTCTGCCCGGCCCGCTTTATCCCTGCTCTACTATAGGTAAATGTTCTTAAAAATTACAATAAATGACAATGCTCCAAAACTTACTAATCAAGCAGAAATAATCAAAATTATCTGAAAAACAATACGAAGCAAACATCTCTTCACTTCCCTGGGCATTTTCTACAATTACGATTTATACTTGTACTATAGGAAACAGTTACATGCACATGCTACACACACACATACTGCACACACACACGCGCACACACACGAGGGAAACAATTACTAGTACAGCTGTTTCAACTGTACACATTTCTAAACTCAATTCAAATCAAGTACTTGTACCATCCCATTATCTTATTATTTCATCATCTTCTGGTCCCAACAATAATGTTATAGCTTGTCTTGTCATTGTATCTCTAAAAGAAAGTTAACTGGTTTAAATTTTACTGACTTATATAAAAGAAGTGGGGGAAAAAAGAACAACTGGGCAGGGAAAGTGAATCGGTTATATTGAATTTATTATTAGCAGGACACTTAACCCTTAAATCCTCTACTAGAGCTAAACACAGACCTACAAAAGCTTCAAATCTGATGTTTTGTTGAGAGGTGGATGCTCACTCACTACAAATTTCCAACAAAAATACTGGAAATTTTTAAACTGATGGTGATTTGGTAACCCACTTTTACTTACAGTCTTTTAAACACATTAGTCATTTAGGTTTTATCTTATCAATAAAATAATGGCAAAGGTAATATGAACATTATATTTTCTTTTGTTTTATTCTCTAGTACTTTGTATTCATAACCATTATTTTTGTTTAAATGTGGATGATTTTGTTATGAGACTATTGGATGGAAAAAAGATAGTTGTCTTTGAACAATCACCGTTATGCTGCACCTTCAGTACCTGTGGGCTGAGGGTGGAAAAGTCCAGCAGAAACACTGGATAATTGCTGCAAACACATTTCCCCCCCTGAGCATTTAGAGACTTTCTGGCCTGTGTTGATGTACAGTGTGAACTGCATACCTGCAGTTTGCTGATAAAGGGAAGAGAGATTTCAGAGATTTACTGAACACAGTAACACACAATAGTTCCCTGAGTGATAATGTTTCTCACAGGGAAAAGCCACTGTTTTTCTGTCACTACCAGACCAGGTGGGATGAGTATTGTAGTATGGAGATCAGATTCGATTTAATAATTAAAAATGAAAGTGCAAAGAAGAGGATTATACAGCAGGTAAACTGAGGTAAAATTTAGAAATGTAAGTGATGAGTTAATTAGGAGAACCATTTCAGTACATGGTACATGTTCAGTATGTAAAACAATTAAGAAATTAAATAAAACATGCAAATGTTCAAGGGCACAGCCTAGTTGGGCCTCACAGACACACACACATTTGGTTAGACCTGATGTGTGTGGGAAATTCCTTTTCCCACGCAGGCTAAAATTAACCTTGTGAGTCTTCTCACCACTTTATGGTTGACGGTCATTTACCACACAATTTACAAGGAAAATCTATAGCAGTGCTCAAACATAAACACTCAATGCCCAGAAATCCACTAATAATCTTACAAAAAATTGTCGTTATAAGTACAGCAAACTGTGAATGGCATTTCAAGGCCATCAAAATAATCCTGTGCAAACAATGACGTTTATCCCTGATGTATCTCTTTTATATCTTGTAGTTGGTTAATGCTCCGAAGTTTCTCCTCCAAAAAAAGAAAATAAAACGGATTATGCTTCCTTCTCGCTGTGTTTTTGAGCAGATTGGTGTGCTAATTTAGCTATGATCTCTCTGGCACTAGAATTCAGCAGCATGCAGCAACATGCCTACCAAAGCATTTTAACCCATATTTGGGGTTTTGTTTAAGTTTATTACAATATGATTGGAAAGTATACGTTTTAAAATATTTTCATTTGTTAATGCATTGCAAATTAAATGTAACACACTTATAATACACTGTGAAGTTAAACCAATACTTTAGCTTAGTACCTTCCCCAACAAGGGGTCTGTGTTGTGAGACAAAACAGATAAACCTTCTCCCTTCAAAGGACAAAGTAATTAACTAAAACTACTGCTTCGTGTAGTTTTGGGCTGTATACAAGTCGGTGGTATTTAAGCAATCATTTCCTAAAGCAGTGCTCCACAGCACCACTTAATATCTCAATTTCTCTTCCCTACCCGGTATTCTGTCAGTTCTCTCGTGCACTTGCTATGCATTTGCTCGTGGGAAAGAACTTATCGAGAGTAAATGGGACCTTTGCCATATGAGGCAAGTTGTCACCCCAATACATATGACATTAGCTTCCTTCCAGGTTTAAGTAATTGGTGTGTCTGTCCCTCAGCCTGAAGGGTAGGGGTTAGGGGGCTCAAAAGGGTGGAGGAGGAATGGTGGTAACGGTTCACCGGTGGCACATATGCCTTCACAGAGCTTTTCTGATGAGGTTCCATGAGCTCTGTGCACCTGCTGCTTCAGATAAGCATACCTCAGATGCCAGTGGGAGAGGGGAAAAAAATAATAGAAAGATGGATCAGCTCATCATCTTTCCTTATTTCAGAATAAAATGAAGGGAGAACTTCTCCCATAGTAATAAATTCACAGACAGTCAGTTCTATGTTATCTGGATAGAACCAGGCTCAAGGATCATATGATATTGTGGTCATTTGAGAGAGGGCTGAGAGAGGTAGACTGGTGCCTCCTTAATCCCACACACATATAGTCTTCTTTGTTCAGCTTTGTTCTGAATTTAACTTCAGGCATTATCCTTGAGCAAAACTCTGTAGCAAATAAAATTAGAGTGGGGAAAAAAGGTGATGGGAATCTTAGATAAACTCTCCTCAGTCAATAAGGCGGATTTGCGGTGTAATTCTCAGATGCTAAACAAGGCTATGGGGGGTGTGTGTGTACAGTCACATAACAGAATTGTAATCCAGAAAAATAGGAATCAATCTTCGTCAATCTTTGGTTTGATTCTATCCTCCTGAGGCCTGGTGACAGACAGATGTTTGCAGAGATTATATTAGTTGGCTATGGTGCCTACTTCCTCCCTTAAGTCACTGTGTTTGATGTTGCAAGGCCAACACTACCAAAATAATAGCAGGAACATAGTCTAGCTCATGCATTATGAAGACAGAAAGATAACAGCTGCACAACATCAGCAGCAATAATAACAGCAAAAAAAACGAAAAAACAACACAGTGACTGTAGCCTTGGTTTAGTGTTTAACTTTGCATACTGGAGTTTTTTTTGAGTATTTTCTTGTAAGTGCACAGACCTCTAGCAACAGCACTTAACAGTGTATGTCAAGCACTGCTACAGTATGCTATATACAGTGTGTGTCATTCCATGGTAAGATAATGCCAGAATGACATGTTGACCCCTTCCTAATAATTAGCAAAGAACATTTTGCAGAACTAGTGCTACAGTTATAATATGCTCATCTGTGAGGATAAGCTTGTTAATATTCAGAAGGCTTCATCATGTTCTGTGAGAAGAAGATTAATTTTAGATGTTTCTTTACTTTGTCTGGTTTTACTCAAGCTGAGCATAATTAAACCTGATATTTAATCACTTGTCTGAAAATAATCACACCAATTTATTTCCTCAAGCTTTTAGAATATGCCTATTTAAGATATGGCACTTCACTAGGCATTCATCCTGCTCTCAACTGTCTTTCCAGCTGACAGTTATGTGATGAATGTGTGAGTGCATGCCCATATAGTGTGTATCCAAGTTTGTGTGCACATGTGTGACTTAATGTGTGACATAATTCTGCCATGACATCATGGATCTCTGGTCCATATAGTTAACTGCTGCAGGGGGGGATTCACTTCCTCCCCATTTTAACAAGGCTAGTTTCCACAGCTCAGGTATATTCAAGGTCAAATAAAACTGCCGAACAGTCTTGGTCCTCAGTAAAATAGCACAGCATCCTAACCTGTTTATATTTATTTTCCAATTTTGCTACATTCAGTTTTATTCTTATCTGTGTACTGGGTACACAACCTTGTATAAAAGAAAAACACCTTTGCCTGCCCCAAATCTATTCTGGAATATGTTTTTTTTTTCTCTTACACATGTACAGTAATCCTTGATCAGAAGGAAAATACAACACAATTTAGCATGAATTATGGAACACTGTGAATTTCAATTATCCAGGAAGACAAACCGTGAAAAGGTCATCATCTTCATCCCTTCAGGTCCCATTCCCCTCTATGTGACTTTGCCAGTGTTCTTAAGCAAATGTCTGACTTAATTAAAACATGACTGGGACGTCTGTCTGTGAGCACCTGTACGATCGTAAATCCAGTTGAACTGTGGTGGCAAAGTGAGAACAAGGGGAAAGAAGGAGAGGAAGGTTTGTGCGTATGTGTGTGTATGTCCGTCAAGTAGGTGAGGGGGTTTCTTGGGGGATCATTTCAATTCTTCCACTACCATTTCTGGGCTACAGTACCCTTGACCTGCTTGTCACCAATCCGTCATGATGGCTGAGTGACGACACAGAGCCTCTGTTAACCTTCTTTTAATCAACCTGTCTCTGTGCATCACTTTAAACATAATATGCGGCTGATGGGGACGGGGGGCATTTGTCTTTGCATTACGGGCGCATGGCCTCTCCTTGAGAAGCCCACCTGATTCATCAGTATGATAAAGTGGTGTGTATACTCCTTAAAGGAAGCCTTGGGAAGAAAAGGAGAGTGAGAGAAGCAGAGACAGAAAGAGAGTGACAGAATAAAAAAACATGAAATTAGAGGGAAAGTGGACCTTGCCTGACAATAACAATGTGAATGGTGAAAATGTGTGCATGTGAGTCTGATGGAATGTGTGAACTTGTTTGTGCTGAACCTTGAAACTTAAAGCTTGTGTTGATAGGAAGCATTCCATCAGTAGTAGTGTACAGTGAATGCATATGCTTTAGGGGAACTTGAAGGTAGCATTTTCTTCTTGGTAACATGCTGCTTGTATCAGTGATGATATATAAATTTGAATATATGTATGCTATTACTGTATACTCTAAAACAGGTTTCACATTTTAATACTTTAATAGCAGGAAGGGTGCTACGGAACAAGACCATATCCATGCTAGCATCACAAGGCTGCTTAAAATGTGCATAAATCTACAAAAAAAAGTTTGTCAATGAAAACACTGAATAAAAATATTTTCTTTACACTTTCATCAGATATAAAACAGTTCAATTAAATGAACAAGTTACAGAAATTTGTTTTTATTGCATGTTAGAAACCTTTCTGTAAATGGCATTTGTATATTGTTTCATTGGCAAGAAAATTACCAGCCACTAATATGATGCTATTTCAAGATACGCCTGCTGCCACAGGTGTATGTAATATCTCAAGAATAGTCTTGCCAGTTGCTATTATGGTTCTATTTCAGCAGACGTCTGCTGACATAGGGACACTGACCATAAAACACCTGTTCAGATTTTTATGACAACTCATAGCTACAACAGTGTCAGCCTTGATCAAAATAGTGGACTGATGGACAGACCAACACTGCCCTCCCTAGAGTCTCGCCACTATCAACCTGCCACTTTTCCCAAATACATCACATGCAAAGCCAGATCTAATGGTCCAGACCATTACCCTAGACCCCTGCTGTTGTTTCACCTCACAACAGGTTTCAGCTGAACAGGCTCCCTATTTTATCTGTATGATTTCAGACAGCAACAGGCTGGTTTGCTCTTGAAGTTTCCTCCTACCTGTCATCTCTGATCAACTCCAGCAGTGCTTTTGTTTTACCTCCTGCCAAACCTGAATCTTTATGACTCACTCAGAGCTTCCTCCTCCCGCAAGCAAGAGTCCGCTATTATTTATGCCAAATAACTTTTGTTCGTACTTGACTGTAAACAATGACAAATCCTTAACCCAGTCCACCCACTCAAGCGGAGGCAGCCATGATCTGCCGTCCCAGTAGAGTTCTGGGCTCCTTTACAGGTTGAAGGTCAATGTTCTACCAAAAAGGCTTTGTTGTCACCAGGGAGAGCCACTACACCAATCCAAGGGCATTTTTTAATCCTGTAGAAAAGCTGAGGTTCTTTGCCTTACAATCACATCACAGACTCATTAAGAAAGAGATTGTCAGGGGGAGAAACAAAAAACAATCCAATCAAGCACTCCAAATATAGTCTTTCTACACAAGGTGGAAAAATGGGCTCATTAGATAAGGTTTGACACACTGAATTATCAGACTTTGATAGTGTACTCAGTTAATTAAAGCAGCACAGCTCAATCTCAGCTATATGTCCATCATTCCCCTAGACCTTTAGTGCTTGGTTCATTCTCTCAAAATGAAGGCAGTAAGTACCAAGTTTGTGCATTAACAATCTAGAAAACGGCGTCCTTTCATTGCTTTCAAGGACAAATCCCATCAGAACACCATAACTACTTCCAATACACAAAGAGAAAGTTACAGGTTCACACTTCATACCTCAGTTCATCTCACATACCCAAGGGACCAGGGTGGCTGAGAAATCATTAAAAACAATATTTCATACAGTGCCTATCGCCGCAGTCTTATTCACCTTTGACTGTGATAATCTAAGTAGCAGCTAATTGATTACCTGCTGGAATCTAAAAAGACTGAAAAGGTCAAGGTATAGCACCATGCAAAGGACAAACACCACAGGCAGCGAGGAAAGGTCACAGACCCCTTGCCTTTTTGAAGAAAGAAGCAGTAGATGAGCTAACAGGAATCCCAGGAGAGCCACAGCATGAGTAATTTTGGGGCAGACGGTAGTTTTGTCTATATATAAGCACTCAAGCTGTGCTGGCTGGCACATGCTGAAGACCCAGCCTTGAGACATTGTTGAAATCCAGGTCAGGAGGAATTAGCTTTGCTGTAAGCTATATGTTGTGTGTTGTTTCTAACAGTAGGCAATATTGTATGTACATTCTTTAAGATACAGTATCTGATATATATGTGCTGCACTCTACTAAATAACTTGAGAGGCAGCTTTCTTTCCCTTACAAGGTGCATGTTTTTGTTTCATTTAGAATAAATTATTAGTAGAATTGATCTGATCTGACGAGTTGGAAAATGTACTGCGGCACGTGAACTGTCTTTCTTGCTGCTGTACGTCTACTATATTTTAAATCCTTTATCTTGATGGTCACTGTTCTTTGTTATAGTTGCATTTCATTCAAATTGATGTGTGGCATTAGACCATATCCTTTTTGTTTCTACCCTACCTGTGTACTCCACATAATGTATAATAATAACTGACTGAGTGTGATATTATGACTCAGTAATGGTTTTACAAATCAATTTAACAATAGGTTATATGGCTAAAACTATACATATACTGCAACAGTACATATTTTTTCTTAGTAATGAGTTTACGTTCACATTTCATCAGATGGAATATAGCATTTTACTCAGAAGTAAAATAATAATGTTCATAACAAATTTGAGATCCAAATGTCTACAACATCTCAGTTGCCATGGTTGTGTGCATTAGGAGAGATTTACATCTCTGCACAAACACTCTGCCTGCTAAATCCATTATCATCACACATGGCCATTGTTTCTATCCTCAAGAGTCTGCATACTCAGGTGTCTGTTATTATTATTTGGAAGGCTGTGTTTAAAAAAAAAAAAAATCCATTTATTTGTCACCGTAGCTGCTTTTAGCTGATGCTTGACGACAACACGCTACTTTACCTTTGATCTACCCCGACCAAAAAAACAATGAAGTGAAATGGTGGTGACAGCAACATCCTTGCCAGAGCAGGCCAGACGTTGCTTGTTAACACACAGAGAATGAAACAAGACTAATGTACACTTCAAGGGCAAAGAAAATGGTTGAATAATTGAAAGCCCCTCTCTCGCTAGGACTATGTGTTAAAAGAGCCCAACGATCACATCACATTGCTTTCACTTTTCCAGTCGGTTTCCGCTCTAGTGCTGGGCAGCCCCCATTGGCACACAGGCATTAGGTATTCTTTCACGTAAGCCCTGTTTCTCCCATGAGTGCCTGAGCTCTATTCCAGGTACAAAGGGGAGATAGTGTTTGCAGTCTTTGATTTACTGATGGGGGTCCCATAGGATTAAAGGAGCTTGGGAGTCAAACTGCACCAAATACTGGGCTTGGTAGACAGCAGTTAACCGACACGGCTCCCTTAGGACTCGTGGGTCCTACTTGTCAGCTTGACATTCTTCATGTTGCCATTTGCACTTTTACAAAGGGGATCTTCCTCCCTTTGCGGCCTCCTGTGGGTCCTCTTAGACAGAAGCAGCCTGACGATGGAGTGTGAATTTCTGGGTGTTAAAGGTTTCACAGGAATACAAATTCTGGGCCAAAGGGTCATCTGAACCCAAGCTAACTGCATGTAAACATACATGCACATGTATGGAACCAGGTGCGGGTGGTCAGACAAATTCAGGAGTTACTGCTAAATTAGCTTGGCTGACTATAGCATAATCTGACACCCTCTGCCAGACTTGCAACTCTTAGCCTTTTTTATTGTTTGCTTCATGGTTTTATAAAGGTATTTTAGGAGTGTTCTGGGAACTGCATATACTGCATTTGCTGACACATGTATATTTCACAAAGTGTCAGGGCTGCAGATCAAGGTGTAGGGTGGGCGGTTGTTTGGAAAGCACCGTAATAAGTATGACACATAATATTGGTCTAATGCACCACAAAACACTTTGGTACTCCTGCTATTTATATGAAATTAGTTGTTTTTATACACATCTTTTGAAGTCAATGTCAGTGTTCTGCAGATTAGGCAGGGCAACCCACCAACAGTGTGATGATCATTCACTACCATGACCCATCAATAATTCTCAGGTGTCAGGAGATACAGGCTGCTTGATTGATACTATGTGTTATTGTGCTGTGAACAGAATTCGATTTAGGTGGTGACTGAGAGCCCCTGGGATGTTAGTCAATATGTTGCTTGCCAAACTATAATTAGCCCACTGGGTCTTTTGTGTTGGGGCAAGGTAACATTGTAAGTCAGTTGTCAATGTTAATATGAATGTCAGTTCTGAAAAGTGATGGTTTAACAAATATGTACTTTGTATGTTTTCGGCTGTCGGTTGTGACTGTTAAAAAAAACGTTTTAAAAATACTCCAACTGATTTTTGTTATTCTATGAAAACACTGTGTTATTAGTTGTTGACAAACTTTCCACCCCATCATTGGCTTATCTTATCTTAAGGACTGAATGCAAAAACTGTCATGAAACAGTTACTCCAGAAGCAATCTATTAATAAACTTCAATGCATATATTCTCCTTTTTCACTAAACTGCTGTAGACGGTTTATTCTCCAAAATGTCACAAACAAGTCTGCATGCTGTTTTTCCACAGCCCTGTTCAAGATACAGTACAAAGGGCATCAGACACGAGAGAGCAAACGATTTGCACAGTTAAAATCTCAAATCTTCCTGGGAAGTTTTTTTACCATGTGGAAAAACAATTAGAGTTTTTGTGAGGATTCTAAGAAATCAGGGTATAACGTAAGCTTCAGCAGAGTGCTTTCCAAATGAGAGCGGCTGCTGTTGAACTCATTAATATACAGGGAGGAGCGAGAGGAACAGAGATCATATTTATGGGATGAAACATGCAGATGAATGTGTGAGTGCATATGCACACAACAAAGCGCACTCTTTCCAGACAGTAGAGTGATGGCATGTAATTATTTCCTCAATGGTCGACCATGTGTTTATCAGAATGTTAATGTATGCATAATAACAGGCTCCACAACTGCTGCAAGAATGTCAAGGCAGTTGGCCCGTCAATCATGCCTCAAAATAGAATGGCAAATAAGTATGCACTGCTGTCATGCTAAATGACAGACAGAGCACCCTCATAGACCTTAAGCTAACAAATATCAGGCCAGTCCATGGGGTAGAATTATTGTATCAGGGGCTAAAGTGAGTGGGTGGTCATTTGGCCACAGGAGAACCAGCACCTGAATATTCTGTAGGAACCACTAAGACGAGGACCCAAAGGACCTAGACAGTGAGAACAAGGACTGGTTGGACAGTGTCACACAGGGGATAGACAAAGAAATCAACATATATTGCTCTCATATAGTGTAGAAGACTATAAAGAACAGAAAAGCATCATTGAGCTTTCCACTTTTAGCTACTATTGATCATCTGTGACTGTTCTAGGAGACAATCTAACCCCCACCCACTATACAGCTTAAAAAGAGAGGAAAACATAAGGAACAAAAGAAAATCATGGGTTGAATCCTTCTTAGACCTTGCCAGCAGCCTAAACTACCAAAACTTTTATTTATTTGATTTGTGCTGAATATTGGTTGACAGCATGGAGGCGTGGAGAGTGTGGAAAGTTGGTTTACCTGTGGCAAAACTTTGAATGCTTTGAGGTAAAAGCACCTAGTCAGTATTGCTCTATTCAATTTAACACCTAGCTATGGTTTGTTTTTAGCATAGCACTAAGGAGAGATGAAACTGTATCCAATAAAATATCTTCACTGATACTGATGAAAGCACACACACACACAAAAAAATAACATTCAGTCTTATCCCGGTATAGAAAATCCTTTCTTGGCTCTTTTAGTTATCTGCATGACAGCATTAGTGTGTTTTGCCTTATTAAAGAGTAGAACCTGATTATCATCATCTATGGGACAGATTTTCCTAAGATTAGTTCAAAGACAGTTATTTAAAGAAAGGCTATGTTGGATAAGGAAATGGGGACAGAGGCAGGAGAGGGATACCACTCAGGCTCCCCAGATGGATCTATGAGTGTCCTTAAACCCCATAGACTTATCTCAAGATTTTAGCCCCTGTCTGGACCACATGTTGTGCAGGATTACTACCAAGGTGTGAGGATGATCTTTTTCCAATAGACATATCAGGCAAAGGAGACAGGCAGACAGACAGGCATGCACACACATAGTCTCACTTATATACAGTACAGAGTCATCACTGAGTGGCTTATCCACATGGTGTGTCTACACTTTCTGTGCATTTCTGTGGGGAAAGTTTTACTTTGTTCTGTCAGAGATGTTCCACTGCAGACACATGGTGACATGTGCTGGATGCACTTTTGCCAGGCACAGTTTAGCTGTACTTTGGGTGGAAAAAAAACATTGTTGATTGCAGTCATTCATCACAGCAGAGGCATCAGCCTTATTGAGAAATTCAAAGTGCCACATCAGTGAGAGAGGAACTACAACTCATCAAAGGTACAATAGCTTTGTCCTGAAAATTGTACTTGTGAGAACATTGCTGTCATACCTGTCACTGACTGGCTGCCTCCACAATGCAGTGTATCACACGAGTCAGGTGTTTATTCTTTTCCAGCACCCATGCCTGGAGCAAACCTTTAACAAAATTGTGATGGACAATAAAGAGTTCATGCTGGCGAACAGAACCATAGCTGTAGAAGAGACATATGAGAGACTGAATGGCCTGATTTCTTCTGTTTATGCTCTGTTATTGCAACAGAGAACTATGGTTGTCACTAGTGAGCTGCAATGCTCTAATTGTCAAGGACACTGGGAGAAAATTCTCACCAGTGTAAATCTTTAAACAGTGAGGTCACCTGCACAAATTTAAAAAAATTAATGCCAGGGCCTAGGGGACAGGATGGTGTGTCAGTCTGCATGAGCGAAAGCTACTGAAAGTTAACCAAGCAGAATCGTCTTACAATAATCAATTCTTAATTTCATGCTGAGTGCCTCAGATTAATCTGTGCAGCAAGGAGAAGTGGGTGAACTTTGATTTTGGGCTGTGTTACAGAACTGCTTGTTAAGTGTAAAAGAACTGGAACTGGTGGACCTAGTTAATGATGTGTGGGACTTCTATATAATATTCTGTGATATACAAAGCTTTAACTATATGGCCTATTGAAAACCATTGCCTGATAGCAAAGAGATGTGTAATGGATGCCAATTACTGCAGAGAAAATAAAAGCACTGTGCAAGGCTAAATAAAAAAAAAAGTGCTCTGGAAACTTACAGTAAGTCCTGGTACCTTTGAATAGAAGGACCAATAACATGTGGTTGCAGTAATCGTGGAAATTGCATTGTGCATCACATACGTTGAGAGTCTGAATCCTTTTCTGTAAGAATGTTTAGTAGTATTTCCTGCCATGCATTTAAATGACCTCATCTTATGGAGCGATGTAAGATTTATGAGCTTTTTTTAGTCTATAATCAGCAATATCCAAGTCAGATCAGCATGCCTCAGTAAACAGTTTATTGAATCAAAACATATTTCCCCTTAATGACGGTGTTCAGTAGGCAACACTGACAGCATCAGTGGGGAGAGATACTGATATGTTATATATCTTCTTATACAAGTATAATCAGGCTCTCGCGAGCACAACCTTCATCAGAGTAACCTTCAAACTCTTAAAAAAACATGCACACATACAGGCAAATACACTCAGGATCAGGACACACTTTCTAATCACTGGGGCCAATCTGGTGAAAACAATCACCCAGTTAATTGAGAGCAGTTTAGTAGATGAGTGTATCAAACACATGCACACACTCCACATGGATGAAGAGAGCTTACAGGGACGCCTTAGTTATTTACTAAGTCATTTCTCTTATCAGTTAGGCTTTGTAAGCAGCCACTGGGGAGGTAATGCAATCTTCGGTGCTCCTCATTCAGGTCTTCAGATCAGTGCAAAAAAAAAAAGAAAAACAGACAGAATATGGCAAATCTCTCTCCCTCAAATCAATCACTCCTGAGAAGGTGGCTAACCCATGAGGTGACATTCAGAGGATGCATCTACATGCATCTTTCTGCCTCTGTTTATGACAGTCGGATGTGGCGATTTTCATATGGTAATTCAGGTGCTAGGAGAAAAAAAAACACTGGTCTATGCATGTTGAGTGTTACTCCTCATTCAATAGCATGACACAAAGACGTGCATGTCAAAGATTGATTTATTTGCTGACCTTGTGTAATCGAATTGGAACTAATTGTAATTAGCATTAGGAGGGTTCAGCTACCCACCTTGTTGGAGAGGGTCAGAATCCTGCTGTCACTTTTAATGCTTGCCAAGTGGGTCCCACTTTTTAGATAGAAAAGGAATCAGTCATCTTACCATATGCATATAGTGGGATTAATAAGGCATACAGCACTCATAGGTTTATAAATAAAGACTAATCTTAAATTAAAACAACTGTAATGTATGATTATAGAAAATCCACCACTAAAAAACATAGAAAATCTTATGTGAAACTGTGAACAACTTAATTGTCTTTACATTTTAAAGCTAGTCTGCTATGTTCACACTATGTTAGTATTACAAAGACACATTTATTACTCTGGGAAGTGTCATAGTGGTGGTTTTATTGCTTTCAACTGAAAATAGACCAATGTAATATAGAAGATTTATTGCAAGATCACATTTTCTGTAAATTACATGTTTCCTCTAGGAAAAGCTTAAAAAAGCAAGTTACATTTAACCAGTCACTACAAATTATTGTTTTGAACATGACAGACTGGGTTGTTCCATTATGTTATACCTTTCTTCTTAGCAGCTTGTCTTCTTTACACCAAACGACAATCCAACCATAACTATCCCACATTCCACCACACACACTGAGCTTGGAAAATGGCTTCTTTTCACATTCTACAAAGATAAGCATGCTATCTCACACCAGTATCTGTCAAGTGCCATTAGTTTCCCAGCTTTTCCATTTCACTCTGTGGACCCATACTCTATGCCTGTTAATGATAAAGTCACTTAAATGGATGGCTCTTGGACTGACTGTAGATAATCTTCTCCCAAGAACAGTCGTTGGTGTTCCACTACTTCAAATGCTCACCTTCACTTTGTAACTACACTACAATATGTTGCGTATAACATATAATAGTTAACATAAAAGTCAATTAATGAAACAAAGTCAGATATGGATGCTTTCCCTACCCTGAATATTTGTATATAGCTTAGAAATACTTGGTCTCCCAACAAACATGACAGGAAAATGAAATATTTCATTCGGATGAATATTTGATTAAATGTGGCTTTTGACTAAGCTGCATTTATAAGCAAGGTTTAGAGCAGCACGGGCTATAAATAGGGTTCATTATTTCAGTTTTTTCATAATACAGGGAAATAAATCAGTGTTTATTTGGAATAGTAGCTGTGAGGCATGGGCTTTTAACAACTTTTATTGTGTTTTTGAAGGTATTAAAATAATTGTTATACTATGGTCATAGATTTTTGACTCCAATTGTTCTGCTTTGCATTTTAAGAACTGGACAGTTCAACCAGAGGCATGTAAAATATATTTACTGTTCTAAATATATGAACAGTTACAATATTCACCTGATCATTTGCATGAGTTTACATGTGGTTTATTTAAAATGTTCGTAGTCATTACTAGAGTTAGTGGAAGAACATCACAATTACAGACTAATAGAATTAGTAATATTTCTGCTGTCAGCTTTTCCCCCTGAGTACCATCGACTGGAGAGGACTGCATATGTATGACCACCTAAATCAGCTTGTGCTAAATGGGGGAGGGGTTCTAAATAGAACTGTATGGATCAAGCATCATGTTTACACAGGACTCTGTGAACCTTGGAACTGTATTAAGTCTGAGCCACAGTAAATGTTCTGCCAAGTGAGACACAATATCTACTAAATGCTTTAAAAAAGAGAAATCTACTTTTTCCATGTAAATTCATTAAATATGGAAATCTCAGCTTTTTTTATGTTCTCTTTATCCATCACAGAGTTAATATGCACAGTCAAATAGTTAAAGAAACATCATCTCACGCTGCATTTAGACCGCCACAGTTGCTGGCAGCTGCTGTTTGTTTACGAATGGAACAGATGTTACAGATGATATTTTTGGGTACACTAACTGAACATTAACTGAATAAATGTAGTGAAATGTAGCGAATGATCAATAGCAAATCTAAGATGCTGGGACAAACTGTCAAAAAATGCCCAGTAACTTTCATCTACAGTTAGCTGTGCTGCTCTTTCAGTTGTGCAGCAAACAAGATGGAGTTCAGTGAATCCAAAAGGATGATGAGGACATTGTTATTATATGGTGGGATTTAACATTGTTATTTAAACAATACGATTCACATATGATATGTTCTTGTATAAGTGAGATTTGAAGGAAAGCTTCTGCTTCATTGCAGAACACACTTTTTACAAATTATTTAAAAGAGCTTGTACTATTACAGGAATACATTTATTTCAAAAAAATTTTATATTCCCAACAGCCAATGAAATGTTTATTTTATACTGTTGATATTGTTGATATGATGTTTATTCAAAAAGCATACCTTCATTGAAAGGACACGAGGTACAGAAACATTTGTGACTGATTTTAAAGTTCAGTACAGCTTAAGTTCAATGCTCTCGGGGTACTTTTAATGAAAAGCAAACCGGAGGTGCTTTCCATTTTATCTAAGACTCCACTATCTCAAAAGAATATGTGAAGAATATAAGCTCCCCTCAATGAGACGGTCAGTATTTTTGTTAAGCAAGGACAAGAACTCATCTGTCTCCTGTAGGGTTACAATCAAAACTTGAGCTTGGCTGTGTGTATTTGAAGTTAATCTGAACAAACAAGGCAATAAATGAAATGAAACAGTGCACAAAAAAAAAAAAGATCCCAAAGGAGAGGGGAGAATTTGTGGATGCATATCAAAACTCATTAAATGAGACTTAAAAGCTAAGAATGAAGTTGCCTCCTTTTTGAACATTAAACTAAGATGAAACGCAAACATTTGTAATGTATCTGAGAGTTTTATAGTCAAAACTGAGAATATGTTTACGTGAAGCTGAGAACATTTTCTTACCAAAAAGCATGCGTCATTTTTCCATTAACCTCCCTACACAATAAAATAAATAAGTTGATAAAAAAGATGAAATTGCATTTTATTTTCACTTCTACTCCCGTTCTATCAGTCTAACTTCTTTGTCCATCCAAACAAAGAATTATGACTGCTGTGAAACATATAGTCTAGGCACTTGGTTAAGGGGTTCTGAAATCAAATACCATTTACCTGAACCTTGCTACATTTTTAAAATTCATTGTACATTGCAGTAATATTGACAAACACAGGAGCTCTAAATATTAAACTGAGAACATCTGGACCAAACATTGATCTTGTTATATAGTTAATAAAGATTAATCCTCTCTTTTTGAAAATATAAATGATGTGGCAAGAACTCCTTTGCACTACTCTTCAATGGTCATTTGAGATAGATATATTGAGAGTAATGGAGGAAAGCATTCCCTTACCGTGGCATGTATAGGACCAGAAAGACCTTCACGTGGCCCCTGGAGGAAAGATAAAGCTACAGAATGCTGCAGTCAGCCTACTGTTTCATGAGCACAGATTTACTGTGTAAACAGATAACAGCAGAAGCATCAACTAAAAACATCATAAGAAAAGTTGGCATAAACAAATACAATATTTCAGAGATTAAAAATATATTTTTCATTATGTTCAAGAAAAACAAAACAATAGTTTTTACCCTTTTTTTAACAATGCAATGTTTATCTATCAGAATGTGTACTGAGTGTGGGTGTCAAGGAGAGAGTGCTTCATTTTTCTACATTATTTTTAGCGGGTTTAGAGCTTGTTTGCTTTTTAAAATGTTCTGTATCAATGCTCAGGAGAAAAATATTGGTTGCTGACCTCTCTGGCAGTCACACCAATCTCAAACAGTGAGTGCAGTTGAGGTTTGCAGCTGAGCGGATTCATCAGGAAAAGTCAAGGTACGTTTCATTTATCAAGATTCCTCATCCTATCAAACTCAACAGTGAGCCAAGTGGTATTTCAGGTTCCTGAAATTGCCCTTTAGCCACAAGGCTGGGAGCCTATGCTTCCAGCGGTGCCCAAGACACACAATACTTTCTGGTGTAATATTTATTTAATATTATTTTGTGTGTGACTGGTAAAAGGTACATCAACACAGTGTATCCCATTATCTGTGGTGGAACTATGTCTGAATCACTCTATCCAAAAAATAAAATATATATATCTTTTCATAAACATAAAATATTCCACCCACATCAAGCTTGCTGTCAAGACATCTCCAAGAAAGCAGTAATACCTCTCATTTTGCATTCCCACTCTGCATTTCTGGTATTTAAAACAATATTTAAGTGTTGTTGAATTAATAGACACTAAAGACTAAAACTGTCTTTGCATATTTATTTACTTCCTGCATTTTCGTGTAAGCCTGCTCACTTAAAGAAGACTCCATCAAACGGCAATTGGACCAGCCCATAAAAATTAAACAAAGTATACATTAGGTTTCTAAAGGGAGAACAGGGTCCACAGGGTCTTGTACCTTCCTGTCCAGTAATGTGTGCTTGCTAGGTGGATTAACAGAGGTCCTAAACTGAGTGCTACAGATTGTCTGGATTTAGGGATTTGGTAGGGAGGGATTGACGGCAGTGCGTGTAGATCAGGCTGGAGATTGAGAGCAGATGGCTGTGATTTGGGCATGATTATCCAGCCGGTATTGTCACTGATCTCCATCATCCTGTTTCATTTTCTCAGGAAGTGCAGCTCATCTCAGACACAGAATCCAACTGCCCCAATCCTGGGCAATGGCCTCTTTTCATGGGGAGGATTAATAATACCTCTTCCACTGTTTCAGCAGTGACTCTGTTTCTCTCTGACCTTATGAGCACCATATTTGATCTAAACATTTTTTTGTCAATATAATGAAATATTTAACAAGCAAGCATCTTTATTCGACTAGTAGGATGGAATATACTTGTTTCTTGTTTTGTGAATACTGTACCACTATCCATCACTTTTTCACCACTAATAGGTAAAATAGAAATGCCTTTACACAAGTGGTACAGAAACTGTTCTTCTGAAATTCCTGGCCTTAGAGATTTAGACTGTTCCTTGATAGAGCAGGTGAGATCAGAGCAAATCACAAAATTAGATCATAGTCTTTCTGAGGAGAAAAAATGCTTCAGAGAAGGTCTGCCAAAGGACAGGGGCCAAAATGACGTGCCAAAGAAGGAAATTAATTTGAAGTTGTAGCAAGTAGTGAGAGTGGAAGGCAAATAATATTAATCTCAAACATGAGCATATGTCGTCAGGGTGTTTCTTGGCACTGTGAAGTCCATTAACAGCCAGTTTCTATCAAGCGCGATGGTTTGTCCAAAGCCTATGTCACCATAAGGTCAACCAATCTTTCTCACACGGCACATTTAAAACAAGGTTAATCCTGGTGCTGTCTCTGCCTTATAGAGGGTGCACTAATCTGAGTGCTCCATTAAAAGCCTCAGGAAGGTTAACTCAGACACTTAACAGCAGACAGGTTGAAAGACATGCCTACACACACATCCAATTACACATACACCTATGTCTACATAACCAGTACCATTTTGGCCTTCAGGGATACAAACCAAAGAAAATGGTAATATTTTTCATATTTTGTTCTTTATGTTAACGTCTCGAACTTAATACAGACTATGTTCTTGCAACCCTGATTTACACTTCTTCTCTTTCTAATTACTTCAGCTCCAAACTGAATAGCTACAGGACTATGTACGTAAATCAATGTATTAGCAGTGCTTTATTTTATTTCACACTTTGTGGTAAGCACATCAAATAATTTCATCAGCAATCATACAGCATGAAAAATAAAACTGATGCTTCATTTTATACCCACTGGCACATTCATTATTAAATTTCTTTGAAATACATTTGAAGAAAAAGAAAAGTGATGTTAGAATTATCATTGAAAGATAAGGTTCAATTAAAAAAAGAAAAATCACACACACACAACACAATTACTCATGTCACCTCATTTCGCCTTCAGTCCTACACTGAACTGCTTTGGTAGACTGACACTTTGCCTCACTTTTGACATGTACCCAATCTTTGTGATAGGACCTTCTGTGAAAAAGACTGTTGGCAAAATTTACACCAGTACGGGGTGTGTGTGAGTCTCCCACTACCACAAACTATTAACAAACCTCAACCCACATCCCATTTGATATTCATGCCTTGTATTTGTGATGGGAGCTGCCATGGGTGTGTGTGTTGGGGCTGATATACAAGGCCCAGGGCAGGTGACAAACACAGGAGCTCTAAATTTGGACTTGATGGCACCTTAATAATGAGAGTGAGCAGGCACTATAGTGCACTGGCAGGCAAGATTACAACCCCCTGACTTTTTGGCCGTCAGTGCTGCATCCACTGCATTACTACTACAGTGCCACTTTAGTCAAAGAAAGTGTGTGGGTTCCAAGTAAGAGTAGTTGCCAGGGTCTCCAGTTGTTAAGACACGGTTTTGTCCTCATATTTTTATTTTCTATTACATCTTTTCAGACATTCAATTGGAAAAAAAAAAAAAGTTTTTATAGCTGTGTTTTTTCAATGTCACTTTCTCAGACAAGTGTTCAGCTACTTGTCAGTGCAGATTACTTTAATGCTTCAGCCGGATACTTTAATTAATGACATTCAGTAAACATGACTACATATATATATATATATATATATATATATATACAAATACTTGGGATAGGAGTAAGTAACTGCTACACGCTTCACACACCAGGAAGGGTTTTTACTAATGCTAATGAGATATTTTAAGCAGAGGTTAACATTTCTCTTCACTGAAGCCACTGAAGGCCTAAATGTGATATGATATGGCATAGAGGGACATTGATATTAAAGCTTGAGGCTGTTGTTGTCGGTTTTGTTTTCAACCTTGGGCACGCACTCTAACTCTGTGCTATAGGAATAGAAGCATTATGCTAATAAGAACTTGCCCTGTGAAGAATACATTTGCTGTTGGAAAACATTTTGGCTTCCGCCTTGGGAGCTAATTGAGTACTCTGACAATGGAGTGCTTGGTTGGTTCACATACACACAGTGGTGGAAAATTCAATTTCGCAGCAGGTTCAGAGCACTCTGCAAGAAGAAGTGAAAGCAAAAGGGGTGTCTGGATTAAAGAGTCTGAACTGGCTCTATGGCTCTGTGTCTGGCTCAGTGGGCATTCTTTCCATTACACTGTTGTGTTTTATTGTTTTATTGACCAGCTGACAGTGAGACTGAACATGTAAATATACAGTACAGTGTCTGTCAGAGATTTCCAATAGCACAATTTAGCATACTACATCAAATAGTCAAGTAAGTTTTATGTTAAATACTAAAAATTTAAATGTCCCTTATCCCATTTGTCTATGTATATATACATATTTTTTTGTTTATTAATGTTTTCTTTTGTGTTTTGTGTTTATTTACTCATAGTACATTAAACACGTTCTCCAATTTGTTAAGTTAATGACTTATTAAGTTCCCTCCCACCACAATGGCTGCGTGTCCAGAATATACCTATACCTCGATGTATTTAAGGTACTATTAATTAGCAAGCTCTTAGGGCCCTAATGAGAGTCTTAATTAATGCTTTATTTAAGACTGGTCTGTGAAAGACTCCTAATTAAGCCACTATACATTAAAAACACAAGGCTCAATTGTAAGACAAGTGCACCGATACACGTTACAAGTATATGCCTAATTGGAGTGATCAGGTTATTGTCAGTTGGATCAAGGGGATTTCTAATTAAACAGAGAGACTAAATCTAAATAGATCTGAATGCAGTGACACCAGCACAGCGATCTTACAGCAACTGTCGTTGTGACCCCTGCTCGCGTCTACAGTTGTATGATGTTATCCAAGTATGTATTGCAAGTGGCAGGGGGACCCAGCTGGTGCTACTGGCCCAGACCTTTACCCAGCCACAGAACTGGGGTCAAGCCCAGCTATAGAGGATTGCTCTTTATGTCTGTCTAGTTCAGACAGAACGCACAACGAAGTGGCAGTGGATGGCCCAAGGAAAAATGGACCAGCAAGAGAATCACTCATATAGACATACACTGAAATATGACACCATGTACACTCACATGTACCACAGTAATGATTTAAAAAAAATTAATAATGGATGTATAATACTACTCTTAAGATAAAACATTTGAACTCACTTTTATATTTTTCATCTATTTGCATAGTTTTTAGCAGCAAAATAATATCTGACGTTTTGATGGTGTTACTGATGGATCTTGGCAATAAATTCAGTCAACATAGTGAAGAAAGTGGCAGAAGAGATGATGTCAAGAACCAAAAACAAGTACTTTAAAGGTAGGGTTAAAACACCCTTGGGACAGCCTGCAGATTTCTCATTGTCATCAACAGAGAGGCATCTTTGATCAAAAGCTCACGCTGCCCCCATTGTTTTCACTAGTGTACACAGAGAAAAACTACTTCCTGGAGTGCTTTTCAATACTGAGAAATCTATTTGTTTCTATGCCCTTTGAAAGAAACACAGCTGAATCAAGTTCTTGTCTGACAAATTAAAATCTGTGCAAAAAACAAAGTGCTGTTTAGTACACATTGATTTTGAACACAGACAAAAGCCATATTTTCTTGTTTCTTGTTTGATGAAATACTTTGAACCTATTAAATGTGCTGTTTTGTTCTGCCATAGTAATTACTTGCGAAGCTAAGCGCAGGTTTGAATTTGCATTATAATGTGCAGAAAGCAGGATTTCACTCTCCACTACAATTTCAGAGATCTATGCAAGATAGCAGAGAAATTAGCCCCTAGGTATCATGATGCTGTGCTGAAGTTGGTCTCTCGCTAAATGACTCTTAATTCAGGGAGCCCTTTTCTCTCTTTAGATATTGAACAATTAGCATCTGAAGCTAGAAAAGCTATAGAGCCTGTGAAAGAGAGGATGAGTGTAAATTTCAGTACGGAGGTGGCCATTCATGGGAGGACAAAGTTGAGATGGCAGCCATTTATACATTCCTGCTAGTGAGCACTATCTACCATATACCCGGCTTTACTGAGGCCATTACTCGAACCAACTCTGTAACTCTCGTCTCATTTGCAATTAATGCCATAAGTTTTGTATGTGGGTAGCCTTCAGCATTGTTGATGATGCTGCCCTTCTGCTATATAACAACAACTCTGCAGTGCTTCTCAGTGCGAAAGAGAGACTGATAGAGAGAGATATAGTAGAGAAAGATATAGACTAAGTAGGGCATCTCAGAACACCCTTGGTTCCCTGAACAAAGAGCAAGGGTTCATCTTTTCGTCTGGTGGATGATAGGGCCATGTGACGTGGTAGTCTGACATTCTTTCTAGAGGGTTGGAAGGTCCTTGCCCTTTCTGCCACATACAGCAGTGCTGACAGACAGGTCAGGCCTTCGAGTGGGCTGATATTTTTTGTGTTCATGTATCACAAATAAGCATAGAGGCTTACATTATCAAGTTAAAACTTGCAGCTTGTGGATTTTTTTTAGGTGTCTAAGAAATAAACTGAAGCAGCTACAGTAAGGGAGAGAAGTCAGTGTTCCTCATACTGTGTTTTCTCCGTTCCCCATAAGTACTCTGCCATCAGTCATCTATTTGCTTCACTGTCACACAGGCATATGTTAGAGTTGTCCTGTCATGTTGCATTTCGTGAACTTTAAGATGCCCCTGACCTGCTTTATGTCGCCGGAGGGTGAGGAGGCTGCAGGGTGGGAGGATGGGATGCAAGCTGGTGTGTTGTGTCCCAGCATGAGTCTCTAGGGTCAGGTATAAGTAAGTGCACATGTGACATGCAGTCATGTTAATACTTACATGTTGCTATTTATTTCTTTATTTCTTTTCTGTCATACTATGCTCCCCTAGCATGCTCTGGTTCAGTTTCCCAACTCTCACTCCAGCCGTGTGACTTAATCAGTCTGACAGACTCTGGGTGCCTGGGGAAAGTCTCTCTCCACAGTCCCCTTTCTCCTCAAGTTTACGCTCTCTGTGACAAACTCATTCTGGCACCTTTCGAAATGCAGTGCTCTCTGTTGGACGGCCCTCTATGGTCTCTTCACACTCACACGTGCATACACACCAACACTAAGTGCACAAACTCTATATAGCACATGCTTACAGAAAGCATACACAGATACACACAGGTGCATGCAGTGATACACACCAACACACAATATGTAGAAACACAAATGCACACTGAATGTGGTTAAAAAGCGGGACACACAATATCCCCCAGGCACACAAATTATGCCTCACACCCCTCTCCCCTAGATACCCTTACTGTTCCACTTTAAGTGGTTGCTCAAACAGCATTCATGCATAAGGAGGTAGCAGTTTGGCTTATTGGTTTATTGTTATTGAGTGACATTCTCAATTAGTTTTCATCTGAGTCTTGTGGTGTCTGACCTCTTGAGTTCTATTGCAGAACTCATTATAAAAGCAATGGTATTCTACTTCCATGGTGCCGACTAACCTTGGATTGTGTCCAATACATTCTGGCTAACAAAGTAGTCTAGAGAAAACTTCAGCCTGTGGTTAAGGACCTCCCCGCAGGGCTTAGATGCTTCACTATTTAATTCGGCAACACAACAGCACCCCTGTGGTATCTTCAACCACTCCACTTAATCTGAGAACTAAAAGTCATTTTTATTTTTTCTGCAGAAGCTAAATGGTATTTTCCCTATCCTAAGTCTCTCATTTCTTTGGGAGCTGATTAAACTTGGACAGAAAGTCTTTCCCAGATGTTTTTAAAATCAGTTGAAATGCTACAATCTATTTGTGATTATTTAAACTTATGTCAAAGTAAAATAACTATTTTACAAAAGTTAATACTGTGTTTACACAGCAAGTAGCTTAGTGGGTGCAGCAGTCAACTAGGAACCCGGGAGTGAGTGGTTAGATTTTCAGTACCTCCTGGCTACAAGTCAAGGTGTCCTTGGACAAGACACAGAAACCCCATAGTAGCACATGTACTGTCTGGCAGCTGGCAACAACAGTTCCCCAAGGGCATCAATAAAGTATGTCGTTATCATCGATAATGTATCTTATTGCACATGTAACACTGAATCAATGAAAACAAAAGGTGGCCCAAAAATACCTGATGATATGAGTGATTCCACTCACATAACTGTCACGTGGAAAAGAAAGTTGGCACAGAACAGAATAAAACCTCTGTAACTGACCTCTACTTCCCATGGAGCCAAATTACTGAAGTCACCAAAGGCTGCTTCAATTTAGCTTACCTGTATTAAGTCATATGGATGTGACTCAGCTGTGACTCAGAGTCTGATTCCTGTCTGTTCTCAGAGGAAGTGTGTTCAATTCATCAAGCTGGGGGCTTTTATTTTTTTTTAAATTAAGTTAACACCAACACATACTGTGCACCTGAAAGGTCTTGTTAATGGGGCAGTTGCATATTTTTGGGCTCCTTATACAATACAGTTTGTCTGGTTGTACTTCTGCGTTTGACTTTTTTCTCAAGTCAGTATCATAAATTTAGACCCTCTCCAACATGCCTTTCTTTCAAATCTCTGTAGATGGACAGCTTTTAGACTGATGGCACCTGACAAATGTTTCCCCTGACCATTTCACCTCCTCCCATCTTGTCCTTCTCTTCCACATGGCTAAGCATTTTAACGACATAGGCTTACAGGCTTTCTCTGGCCTAGCTGAATCAATGGAGCAAGGGTCCTACAGAGCAGAATAATCTATTCTGGAAGGCAAAACAAGGAGAAAGGGAGAAGAAGCAAGCAATGGTGGGGGAAGATTTTGAGAACTCAGATAAGAGACATATGTTAGGTCTGCTCAGGGACTCGCTCATTATTCTCTATTTTCAACAGAAGCAATGATGAGAACAGAACATTTCCTATCTCTCAAAGTGGCAATTTGCTAATTTAATGCCAATGTTATGCAGGCCTGACATCCTTTCATCTACTCTCTTTGCACTCATTTCTTTCTTTTTCTGATAATTCTCACTTTATTCCCATTAAGCTTTATTTGTTCACAGCAATCTGTTGCTGTAATTTATTAGAGCTGTCAGCTTAAATGATGTGGCATGCCAACATGGCCCAGCAAATAGGCACTCCCCTCTTCCTTCTCTCCTTTTAGGGAAAGCTGCCCCAGTTTTCCACAGGAAGAAAGAGGGAGACATTACAATTAAGGTGGTGACACTGACCCCCTGGTGGCCATGCTCAGGGACCAGATGTCCTGTCAGAGAGATGCTGGCTCTCACCTCCAGGGAGCTCTGGGTTGAAATCTGGTTCACGTCTCAGTAGGGAAACATTGCTGCTCCTGTTCCATCATTAATTCAAGGATAACAAATTCTGGAAATATGTGCCTCTTCCTCTTTCTTTTCTCTTTCCATTGTAGTCTGCTACACAACAGAACTCACTCATTTGTTCATTTTGATTTTTGCTCAATTCACTTCCTCTTTCTGTTCTCCATACTAATGGTCAGGATCTTTGTTGTTCAAATCTGATGTATGCTGTGCTCTAGGAACCCAGCAATACCAAATCTTCAACTCATCATAACCCATTTGTATATTGTCACAGAGGAAGTATAATGCCTCTTGGTGCAAAGATGAATGTATCAAATCTCAGATGTCTGCATCAATTGACCCCAAGCTTCATTCTGCATTACCTGTTGGGCCTGTTTGGTTTGTAGCCTCATTAAGGATACAAGGAATTATATGTGTATGTGCTTGGCCTGCTAAATAGAGTCAAGCTTTTTTGTTCTCACCCTTTTTCAGGCTTTAGATGTTTGACAGATGCCCAGCCATTAACACTGTATGTAGTACATCCCCCTCACAGGAAGCCTTAGAGGAAATGCGATCACAAAGAGACCCCACAATCTTTACTTTTTTCATTTCCTACCCCTGCATACTGCCTTCCTCTCTCATTTTGTCCTGTTCTCTTTTGGTACAAGGCGCTGCTGTTTTTTTTTTTTTAGATGAAAGACACTTGTTTGGCAGTCTTCAAAGAGTCACAGAACTCTGAAAGTCACTTGTATTGCAGAGTTGTTCATTCTCCATTTTATATCCAATATGGAGGTGATGATCAAAAGGATCATAGCTGAGGGAGAAGCTAAAGGATGTCTGCTCTAGAGTAAACAACACAAGTACCAATCCCCAGACCCAAAGAAGGCTCTCTTTCAAGGATTGTCCTTTGGTTAATGGCACAGAGTAGACATACCACTGTTTCTGTATTTTAAAAACGTTGTGCATGTTGATAAATTTTGCTACATTTGAAATTAGTATGCATAGATTTGCTAATTTAAATAATACATCAGATCCAATGTGTCATATAGTTAAGCAATCTGTTAAACTTATTCTAAACATCTCCAGGCAAAACTAGAGGAAAATATCAAAGCATTAAACAGTTACAGAGAGCCTGCAGATGAAGACTGACAGCAGACACCAAGTCATTAACTCTCTACTCAGTGTGGAGCATACACATCTGGAGGAGACTCTTTGGGCTGCAGAAGATCCAACATAAATTTATGAGATACTTTCTCCATGTTTCAAAGGAGGCTGTTTGTACAGCTGTGTCTGAACAAATTGCATGTTTTAATGAAAGTCTAGTTAATTATTAATGCCCATTACCTGGGCAAAGTTTAAGAGCCATGCACTAGAGGTGATGGGTGACTGGTGACACCTCTGAACATCCCACTGTGTGCTGCCATGATATTCTTTAGATGCCCTTCTACATTTTTAATGTCCTGCTGTGTCAGTGTCATACAGCTTCGGGACAGTGGCATCGACTTCTCTAAACGCTCTAAATCACAATGCCACATAAGCTAAAAGTCATAGAAGGATATTTAATATTAAAAATCGGTTATGTTTTTCTGCTATTCTGCTGAAAACACACAGCACAATGTCCTTTGAAAAAGCATTAATATTTAGTTTGAACCAAAGCTGTTTAGAAGAAGATAGGCAAACATTGTGAAGTAATAAAATTAGCATACAACGAAAGTGAGGAATAATCTCATTTGTGCTTGTTTGCACGTAGGCACAAATACTCTACTCAGACAACAAATACACTGGCATTCAGGATTAGGACTGCAAGACGCAGATATGTTTTTTAATTTGTGACAAGAATGCTCTTCCTTTTGAGAGTTCTTTCTTTCTTTCTTTTTCTCCCTTTGTTGTTCTTTCACTTTCTTTCCCAAGTGCTAGATATTTTTGTTTATCTTGGAAGGCATTGTGTTGCCATTACCATCATCTGTCTACTGTTAGATAACATTGCCTTTCAGCAGGAAGAAAATCCTCTAGTCATCCTGTAACAAAATACAGGACTTTGACCTAAATGCTACTTTGCTTTGCCCCAGACACTCTATGAAAGCTTTCAGTTATACTTTTAATTTCCATATTATGTATATATGTATATTCTATATGCGCATTAGTAGTGACCATTCCACTGGACACCCCCTTAGGAAAAAAATGTATAAAGACAAGACATGGCTAAATATAGATTTCATATATCATAAACCTAACTACTACAGAGATCAGAGCCTTCTGAGAGAATACAAATCTCACCAATAACACTGCTACCATTTTCCTCAAAATGCCTCATGGGTATCTGTGATGAAATGGGACCTAAATTGCAGTGGACCGGAGCTCGGAGCCTCTCTAAACTAGATATACCTGTGATGATGACACTGTAGGGTAACCAGGGTGCCAGCAATTGACTGTTCATTTTATCGTAACTATCCACTGGTCCTGCTTCCTGCTCTTAAAAAAAAAAGAAGAGTTGACCATAGTAGACCTGCTTATCTACCATACGCATCTCGCCTGATGTTAGTTCCTTACAGGGCACTGTCCACTCATCCATCATTACATGGGCCTTTCTCTAGTAACATTATCGCTTTAGATAAGGCTTCAATAAACTGTGTATGGCTTTTAGGGTTCTCTCTCTTGCCACTCTAATCCAATCTCTGATGTGGAGTCTGTTCATCATCGTGCACCAAAGGCATTTTCTGTGTCCCTGTGCTCTTCATTGCACAGGATGTAATGGATGGCCTTGCCCTTGGTTCACCCAAGGCCTTTTGGTTCTTCTTCAACTGTTTGTCTTTAGGTTTCCTCAAATGGGTCCGCAGTGTGGTTCTCTGATTTGATTAAATCAGGTTTAAAAGGTTAGAAATCGGGGGAGGCAAGGGGGTTGTCTGGGCCAGTATTGTGAGCAAGTTCTCTGCCATTTAGCATTGGGCAATGGCCAAAGGAAAGTGGAAAACTGAACTGACTCCTGTACTCCTTTGTGATTTGCACTAATGTCCCCCAGGGATTGAGCAATGACCACTGTGAATTCCCCCAGGATGCCAGCCAGATTGAAACCCCTGCCAACAGATTTGAAAGGATAGCAAATCATTTAAACTTCCCAATGTGCATTAGCATTTTTTTCAGTGCCCAGGCCAGCCTCCACAATATTAAATTGCACTTAATAAAATAAAATCAGAGAGAGCTTTTCAACCTCCAAATCAGCAAGGTGAATATTGTAGTGGCCACTAAAAATTAATTATACTTTAATTCACTTTGTTTACTCTTTCAGGTTTCTGACATCCACTTGAGGAGCCCAGCTAATAAAGAAACAGTGTAAAATAAAGAAGTGCCAAAGCACTGAAAGGTGCAGTGTGGCACAGCCCCGTATAGTGAAATATATCTAGGGATTGCCTTTAGCTGATCCTGCTTTTGACACCACATTATTATTGCGTATAAAAATAGACTACGTATTAAAGTGGGCAGAGTGAATCCCGGCAGTACCATATTAAAGAAACATCAGAGGCACCGGCTTACAATCAATAAAGCTATTTTTTTATATTAGGATAAAAATAATGTTTTAAGATCGATGCAACCCTTTATTTATAGCATGATATAGAAGATACCAATACTATTCAGCCTACATGGCTCACATACTCAAGGGTTTCTTATCTGTTATTGTGCTTTAGCAAATTTGTCTTGTGAGGGTATGGAACGTGTGTGTGTGTGTCTTTCGGTGCATGTCTCTCCGTATGGTGGTTGTGCCAGATGAAGCTTTGCCTCTTAAACAACTATAATGACACAGAGCCACAGGCCTCAAGCTGAATTCTTTTGGAGCCCGATAGAGGGATTTTCTATCAACATGCAAACCAAGCACCTCATGTCACAGAATTCCAAAGACTGGTGTCAAATGCTCATACATTTCCCTCAACAAACACACGGAAATCTGGCATCTGAAAAAAAGCAGTCTATGCAGTATGAGAGAGTTGGGGTAAGGTGGCAGTATTAGACATTTTTCTCAAAGCTACACATTCCCCCTTGGCAGATGTGAAAAGTTTTGGCTTGGATCTAGAGCAAGTTTGTGCTGGTATTGTGTCTGATGTGTTTTGCTGCATAAAACATCTTTTGGCATCAGTGCCAGATCAAATAGCCTTTTAAAAAAAGCCCTGCCTCTCACCATCGGTGTCTGGTACGACAGAGAGAACTGTTTTCCTATCACTTTATTAAATAAAAGCTACCAAGCCTTTCCATTTAGCACTGCTGAGCATAATTTGGATGTATCTAGTAAAATGGAAATACACAAGTAGAGATTCAATGCTAGAGGCAGATCACAATGTGAGATTGTCCCAAATGTTTTCTCAAGAGTGAACTTTATTGTAATAGAGTCCAGACACATACAATAGCCTCAAGGTTTGCTTACAAATAGAAATACATATAAATGTGATCTATTTGTTTTCAAAACATGCCCATCAGTTGTAATGGCAAGCAGAGACACATACAGATTCTTCCACAGGTGAGAAGCTTCTCCCTCCCCAGATTCTGCTTGTACAAGTTAAAAGGCTGATTTGCATTTATATTGTCATTCAAGGCTTAGAGCTGTAATTGTCGTGGCACAGTAGCAAATGAACATACATCACACATACATGTATACACACACACACACAATGCATGAGATGTGTGCATTATGAAAACCTTTTCCATGAGTCCATTTCTAGAAATCTTTGGCAAATGAACGATAGGACTGGAAGAAGCAGAGAGAGATGGGAAGACATTGGCACATAGGACAGAGGTGAGTTCATCCAGGTGTAATGTTGAGCTGTCCCAGAAACTTCCTTCCAAACACTAGCAAGTCATTATCAGATCAGCAACCCAATTCCTCAAGTGCCTCCTGTGCTGAAGCACAACATGCATCTTCTAGGCTCTTTCCTAACTCAACCTTGCACAGTCACATCTATGCATTGGGTGCCTGGTTTGTTTACAAATGTTTAAGCAATATGGGACATATAACATGACATAGGCTGCAGTACTGTGCTTGGACTGACACACAAGTTTCTGTAAGTGACAAAACAACATTGTGTAGGTCACATGTGCATTGTTGGACATGCGTCTGCCTTTTTGGAGATATAGCATCATGAAGAGGTGGTCAGGTATTAAAATGAGTTGTGTATTTTGAACACTGCTTGGCTAAATTTAACCTTAATCTTTACGCTCAGGTGACTCGTGTGTAAAATGTGAAGTGTGACTAACTCTGAACTCCTATTCTTGCATTAGCAAACACTTACCTTCCACTTAATATTCATATTAAATCACTCTGTACCTTTCTGTACATACAAAACACCTCTTAGTAACTAAACTGTCCAGTTGATGCTGAAAAGCTACAGAAACATGTATGACCATAAATCCTTGATTTAGATTTCTCATTAGCAGAGCATGGATACATTTACTAAACACTAAAAATGTTAGATTTATTTAAAAATTTTAGCTTATGCTAAAAAAACTGAAAATGAACAGAAAACAAAAAATGTTATTTGTAGTCCAGCAATGTATGATATAATTTTGCCTTTTGTCCACATTTGACATTTTTACCCACATAACCTTATGTTCTTGTTTCCATGGTGGATATTGAGTCAGGCACATTGGTGTCACCCTTGCACAGTAAACAAGGAACACTGTGTTTAAAAAAAAACAAAAAACAAAACATATCCATATATGTTTATGGATCATTTTGAGTGCTAGACATGGGATTTTAGTGGCTTTTTTAACTTATTGCTGCTTTATGGTACAATCAAAACTGTATTTGAAATGAAAAAAAAATCACCCCTTTAGTGAAAAGATCAGTTTTAGAAATGGAAATAAACATGTTATGGCTGAAAGTAAGAGAAAAATAAACATTTTCTTGAGTCTCAATGTGAACATTTTGAACAAAAGGCTTATTAATGCCTCACATTTGCAAAGCAGAATTTTGACAAAAAAGAAAAAAAAAAACATCTTATAGTTGCACATTTGAACCCACCTCATAAAGCACCTGTGTTCTACAAGCAATCACAGATCCTAATAGCAGAGAAAAAATGCTCTATCTACGAAAATCTCAGCTAGTTCAAAAGAGATTAGCTGAGAAAAGACACCGTCAAGCTTAAAAACGCAATTTTTCTTTCAACCCAGCTGCTCCTCTCACTCTCTCACTTGATAGCTAAGTATATGACTGCACGACCACACCTCCCCACTCAAAGGAAAAATAACACAGTATGATCCAGCACCACTCTACTTTCAGAACCCCAACAACTGAGCACAATCAGTCGTGTGGAGCCGCCTGTCTTTGCTTTAGCAGGAAAAACATAGTCTGTTGATTCCTGTGCATTTAACTGCAATTTAGAAGACATTAATCCATCCCATAATCTTTCATCAAATAAAACCCTAACTGGTTCAGAGAATTATTTCGTACACATTCAGCAACATTTTGTATGTTGCTCGCTTTAAAAATGTACCAACTCCAATTATCTCTACAGCTGTCATCCGAGGATAAAGTCTCAGATGGACGAAGGTGTGACAATAAAGAGCTGAATGAAGAAGTACAGCTGCTAACTCTGCCTTCACAGGTGACCCAGTGATCACAACAGCATCTGGTTGAATTACTTAACACTGCCGCCCAACAGACATGTAATCCGGGATAATGCCCTTTTGCTGAGTGCTCCAATCTGGATAAATTCATCCCCGAGGAATGAGATCCAGCAGTCTCAGAGAGAGCGAGAGATGGAGAGAGAGAGGCGATGAGGGGCTTGGGGGGTTGATTGGTTGGTGCTAAAGGAAACTGTTGGGCCTGGGAAGAGGTTCTTCTAGATGGATAATGAATCCCAACAGTAAACAGCTTGATTTTGTTGACTGGCTGACTGACTGCATGAGGGGAAATAGATCATTGCCTGGTTTTCCAAGAAGGCTACAAACTAATCACACTCTCTTCTCTAGCTGACCTGAATCCTGACAGATTCTAAATGAAGCTTTTTTTCCAAACCGCAGTCAGAGGATATACTATACTTACTTACATTTGGCATTATTATGTTAGGAATTTTCCTATTATAAAACATATAATAACACACACGTGTTGTTTTATATATATATATATATATATATATATACATATATATACATATATATGTAAAAGGTTAAAAAATATAGCATCACTCAAATATAGTATTAGCCAAAACTGATAACTGATTTTTCTTGCACACAGCGTTTCTCTGTAATGCCACAGCTATTAGCAAATATTGGGATTTACAAATTTCAGCTGTCCAGCATCAGTCTCCTAGATTATTTATTCATATGTTTACTTATTACCATAAATATCCAACAGGACACTCAGCTCAGAGGGATTACAGTGCACTTAATCTATCGTGGCACAGAAATGAGCAGGGGTCACAGTGGCTGAGGTGACTTATGCCGGATAGCCTTGATGGGACATGCAGCACAAACAAGAAAACAAACTGCATGCCACTGGGCTCCATCATGAACTGATGACATATCTGTCACTGTGTATGCATGGTGTGATGGTTAGGATTACTCAAGCCGCTACGGTCATATAGCGATTGATAAAGTCATGAAGGTCACTTTCATGTTTCTAACCATGTATATCAATTATTCTGTATTATACTCCCATCAGAATATAATAATAAAAGTTCATTCACTTATTCTGCGGTTATTAGTACAACTTGCTTTGAAAATATGACTAGTGGAGCAGCTTATGATAATATGCAAGACAAATGTATATTTGTTTTAACATTCTGATAGAATAAGAATAAATCAATTAATTTCCACTGATATTATGTTCATCATTTCTTGCCTTAGACAGTAGTGTGTCCTGCTTACAAATGACTATTCACAATAACAAGGGTGAAAATGAGAATGTGTTCTCAGTCTATACCCACACATCCAAACATGACATTGCAAAGACATTTACAGTGATGTGAAAGCTATTTACCCCTTCTTGATTTTTTTTTATCACACACATTTGTCACATCTAAATAATTTAGACCATCAAACTAATTTTAATATCACAAAAAGGTAGCCCTAGTAAGTGCAAATGCTTCATGCTTTCATATAAGGTGTCTAAACCTGTCTGTCCTTGGTGACATGCGCACTGTATGTTGTCTATGTTAGGTCAATCTGTCTTGTCTCTGCTGGCCAGCTGACTAGACCACTTTATGTTGTATGTGGCACATTGGTCCTGGAGGAACGTTGTTTCGCTTCACTGTGTACTAACGGTATATGGTTGAAGTGACAATAAAGCTTGAACCTTGAACCTTGAACCTTGAAAAAGTAATCGTTCTGGTCTGGGGCTGGGTTTTGAATCTTTAGGACCAGGACAAATTGCCATATAGGATGGAACAATGAATTCTGCTCCCTACCAGAAAATCCTGAAGAAGAATGTCAGTTTGTGACCTCAAGCTGAAGTGTACTTGGGTCCTGCAGCAGGACAATGATCCAAAACATACCAGAAAGTCTAACTCTGAATGGCTCAAAAAGAAAAAAAAACAAAAAACTTTTGCAGTGGCCTAGGCAAATTCCAGACTTAAGTCTGATTGAGATTCTGTGGCATGACCTTCATTCATGTTCAAAAACCGTCCATTGTGGCTAAATTAAAACAATTCTGCAAAGAAGAGTGGGCCAAAATGTATCCACAGCGACTCATGGCCAGTTATCAAAAAAGCTTGATTGTGGTTGTTGCTGTCAAGGATGGCACTTCCAGTTATTAAGTTTAGGGAGAAATTACTTTATCATGTAGGGCCAGGCATGTTTGGACAACTTTTTTACCTTAAAAATGAAATTATCATTTAAAAACTGAATTTTGTATTTACTCTGGTTATCACTGTGTAATTCTAAAATTTGTTTTGGTGATCCGAATCGTATAAGTTTGACAAATATGCATAAAAAAAATCAGACAGTGGAAATACATTTTCACAGCACTATAATTATACTTTGGTTTGGAATTATGTATCAAAGCCTGCTGCTCATGAAACATGGGTTTAGAGTCATCAGACAGCAGTTAGTAGACAGCAGTAAATGAAAAAGGGGTTGTTGGGGGCATTAATACATGCTTTCCAGGACTAAGAAACAGCTTAGTCTGGCAAAGTGAAATCAGCAGTTGCGACATGAGATATGTGAGAGGGTGGGAGATAATGAAGGGAACTGGGGGCAGGGAAGAGGCAGGAGATTTTTAAGAAGATTTTGTTCCTGTGCGGCAGTACTGCCCCTAGTGGTCAAACCTTGGATCAAGAACAGCCCGACAACAAGATTGAATTTCCCTAAGAAAGTGGACAAAAATCTAGTAGCCATACATATTGTATATTAATTTCACAAGGTATGATTCAAAGAAAGAAAAGCAGAGAAAAAGAGAAAGAAGAAAAGAGGCACAGAGAAAGTGACACACACTTAACATTGACAATGTGTGATTTTTCTCTGTAGCACATTTTCTTCAGAGTCTGGCACATCTAGTACAATTCTTAAACTGCTCGTCCTCCATAGGGACATCATGCCCTCACATATTTCACCCTTTACTCAACACAGGCTAAGGTACTCAATCACATTGCATCTCACAGCAAAAGGGAGAGAGAAAAAAACAAAGGCAGACGAGAGACAGGGAGCAAAAGTGTCACAGAGAAAAGTGTAATCAGGAGACCAAAAACCTAATGAACAATGTTGTGAGAGTCACTGTATAGATTGGACAGAGCAATGGCAAAGAGCTGGTGCGAGGAGATGGACAAGGTCCTGGACAAGTTTGGCCTGAGGTGAATGTGTACCTGGAGACTGTCTCCTGGATCTTCCTGACTGGTGTCATCTGTCACTGGCAGGAGAGGTGACAATGAAAGAAAAGCTGCCCTATATGCGGTAACAGCACAGTCAGGATGAAGAGAATCTCGTAATAGCTTTTCTTCTCCTCATTCTACCTCTCTGTCTCGCTCTGGACCTCTTATTTCTCAAAGTTGAGAAAAAATAACTGCTCAGTGCCTCTGCATATGGACTGTCTCTCATTTCAATCTTCTCTTTTGTTCCTCGCCCTCTCACGGGATAGCTAAGTATATGACTGATATGGCCACAACTCCCCACTGTCCCCCTGTTCATAAAAATGAGATTGTTTTCCACAGCTTTCTGCTGACACCAACTCGGCACATAAACAGAGTCGTAATTTGTACAACAACAGTAAGCTACGGGGAAGCACATTTTTTCCCCCAGAGGCATGCACAGAGAAGGTAGGTTGTTATCCCCTGTTTACCTGGCAGAAAAAGCTTTATTTTATATTATGGTAATAACAAACTGTGCTGAAATACACAGCAAGCCCATCTCATTCCAGTTGTAGAAGTCACTTTATTCCAGCTGGTACTATCTGAAATACGGTGTTAGTTATTCCCAGAACAGGGGCTAAGCCTGTGATGGTATGTGAACGAAAATATGATGGCTAAGGAATAACACAAAATCAAAACAAAATGTGCAGTATGTCAATAAATCAAACCCTATTTGCAATTTTAAGATATTATTCAACCTGTACAGAAATACAGTAGAACTCAGCTGTGGATTTATAAAAATAGTAATATTTAGCAGAGTGTCAGAGAACAAACTAAGAACTGATCATGTATTCCTGGATCACAGAAAGCACAGATGGTACAGAGAGACTTGACAGTGGAAGCAGAGGACCTGAATACAACAACATCAGAAACATATACCTTGCACTGTATATACCACATTTGATGCACTATAGTCGCACCATAACCAGTGAATTCGACAGAAGACTACCACTGCCTTTACTACGTCCACTCTCATGGGTCAACTTACACGATCACTGTCCCAGGTCAAACATAGTCAAAGGAAAGAGACAGTGAATCTGAGAGCTCCTTTTAAAAGATATCGACACTCTTTCAAGTGCAGGCAATACTGAGAGAAATTAAAAGCGTCATCACTCTAGTCAGTTTCAAATTGGTCTGTCCTTATTATTTTTTCTCGGTTTGTAAATGAAAAGCGAGTCAGCAGAAAAGCATAATCACAGTAAACTGTTGTATTTGATGAGTAGCGTTTTTCTTTTATTTTCTATTTGTTAAAAGCTGTGGAACAGCTGAATTCAGCGCTGCTGAAAATAATCTTGTTTACCAAGTTTAATTTCTTGCAGCACTTTACCAACTTTGAGCTGTCAATTTAAACACACTGACGTGTCAGCCGACAGAGGTATCAGATTCATGAAGTCTAGATGTTGTCTCTTCTGTGCTGCTTTTTAACAAAAGGTTACAACATCCTCTGGGCAAACAACTAAACACACATACATAGGAACAGCAACACACGCATTCATTCAGTCAGTTCCCTCAATAGAATGTAGTCCAGCATGATGGGGTCAAACTTTGTAGAGAGGTGAGACTGTGTCATTGACCCCAACCCTGTGGAGCTTGAACCAGGGTGCTCGCTTTGGGCCAGACATGACAAACACTCACTGTCTCATTCAGCTCAGTGCAAGTCCGTGTCTCACACCGGCACCACAGAGGTAGAGTTCTGTTGTACTTTACTCACTTATATTGTTTTCCAAAGACAACCACCTGGTGGCAAGCTGGGGAAATAACTAATCCATCCTCGTTCTGTCCACAAACACACTCTCTAGAATAAACAAAACAACAACAACAAAAAAAACTGTCCATAGGGCTGAAGTTGCCAAACTATACCATTGAGTCTGCCCTTTAAAGCGCTTCTCCGTTAACTTTTTCTCCCTCTTTCCTTTTGACCAGACCCCCCGTAGTTGGACTCAATGGAGAAGGGCTGTCAGTTCAAAACAATGTGACTCGGGAGTGAATGCTTCACTGCACTAGAGTGGGGTTAGAGGGCTTTGTTTGTGCATGTCTCTGTGTGTGACAGGAATATCAAGCCCCCATAGGAGGTATTTAACTAGAGATGGAAAAATGTGCAGGCTACAACTGTTCACAGCTCGTTAACCTCAGGACAGACACACTGTCACTGTCCTTTAATTTCCTCCTTTCTCTTCTGCATCAGACATAACAGCGCACACAGGACTGCTATATTATAAGCAGTTAAAAACACAAATGGTAGCACAAGCTCAGACATCACAGCAAGAGATGAATTCAGAGGCTAAGTTCGCAGCAAGCAAGTAACATAGTAATCACAAGCACACAAGATGTGATGAATAAGCAACTTAATCTGGAAAACTTACCATGTCCCGATATCCACAAGAGTATAAGGACCCAAGGGATCATGACTGGGGAGTGGAGAGGGCAAAACCTACGAAAAACAGTAGGCGAATGTGAAAAAGAAGTTGGCAGGCACAAACACATGCACAAGATGAGACAGTGCTCCTCTGTGCTGCTGGTGGGGGACGGATGCTACAGTCCCTCAGTGGTGTCTCCTTTTACCAGTGGAAGGCTGGTAGTCTGTCTTCGGTCCTCCTCTTTTTCTGTTGATTCTTCTTCTTTTCAGTCGCTTTCTCTGTGTCTTTTCTCTGTGTCACTCTTCAGAGTTGCCGGTGGTCAGATCTGCTTCACACGCTCTCTTGTTGATGTGAGCTTGTAGACTTTGTGTTTTCGCTGCTGACTCTGACCATACACACGCTTACTCTTTCTCTCTCGCTCGCACGGTTTCTCATTGCCCATCCATTCTCTGTCTCTTCAGTCCCCGCTTGCCCCCCCCCCTCCTTCTCTTTCTCTCTCATGCTCTCTCTCTTGTTCTTCCACTCACATAGCAGACACAGTCAGGGGATAGAGCTCCACAACTAGACTCCTCCCTCCATCTCTTTCTCTTGCTGCCGCTGAGCCTGGCTGTCTGGGTGGCTGTGGCTGAGTGTGAGTCTGGGAGGCTTGGGTCTTCACTCTGGGAACGAGAGCTGCCATGAGAGAAACAGAGAGGGTGCAATTCTAATTATAATGAGAATAGGAGCAACTGGGCCTCTACTTGTACAAATAACACAGACATCCACAAAATAAAAATGCAGTTTCACCCCTCCTCCCAGTTAGAATACTTTTTTTTGGATTCTACAGACGACAATGAATTTTACTCTCTGTGAGCTGACTTGAAAATAGATAAAAACCATATTAGCATTCAAGACCAAAGTGTAGTATTCATTGGTATTCAGTTTTTTCTCAGAGGTGAATTTGATTCACAGTCACTCACTCAAGGAACCATGATGCAAGATGTCATAAACTACTCATATGCACCAAATGCTTACTAACAAATTTTCCTGGTTATGCCTGTTAAATATTTAAAAGGGACATTTATATCTTATGTTATTATGTTCCAGGGCAATAGATTCACATAAAATAGAGAACCCAATATGTACTGTACTGTAAAAGCAGTCTACAGCTGTAGGATTTGCATACCAAAAAGTAATTTAGACCAATAAAATAACAATTAATACACTATATTTATCCTGACTAAAACAACATGATTTTGATACTGAATTTACTACAATTAATTATCAATTATAATAAATTGGGTCTTCAAATGACTTGCTGTAATTAATTTTGCCAAATCAATAATGTTAATTATTGTAGCGGCAGTTTATTAAGTTTGGGGCTGTTGTGGCCTGGAGTGAACCTCCCTGACGTTTTTAGCCACATGGTTCTGATCTGTCACTTTGGTTTGGTTAGCTAACTTAGTGAATTGATTGCCAATATACCTCATTCATTTTCATCAGCTAAAGAATTCTAGTTATTCTGATTAAAAATAACTAGAATTTACACCAACAGGTCAGTTTTCTCTTATCCAGTGAAATATCTCCACATGCGCTAGATGAATTGGCACTAAATTTACAAACATTCTTGGTTCCAAGTCAGTGTTTCCTAATGATTTTCCACCTACTGCCACCAAGCTGTTCCCATTTGTAGTTTTGACTGAAATATCACAGCAACTTTTGTAAGATTTGCCAGAGCTACATGTAGCAACTGTACAGAAATTAACACGGGATGGATTGCAATTTATTTTAAAGATGACATTAAAATCTGGACTAGAGGGGCAAACCATTTATTAATATGAAATGTACAGTAATGCCCAGTAGTTCCAAATCAGAGCTCTAATAATGACACAATAAGCACTGCACGAGAGCCTAGTCTACTTCATATCAAATTAATCCATCCCTCTGACCTCCTAATCTAATCAAAGGGCCGAAGGATGACAGGTGGTCTTTTCATCAGTGCAACTAACAGCTACACACAAAAACAACCCCTCTGTGGCTGAACCAGAGGATAACAGATTTGCATTCTGCCTAAGAACACGATGAGTAGGGGAAAAGAATAACAATAGAGCTTATGTGCTTGAAGGGTGAACAACGAGGGTAAATGAGGTAAACAGGCAACAAACAAATTTGTATGTCCAATACCCACAATCCTTTACTTATTACAATAAATCCTTAGCATGGATTATTGTTTTTTAAATAGCTGAAATATTTGGACACATTTGAAAATGATGGAGCTGAAGTGACGACTTTGTTGTTATAAAATACAACAAAGCCTCCACCAAAAAAGCCCCCCAAAAAACAAAAAACATTCATTCATTAAAAACACGTCATGTCTAAAACATTTTACACACATAAAATCAAAAAGGAAAACAAAAAAGACAACATCAGCAGTATGTTTTTGTATTTTAATGTACACAGGCGGCAAGATAAATATTAGGAGATGCACTGGTCTCATAAGCATGATCAAAAAAGAGTGAAAGTGAGCTAAAATAATGTAGATATAACTTTTATGTCTATATAAATCACACATATTTTTAACAGCAGATCATCTCTGTAATAATGATTATATTGCTTATCGTCTGGCTTCCATCTATTGCATGTCACTCACAACAGGTTAAAAACAATATACACTGTAAAAGTAGCATATCCAAAGTAACTCTAACAGTATTTAACAGGTGGAGCATAAAGTTTGAGTAATTATTAATCCCTTTCAGCGATGTTGCTACAGAAACAGGGCGGCATGGAGCATGCAATTGCTCAATGGGTTTAAACCTAAGTGCTTGTTGTTATGACTTATTTTTTTAAAGTTGGTTTATGTCCTGTTTAACCACAATTAAAGCTACGTTTCCTGTCTGCCATTGCATTCATAGAGATGTAGTCATTTTTAACAAGGTAGTGAAAAATAGCCTAAGCACATATTGTGCAAAACCCCCTGGCAAATTATGTATTATATCAACTGTATAATTGCCAGTGCTATAAAAATATTCTAATGACTGAGCATACACAATTTCTTAACACTAAATGGTGGAGAGAGCAGGGACTTCTCTTAACTTAACTTACAATGATCAATATAAAGTTTTATTGCAGCACAGAAGAAATCTGGGATTATTGCCAGCAAATACAGATAAAATGTCTTATTTGTCAAACATTTTCATTCATTCAGCAAAACTTACCAAGCTATTCCAAGCATGATTATCTTCTGTGACTGTAATTACAGAGCCCAACAATGGGATCTTAAAAAGTTGACTTCCTTTCAGTTCTTAACATCATCAGTTAACATTTCCTCAAATCCTATAGCTTTAAATCTTATATTATTAAGAAGAGCTGCAAGATGTACTGTTGGTGACATCAATCAACCAAGTTAATTAACAGGGTGAATCTGTAGCATGGATGCAGAGTGTGTTCCACATCCTTCCGTTAATATTGACCTGTTCATTATGACAATGCCTAAGATCTGTCATTTCTGAGATAACGAACATCATTGCTTTTGCATATTTCAAACACACGTTATTGGCAGGATATAAAGCATGATGACATTTGAAATGTTGACAAAGAATTTAACATTTTTAGTTCACTGTACAGCTTTAGCTGTTTTAACTGTGCTGACCTTTATGAACTGGTGGTATTTTGCTCTTGCTTTAGCAACTACTCATGTTCTCAGTTTCTTGACTCATGATCTTTCCATTGCAATTCTAATACTGATATCATACACTGTGGTTTGAATAAATATTTAGAAACTGTCACAAGCGTCATCATAAAAAAGACAGAAGTTATAGGGAGCTTTATATGCAGTAGCCATAAATGTCTAAGAATTGCATGGAATAGCTTTGGTCCACAACAATAAAAGACTTGGGATTCTCTCCTATTTCTGACCAATGCAGAGGAGGAAATGAAGTGTTGCATCAGCTTTGTACAGGACTCTACCAAGGCTGACACCCTCCTGTAGTTTGAACGACACCAATTTATATTTTATGAATTTTACACTTCACAGTACAACTGTAGTACTCAAAAAGTCAAACTTTTGTTATTACAAAAAGAAACTCATCTTATGAAATGGTTTGCTGCCTGTGACAAGCTTCTATTAGCTGTTTTTCTCTGGGTTCTTGATCTGCAGGATAAAAAGCTTACTCCCTAATATTTATAAACTTCATGGTAATATTTGAAGCTGTAGTGAAAGTATATCCAAAATGAACATAGAGATAAATCAGATGTGCATACTAAACTTAACTAAACAAGAAAATGAGTGTATTCCGGATACAGGAAAGCTATTTTACCACAATTATTCTCAGCCTCAGGGTCAAAAGCTGCAAGACATCGAAGACTGAAGATGTTGGTCACAAACCAGCTTTTGTCTGTAGTCACAAATTGCTTTCATCTTGTCTTTTACCACAAATGTATCTGTTGAGTGTCTACGTATGGAGAGAGCATCCATGAACTCTTCACCAATGAGATGTTCACCAATTACAGTAAGATATAATCTCATTGGCTTATTGCGATTACCTGGGAAGAGGGTCTGGAATGTTAAGAGAAGCTTTGTGAAGTGTTGTGTTGGATTGAGTCCTGAGTCCCCAAGCAAGTTAACCAGTATCGGCCATGACGGATAATGCAATGCATAATTAAATCCATTATTGGTCGAACCACCACACCTGGGGCTTGTTTTATAAAGTGAGATTAGTGTATTATCCAGCTATCTTTGATCTTAACTTAGGTTTTCTGGTAGTACAAATCTGGATCATTTTAATCGGGGTAACATACAATATGTTGAACAACTATACCAGAGCAGTTAAACCACAGAGGATCAGATCAAAACCTGTCAACAGCCCAAATACAGACAAATCAGATCACTGAAGAAAGTGAGTGATCATTCATATGTGATCAAAACACAAACAAAAGATTTTGCAGTAATTTGCTTACTAATACTAGCTGAAGGAGTAACTGCTCTACTTTGATCTTTCTACTGCTGCAGCAGACTGATGGACGTTAATAGGTTAATTTTCTTTTTTTATATGCAACACACGGCCTATTCAAACTTGTTTCTTCATTATCAGACACTATGGAAATGCACACATGTTCACACAAATACACACACACACACACACCAAATACAAAGTCAAAAACCTTACAATGTGAACAATAACCATAGTGTAATACATTTATGAGAGATCACTTTTCTGCACAGTCAAACCCATACCTATATATAATTGAAATTTATTTTTGAAACAGTTTATGCGCAGCATGTGTACATAATGTACATGTGCACCACAACAACACAAAAAATAATTTGGAATACGTATCACCTAATATGTATGCCATTAATATGCCATAAATGAAGCCATAAAGAAATTTAAAGAAATACATTTCCTTACTAAACAATACATGCTTATATTGTTGTAATACAAGGATAAGGGATTGATTTTCATGTTAGTCTGACTTTTAAAATACAGAATTACTGAAGGCAGCTAGCAGTTTCTCCTCAAGTGAAAAATGGCAATAAATCTCATTTCTCCAGTACTTTCTCAAGTCTGCATGTCAAAGCTCAAGGAGCACCTCTTGCACAGCACAGCAAAACAGCAGCTACTAAGTAATTTAATTAATTAGGTTGGGTTACAAAGTGACCTTTGAAACTTAAAGGCTTAAAATGACTAGGAACAGATTGAGAAGCAATTGAAAACTAAGAGCAGAGAAAAAATGTGCAGGTCAATGCAATTTGCTGGACATGATTTATGCTCAGTGAACTTAGCACGAATGAAAATAATCAAACTATATCAAACTATTATCATCAAATTAAAACAAGAATTTTTAAATAAACGTGGCCTTTTTTGTTCCATTCTGTCCATGAAATCTTCAACCTCCTCCCTTTTCCTACTGCAGATGAAATGCAAAGTCTTATTCTCATACCCCAAAACTGACACATTAAGATGATGGACAGGCACACTGTTTTTGAGCCTAATAGAAAGTGACATATCTGTTTAGTTCTCTTGGGCCGGCATATCCGCTGCTGAGACACCAAAAGGTCTAAAACACTGCTATCTATGGACGTGTGTGTCCCAGTGTGCATGTCTATGTTAAGTGTGTGCTACCATCAATTTGTGTTTTGAAATTAGCAAATCAACCAGTTGTCTTTCAAGGAAGGACATCCACTCAATCTTTGTCAGTCAGATGATTCCCCAGAGATACTAAATCTCTAGCCCTGATGCCTCAGATTCCCATTCTAATCAAGTCTGTAAAGTGGCAGAGCAATGAATAGAATTAACAGTATTGCAATGTGCTGCAAGGAAGCAAGAATAGTGACAATATCTCAGTTTCACACAATGCAAACAAGCAGTAGAACATGGATCCTACAAATTTCCCCAACCTTTATTTAAACTAGTGGGAGAATAATTACCATGTGTCCACTCATGGTTATTATCATTTTCCTAATTCATACATACTCTGACACACATTTAAACACTCTTAATTTTGCAACCTGTAGGCTTGTATTGTTTTGTCAAATTATAGTGAGTAACTCTATTGTTGGCATGCTTACACACCATCCAAATAACGAAATACATATTTTATACCATCAGACGCAATGAAAAATGTTATAATTTGGACATGTTAACTACATTTTGGTTATAAACTGGAAACGTCTGTGCTAAGAATCTCACTTTTGGCAACCCCATTTGCATCATAGTCAGTGCAGCATTGCTGTACAAACATGTCTTTTTGATCATATAAACTGAGAAAATATAGTTTCCAAAGCGAGTATACAGCTCGGTTAAGCCTAGAGCTCTTCTCTGACTCAGTCAAGTTCACGCTGCTTCAAGGCAGCTGGGTCATTTGCCTCTGCCCCATTTGAATTTTATCTTCATTGCACTGTGGAAATTAGGTTTTTACATGGTATGCAAAACACTGGTATAGATTTGTTTGTTGTGTTTATCTGAAAATAGGTAATGGTCAGCAATGTTCATCTTAAAGCTTAAGGCTTCTCAGGGGTCACAGCCTTTTGCATAAGCTGGATGCCTTTCTTGATAGAGCAGTGGGTACATGGTGCTTTACATATTGACCACTTGGTGATATTGACCATTGACGTCTTCATTGAATTATTCCTTGTGCTTCTCCTCGTTGATAGTGCACGTTACTTAAGTTTAGATAATAACACACTGACCTATGAATGTATCCACAGACTTAAGAACTGTTCGTATAAAATTGTATTTTGTAAATCAGTGTAAACAGAGTTCATTGAGCTGCTATAGTCTTATATTGGGGAATAAAATATCATAGGCTGTAAAGTGAATGTAGTCAGAATATTAATCACAACTATGGGGAAATCATACGAATTACATAAAAGAACCTAAGAATAATAGGTAAGCCTTTACATTTGACTATTCATTAAAATTTCCTAGAAGAATTTGCATTATCACATTTTGTGAAAGTGAAACCAGACCATATTTTTACCTCAAAATCATAACTGTTTTTTAAATGCTTGGGGATGCATCTCCAGCGGAGATATACCAGTGGACCAATATACTGCGCTGAACTGGGAATGGAGTATATCTTCAAAAAAAATGCTGATGTTGTGCAGAAATGAAAAAAAGACAAAATATGCTGACATAGCCCATTTGCCTAAACTAAGAAATGTTCAGTTAACCTAATGTAAGTGTTTTGCCAGAATGAGCTGCAACATCTGAGCACCCCTGGTTCCTAAAGCCAAGCCTTTGCCCTCACACATAAACATGAACCAGATAAGAACATGGTATACAGGGAATGTTAAATTAAATTTAAATGTATTTCAAAATTCAATAAGCACACACAAGCTTTCAGATGTGTGAGATGATCTCTCACATTATTGTGTTGACTGAAAGCTCCACTTACCATACTGCACTGCTTAGGTCATATGTCTGCATATGCTTAGGTCAACTTTTTGAATAATTTGAATAACCCTGGCTGCCACCTAAGAAGCTATATTAGACAAACTGACACATATTATTGGATATTGTTTCTATTATAGCTAATACATTACAATGTATTGCAGATCATTGTACATAATCTCATACAACTACTTGTAGACAGTACACAAGCAGTATAATATTGATCACACATATAAAATGTTCCAAACAACTCAATATGCATCTTGACACACGACATACAATTCGATACAAAAAATATACAGCTAATTTTGCAATGATACAATATGATCAGATTTGATACCCCTACCCTTACAGGGAGGGTGTGCTGTCATGAGCATTTGAATAAACACATTTTTATTTGTTGTTTGTTTGTTTGGCCAAAATGGAGATATGAATTTCAGTAAAATGTATTTAATAAAAGAAAGAAAAGTGAGTAAAGATAAATTGTGCCAGTAAGTTGTTTTCAATACAACATGCAGCATGTTTCTCCACAAAAAACACAGCGCAGCATGATACTTTGTCATGTTTGCAAATACTGCATCCAGTAATTTAGTATTAAGCACATGCATTAAGTCACTGAAAATAGCTGTGACGGAGACATACCAAGGATAACTATTTACTTAAAACTTGTCTCTGCAATGATTACAACTGTTCGTATTAGTTTATAGTCGTAATGGATACACTAAATATGCAGCATCGTATATTTGCTTTGAAACACAAGTGTTCTTATTGCTTGGATTACTGCAAGTGTTGAAAGGTTAATCATTTTCAAAGTAAAAACATTATCTTCAGTTTGATGGATGCCAAAGGTTTCTTTGGCAGGTATGCACAATCCTGTTAGATGGTGTTTGTGTAACATCTTAACCTTTTTTTCCAGTAAATACATCCTTTGTTTGTACTGTGCAGCTTACCAGTACAACGCGTTTTTGCCAAAGAGATTTAAATATTTAAGCACAAGTAAGAGACAATCTGGTGCTATCTTCAAAGAATCCACACAACACTTTTAATCAATACAGTAGTTATGTGCCCATAACGCTGTGTATATTGTTTTCCTTTATTTTACTGTAACAGTCATTCATTATGTATTTGTGTTGCAAACTCCTGAATCCAGTAGTTAAACAGAAACACATATGTAGCTTTCTTATTTTGGTATTGCAGAAGACAAATGGTGCATAGGCTTTAAAAAGTAAAAGTAATCATCCTTACAAGAAGATAGCTGAATGCACACAGCATTGAGACATTATGTAGACTGTTTTCAGTGGCTGTGTTCATAGAAGAGAGGCAATAAAATATAGCACATGACATCAGGGCTTAAAAACACTACCACTGAGAGGAGTCTGCAGTTTACTTTGCAGCAGCTGGAATGGCAGTTGCAATAACTAATTCTTGAATGCTATTATAAAATATGCAAGAGTTAAGGAAAGACAACGGTAAAAGCGTTGGTCTTTAGCCAGGTACTTAGCAGTACAGTAGGTATTTATAGGAGGAGGCACTGGTCTGAATTGCAGGTAATGTATTCAGTTCTGCTCATGCATTAACAAGACTGCATTATATGTAAAAGACAATGCATTGTAATAGAAATGATCACTGGTATTAAGGTAAACCATTACATTAACATTTTGTCTTAAATGCTGCTAAATGAAGTACTACCTAAGCTACACACACAAACATGTGGACATTAGGTTCTGTACCTTATATACAGTCATTTACAGGTACCTGGTTATTGTGGTAGATGTAGCTTTAACAGTTTATTAGTTAGTGGTGCAGTTGCTGTTGCAAACCACCAAGACTTTAAAGAGACTATTTTTTGTTGAATGAGAGTTTTATGTGGGTCAAACTGTATTTTCCTTTGACAACCTCTGAACACTGTTGTTCTGCTGCAGGGTTGAGTAATGACCCAGAGAGTGTCACACTGACCTGAGATGGAAGGTGACACACTCACAACAAAAACAGTTCAACTGAGTGTCGTTTTTTTTTTCTTTTTACTTATACCCATGCCCTCACCAAAACGAAAAAACACATAAAAAGGAAAATCAAAAGAACAAAACAATAATTAAAAACTGCTTGCTTTGTTCTGTGATAAAAGGAATTATGTTTCTCAAGATGTCTGTTAAAATAAATGGCACAACAAGGGTGACCACAGTACACTAAGACTAGTCAGATTAAAAGAAGAAACATTCATATTTTCTCTGAGAGTATATATATACAGAATATATCTATATTTAGTAATTAAAGGAGAGCGATTTGTTTCTACTAGAGTGATGTTATCCATTCATTAAATCACTGTTTCTTACATTTTCATCAGCTGAAATAATTTAACAGCACAAAAAACAGTGCATAACACTATTTTGTGAGTGCAGCTTTAGGAAATAATCAATGGCCATATCTATATTTTAAGTGCTGATGACTTACTGAAATAAAATGTCCTCCACTCTCAGCGCAAAGAGGGAGGAAGAAAGACATTTCAGTGCTGAATGACACTTTAATTAGCCTCTTGTCCTCTACTACTAGGAATCAGATTGTGAGCAGTGTAAAGGACACAGCAGGTCATTAAAAAAAATCCTTGAAGATTTACTGTAAGCTGTAGATTTTGCTTGTTTTTGCTGACAGCTGTGGGGTTGCAGCCACCCACCCCCCTCCCAGATGAGATAAAAGCTATCTTGCTATAATTGCTGAGGAAAACTGATTCACCAGTATCGGAAACACTTTATGTGCCCTTTAATTTTGCTCGGCTCTTTCTTCAATTGCCAGGCCCCTCGCAGGAACCCACATCTATTCCATTCAGTGTTCTTCAGTGTGACGTCGCTGTGGACCCAGATAACTGAATTACGTAGGCACAGTGTTATGACTTATGATGTTATGATTTGTCAAAATTATCTAACAATTTATGTCGACACCAGAAAGGAAAAAAGCTCATACAGCGTACATGCTGCAGCACAATTTTAGAAGCAGACTTTTATTATATTCAATAAACTTACATAATTTGGATGAAAGAAAAAGGCTTGTTCAAGATAAAGGAAGGTAATTATCCTATTATCATATCGTTGATCAAGTAATCTTTTTAAAAATTACAATTACATTTACAGCCAGGGTGCTAAAGTTAAAGCTCAATGCTTAACATATTATATTATGATGCAGTATACAGTATGTTTTCTTAGTTGGCTGCCAGAAGTGGTAGGAGTGCAAGCACTTACTTAAATTATACTCCACAAAAGAAAGTTCTTTACTCAAGGTAAAGTATTAAAGTTCATGCTCTAAAATGTACTATAAGTACAGAGAGTACTTTTTCTAACAGCAACAGAGCTAGCTCAGTTTTCCTGCCTGCTGTGAGCTGAGGAGACAAGACTGTCACTGTAACACAAAACTCAGTCCTGTGCGCAACTCATTTTAGACATGAGGATTATGTTCCCGTCTTTTTACAATCAGGTTTACTATGAAATGTTGAAGCTATAGTACCATGTGAGACTGATAGTTGATGTGGCTCCTTCAGTATACACAGGTATTTCATCAGAGCCATCATCAGCAGCAGCCTGTTACACTATTCGCCCACCACCACCCGCTCGCCATAAACATGAACCTGGGTTCTGACACCTGCTGAACAATCAGCATCGGTATTGCTCAGCCTTTTATTATAACTAGACTATAGTAAAAGTCAGCTTAGTCAAAGTATTTTGCCCTCAATATAGGCATCACTCTCTTGTTTCTCCCCTCTCACCCCCACCATAGACTGCTGTAAAATGTAGATTTTTAATCAGTAATGTGAGACACAACTGACATAAGTTGATCCTGTGCATTAGTTTCTGTTATGGGCAAGGATTAATACTCCTGCCAATATTACAAGACCAGTGTTGCTTTTATGATTTTCTGATAAGTGATTGCAAACTTTACAACACTGTGATGTATCATCAGGCCAGCAGTGGTTAACTTACCAAAACACCGGCATGTTTCTATCAGTGACTGTGCAAACAAAGAGGCCAACATGATGGTCAACTCAACACAACAGCTTCTGGTTTGTGAGTTTGACAGTGGCTTTTAAAGTTATACATTCCCAATGAAAAGCTACTGCACACTAATGTTTCCCTACAAGCCATACAGTCAAAATTGTTTAAGTTCTTCATACAAACTTTGAAAATTTTGTGTTTGGCTTTAAAGCTCACCAGATATGAATAAGTAGACCAGTCTTTCAAATGCACTTTGGATAGTGGACCATGAAATGATGTTTTGGACCTAAATTGTATGATGCGTACAGTTCCTTAAAGAGTCTATGAGGTTAAATAAAAAGGTGCACTTCCCTCTGTAGCTACAGGACAGTCAAATCTGAGCATCACAGATAACAAAGTTGGAATATACAAAATCAAAAACTATAAAACTACCATTTACACACGTATGTAGCTTGGAGGGCCGGTAAATTGCACTCTTTCATTCCAACAAATCATATGACCTGATGCTTTTGCTGTTAAATTCTTCTAAACTTTTTTAAGCAGGGATAATCAGTGAAAGCATCTGATGCAGTATTTACCTATAATGAAACCATGAAGATATTGGCAGTCTAAGACATGTTTACCATCAATATTGTAATGTGTTAATAATCTATTTTCAATTACTGGGCATTAAATGTATGATACATGTATCAGTTACTGTGGTATTCTTACAGGAAGATGAGCCATGATCATTTTAACATTTTACATTTGGTGATCTTGAGTTTATTTTATGTCTGCCAAATGGTAAAATATGGTTGTGTGTTTTGTTTCTCAGATTACAGTTTGCCCCACAAGAACAGATGGTTATTAAGTTTTTTTTATTATCACAAGGTGTGAGTGTCACACATTCTGTCAGGTCTGAGCAGTCACAAAGCTTGGTTGATTCAGATTCCAGGATGTATGAAATGCACATTATAAATCCAACTTATTGTTGAGCCTTAAATGCCACTAAATATATTAGGCAAATGATAAAACAGGTTATTCAAGAGAAATGGTACAGATCCTGTCTACCAGAGTGTATAGTGGATTAGATTAGGCAATTTAAATTTAATTAATCTCACAAAGGGGGAAACTTAAATAGTCAGCACTGTACAACAACAGACACAAACAAAACAGCCCACAACCATACTAGACAAAAAAAGAAACATTTTCCTAGAGACTTTTTAAACTTTATCATAAAACATTAAACAAATAAATTACAAGAGAAACACTAAACATTATTATATACAACATACAAATTTGACAGGAATCTCATTCAGAAATTTTACAGCTGTAGGCACAAAAGAGCTTCTAAAAATTTAAATTAAATGCATTTCAGAGCATTGCATTAAATACTGTATATTATATACAGTATATATCTCCAATTACCTTCACCTGCACAGATGACAAAACACACCTCTTTGACTGTTGCAAGTTCAGAAAACACACATCTTCATCCACCTCTACATAAACAATTCCATATATTGGGTTAGCCCGTCCACACCACTCAGCTTTGCTCAACAGCTTTTTAACTATAGGCAAGGTTTAGCAGCTAAGGCGACCATGTGTCTTCTGTGTACTAACATTGTCTTTTCAGTACTGGAGACAGGGGTACATTATTTACTAACTAGCGTGACATTAATGTTTCCTTGTTGGCATTTCTTCAGCGCAGGATACTTGCCTTGCTTGCTTAATGTACCATCCGTATCAAATAAAAATCTGCACAACAGTATTATTATTATTTTTTATTATGAGGCAAATATACATACAGGTGCAAATTAAATAAGCTGATCTGACCTGACATGATGCTGTAAATAACATAAATGTCTAGTCCAGATTGGTTTAACAATCTATCTCAAACATAAAATATGACAGAGAGACTTGATTCGGAACAAAAAAGCACTTCAAAACCATACTGAAATCCAACGTGCATAGATGATTAAACAAGCCTAGGCTGTTTATTTCTGTTTTAGGCTGCTGCTGTGAATACATTTATTTATAAGGTTTCATAGGTACAGCCACTTATTAAATATTTCACTTGAGCAATGTAGATGTAACTGTCAATAGTCATTGCACTCAAGCTCTATTTTACAGTTCGTAAAGTGAACTGTTCTGGATGACAGAAGAAATTTGGAGTGACAGAACTGGGTTGTGTGCGATCCCTCATTTTAATTTGCAACACCCATCTTTGTCATGTTGACCGGCGTGAACAGAAAAAAAGAGTGATCATTTAGTTTGAAGCCATATTTGAGCAGCCTCCAACTTATTTCTGCAACGTTTGTTATGCAACTAGTGATGGCTTGTGTGCCCACAAGAACTAATGAACTTCATATTTTAAAATAAGCAATAAGAATACAGTAGTTATTTGTTAGTCCTCTAACCGACTATTTTAATACACAGTACATTATACACTAAAACTCTGTGAAATAGCATGTGACAAATATTTATTAGAGTTAGTGACAACGGAAAATCATCCTGATGTTACCTGTAACCTATGTATGAGCATATGTAAGTATTAGGTAAAGGTGGCAAGCAAGTGTTTTCCTATGAACTTATTTTAATCAAAAGGTACCTGATTCACATGTGAGCTGAGATAACAATTCTACAAAGTATACATTATCACAAAATTAACTATCTTAACCACTTGCAGTCTAAAACATTTAATCCTGATGATCACAGAGTTTGTGCATCTCAAGTGTTAATTCCACTGTATGTGAATGCTTCATTTGAGTCAAAAGTCTTAAGGTACTTATCTTTGAAGCACTCTAATATACTGTGTGGTGGATCCTTCTGCTGGGGATTTTCTGATTTCAGTCGGGCAGGATAATAAGTGTGTGTTTGTGTACATGCAAGTGTAAACACTGGCTAATTTGTGTGTATGCAATTAGTCCTTCCCTATTAAGCATTTATGATATGACTGGACCATCAAGGAGCAGTAGGGAGTCCACTGAGTGTAAACTCAATTGAGTAAACTGGGGCAGATACGTCTCATCTACTCTCTACGAAGTCAGAAATGTGGTGCCCAGCGTTTATATCAGTCTGTATAAATTTGTAGATGATTTCTACAGCAAACTGCTTCAAACTAAAAAATGGCTATTTTTCATCTTTAAAAAAATAAGTCCTCGCACAACAGAAAAACAACTGAAGTTCATGTGGATAAAAACTAAATAAATACAAATATTTTTGATAACAGAGCTGATTGGGCAGAGATTATATATAAAAAAACTAAAAACAAAAAAGTGCAGTGTAGTATGTTGCTCCTAATGTATATATCTTCCCAATTTATAAAAACGTATCACTGCATCAAACATGAAAATGATCAATATGATGGAGATGGAGAAGACTTTTCTATGCATTTAGAAGTCAAATGAGGATTCTAATATGCTAAGTCCAGATTCGTTCATCAGTGGATGCTGTTGGTGAAACTTTATAGACCTCTCTTAATTGTTCAACAGTCCTTTACAAGTTTGAGACCTATCAATTCTTGCTCATACCTAATGTTATGCAGCATGATAATAATTGAATAAAAGAAACTGATTTACATTTAAATGGAAAATCACTATCTTTCTAATAATGATGTGCTCTAATCCACCTTCAACTATCATCCAAGAAGGTTAAATTGTGAAATATGGCAGGCAGTAGTCAGAAGATCCGATTCTTTCAGTGTCTCCTGGGACCCAAACCCTGTTCTTGGTGGTTTCTCTCCCTCTTTGAACATGTGGAGGAGGAGGAATAGAATTGGAAGGTGTGGCATGGAGTTCACACAGTGTCTTTTGAGTTCGCCTTCATGTTACAAGACAGTGAATTTAATACCTTCTTTTATCTGTTGTGTGTGCAGCAGTGAAAAGGAGGAGTTGCAAATGTCAAGTCTTTATGCTCAGGTGCTATTCACTGTGACTGGGTGATTTAATTCCAGGTGGATTGATGTGCACTACTGTAACTGTAGGGGCATACAGTACTTGCCAATAGCAATTGGTAAAGAAATTTAATTGATTGTTATTGCCAATATGCCAATTGGTTAATGTTTTTTAAACTATCAGCAACAAAAAAATAATAGTATTTTGTTTTATCTGATAAACACATGTTTTACAGTAATGCATGAAGTAAACAGACCTCAGTAGAGCATTTTCTCCTTTTTGCTGATGTTCCACTTGTTCTGTCAGGTTTCTTATTAATGATGCATTTTAGGCCAATGGCTAAATAGAATCTTGGAAAATTGGAATCTTTTAAAAATAAATGATCCTGTAATTATCACTTGTGGCCACAGGAGTCACTGTTCTGCAAAAGTCAGGTTCACAGAAAGGACAACAAAAAAGCACCTTAATGCTGGTGGAATGGAGAAAGAACAAATTGCAAAGTGAGATTATGTAAGAGAATACACCTACACTATCACTTTTTACCTCCAAAACCAAATAGGCTACAATAAAAAAAAAACAAGCATGACAACTGAATGTCTTATTATATTATATAATTAAATTGTGCATTAATTACTGCATTACTCTCGGTGAAAAATGGTGTTTGAAAAGATGAAAAGATGTACTATTGTGTCAGTTATGGTTCACATACTCCATTGAGTAAATTAATATGTTCTGTTGTCTCAGACTTTCTGTTTTTAGTTTATGAACCACAGTGTTTCCATGCCTCTTGCCAAAAGCATGCTGTGATATATATCAGTCCTCTCCAGAAAACCTGAACAGGAACAATTGACATAGAAAGTATACGAAGCACAGATTAATTAATAGATGGTTGAACAGGGACAATCTGATAAACATAGTAATGGCATAGATTTATATTCTTAAGGGATATAAATCTTTTCATTATGGTGACCCACATGACCTCCAGCAGAACTATTTAATGATTTTTTCTTGTAGTTAGTGAGAAAGTAATTGTGTGTCACTGTTTGTTTGTAAGACTTATAAGATATTAAGCGACCAAAACTAAAAGAAAGCACCTAACACATACAGTGCATGGACGTAGTGCACAGGCAGCACACACTGACCAGTGCCACAGGCTTAAATAATGGCAAAGATAACCTAAAATTATGTTCATTATTTCTTTTCAGAAATAAATTAACTAGCAATAAATGAAGTAGCCCTATACTGTCTAATACATTTAATTTCATATTAGATAAAAAACTGCACAATGAAAACCATCTCCTCCGTCAGTACTGGGTTGATAGTGTTATTGATTTGTGAAATATAGCATAATAGACATAGTCAAACTGTACAGGACAGACCAAGTTTTTTTTTTGACCTCACTAACCTTACAAACTACTAATATACAGTAACACCACCCACGCATATTAGCATTTCAATCAGGGCCAAAAACCATACAGCCTTTAAAAACATTGGCCTCAACAGCTTGCCTCCAACTGCATCAGTTCAAATCAATACAAAGTTCAATAGTCTTGATTCAAGCTCTGAGTGCTGTTGCTTCCAACATTCCCTCTGACTGTATACTATTATAGGGATCTTACAGCATAATGACTAAATTTTGTATTCAAATCACGTACATAGACCCTAAATCTGCATAAGATTTCCAAAGCAGCATCACTGACAAGTCATGTTAGGCTTGATCATTGAGCAGTGATTCAAATTTAATATTCCTCCATAAGTTACTGTAGACGTGATGTCCTATGTATGAGCACAGCTGTTGCTATTGAGTAGAGTAGGAGGAAGACAATAGGGCAAAAAGAACCCTCTTGACCTGTAGAAGAAAAGTGGGTAGGTCCAAACTTTGATTACCCAACACATCACATGAGGTGTAACAATTTCTCTTCACCCACTCATGTACCAATGGGATTATCTGATTCAAATAGGAACAGACTTTATCAAGCAAAAGCAAGTGTTCAACTTACAGAACTGTGTTATTGTAACCCCTGACTTCACAAGCATTATCAGGCGTATACTTTCAGGCTGACTGCACTTGAAAAGGAAAAAATAAGCTACACACTCACAATCACTGATGATAGTTTAGTTATATTTTCCACTGTTATTTACCACTGGACAAGAAAAGGAGTGTAACATACTCTGCTCTCACTGGGTGGTTCTTTTCTCTTTTGACGTGGCCACCATGTCCACCACCAGACATACTAATAATGTTAGCAAGTTCTTTTGCCTTCTCCCAGTACTTTTACTATTACTACACTTAATGAGCTAGTATTTATTTAATCAGGTAGCTGTTATGACGTGACACTTTACTTACGTAATGTGCTAAACATACATGTCATAAATAACTAGGATGGCACTTTCCTTGAACTATTCTTCTGTTTTTTTTTAATTCATTTATATTGCTTCACTTCAAAACGCTCTCACCCCAGCTGTGTACAGTTATGTACTGCAACTCTAATGTAGTAATCTTGTCTTCTAAAATTACGTTCCTATGCAAATAATCCCATCAACAAAATGATTATATGTTCACGATTAACATAAATACAAGTCATATATATGTTGAAACAAAACATATGAATGAAATGTCCACAGGTATTTTATTTAGGTTTTTGTCTGCCAAAATATCTCATCTACAACATCCTGTTTTCTCTTTTCCAAAAATATTTGATGTTGCAGTTCAACATCCATCCATGCTCCACTCTAGCATTATTAAAGTTTTTAAGCTTGGGCTCAGGCATCACAGCACTGGGTTAAGTTCAGAGAAAGACTCTGGGCTGGGTCAATAGAGATAAATATAACAATTGCTTCTCACACACAAGTTAGCATTAAAAAAAAAAATCTCTAACCCTAAACTCAGTGGTTTTCTTGCCTAAGCCCATGCAGGACTATGGTCTGCAGCCTGTCAGGTATACGTTGGACTAGACATTAAATGTACTTTACTCTGCCAGCTACCTAGTACAAAATCCATGTAATTAATGATATAAATAAAGCAGGTCACTGTCAAGACAATTCACAGTGAGCAAGTGGTGACATTTCTATCATGTAAATGAAACACTGCGACTGATGCAGCATACTTACTGCACCATGTTCTGCCTCCTGCACACTTGACGCACAAAGTATTTCCAGTAGGTGAGAACAGTCTCCTGTTGCATTCACTTGTCTGAACTCTATGTCACTGATTTAACTTTAAGCAACAAAGATCAATTAAAATGTTGATCCTAATTCTAGTTGTAGACACAATTTTTCATATTATTCTCCCCCTAAATTATATAAAATCACATAATTCCTAAATGCTAATCCACAGGAAAGCTAGTTGTGTTGATTTAGCTTTCATGAATTATCACAGTTCATATTATTGTCACTGTAAACAAAGCAGACTAGAGGGGTACCAGGCTCAATGAACATAAACTCCTAACACTTCTTTTTCCACATTAATCAAAAGAAATCAATGCCAAATTTTAGATTGTGGCCTCTGTTGTGCAAATGAAGCTTGGCTCCTGAATAAGATAATAAACCCCACCACATATTTAAGCTTTTGATAAATGGAACAACATGGTAGGGAGGGGGGGTTCACAATTGGGTCCAGGGGGTATGGAGATGGCTGTGAACACTGTTAATAAAATATGTAGAAGATATTTATTACACCAACAAAGCAATTCAGTGAAATGAAAATGAAAATGTTGTATTTATGATTAAAATTTTATTAATCAACATTAAAACCATGTCATTGTTAAATCACCATACCTAGTTATAGAACATACATTCATGCCAGCTCATAACTTGCCCTTATTGAGTTTAATGGAGGAGACTGGTCTGGAAATTCTTTGATGTTGCTCAGCTATGCATACCCCATCAGGTTACCCAGTGCTTCTTTCAGGAGTGGGGCAAAAGAGTGCAAGAGGTTTCCTATCAAAAGCCATGCAGGTTTTAACCTCTGACAGATGTGGGATCAGTGTCAGATACAAACTATGTAAAAAGGCTGGATTGGTGCAGTGGGAGGAAATGACTTGACTTTCCTGGCCCCAGTTTTTCTTTGTACCCCAGCCCCCGGGGAAAGTGATCGCAGGGATACTGAAAACTCCATTCTAGGGCATGCCACCAACCAGCCCTGCATCCGTTCCACCATAAGGCTTTCTGCACCTCTTGATTGCTACCCGAGACCATTAGATCACCTTTAGTTCCATCCGTGCTGTTGCCCGGCATGTCCTCTCCTTCACCCAACACCACTGCCGCGTTTGGCCAGAGGAAAGTAATGAATCAGAACTTTATTCCATTTTCATTTGCAAGATCAAGCCTACTTTCACAGATTTGAATTTCACACCAGATATGAAGCAGAACAACACATTTCTGGGGTGATACTGTGCATATATTAACAATTCAAATTGTTTTCACGTATGTATATGCCTGTGAACATGTATGTATGAGAGCATTGCTACTGTAATTTGAATTTGAAACAGATATGTTTTGACCCCTCACGTAAAGAAGAATAATAATAAAGAAAAAAAAGATGTGGCACCCATCCATTCATTCATTTCCTGTTTTTGTCAATTCCTGCATTGTCTTAGATGGACATAGGATGTGTGAATTCTGTACAAAATACTGTACACAGAAAATTCATGACAGAGACACTGATTACATTACATGTCAATGTAGCATTTGTAAGTTTTTTATCATGGTATATGTCTGCACTATCCATGTTGATTAGTTTCAACATGTTGCTTCTCTTGACTTCAGCTGCTTTGGAAATTCAGTTACCAAAGTGTTGTCAGACGTGTTATTGCAGTTAAATCTTGAGTCTTGAGTCCTTTTTCACAAGTTTTTATTTTATCTGCTTCCTTCTATGTTTGTGGTTCATCTTTGTGAGTGTATTTAAATGTCAATTAAAGACTGTATTATTTACATTCAGCTTCCAGTAAGTCAGATCTAACACACGGTCTGCAGGCTGAATTAGTATGCAGGGTTAACACTGCTGAGGTTTGTTGTTCACTCAAAGGCCCCACCACTGTTATCAGCAGTCACTCAATGGTGCCGACACTGTCAACTTCCAAGGGCTGTGAAATCACTGGCAGTTCACAGTAGAAGGAGGTTCCATGTTTATTTTATTGTATCCTTTCACTCCACCCTTCCCTACTCATTCATTCTACATAGAAATGTTTGCCTCAAAGGCATGACTGCAGAAAAGTCTCCTCTGTCTGCTGTTCCTCCCTTCAGTTTGGTCACGTAACATTCAGCAGAAGGTTATGCAAGAGGAGATTGTTGTACCTGGTACAAATATTGACAAGTGCTATTGTAGTTCTATAAACCTTATAATTAGCATACAAACAGGAGGATATATTACACAGAGAGCACAAAGACATAGATGCCAAAATTTTATTATTTTAGGAAGAGTGTGAAACAGGCAAATGAAAGTATAATATTTTTATATTGTCAAGTTTTTAAAACCAAGTTTATTTTTATCATGTACCTTTTGAACTTATATGTCATTGTTTGAGATTGTTTTCTGAGATAGTGGCATGGTTTTAGTTTTTCAGTTTGTACTATCCTGTTTCATTGAACCCTTTCATACTACCCATCTATTCTAGAACTGCATGTTGTCTATAATATTGTCATCAATATTCCAGAGGTAAAGCTGGGACTTAGGATCCTGTCTTTACTCCTATTATCAATGGCCATCTATGGGCTTCAAAAAATGGGCTGAAGCATTGTGAAAAGATTCTTGCCATGTCAACATATTATTTCAGGGAGTGTATCCCCATCATATTCATTTTGTGTTCCTCCTCCCTTCTCTTTTTCCTTAACATCCACTACCAAATCATCTTCTGCCACCCGTATTCCCTTTGTCTGTCTCCTCCTTCCATCCAACTCCTAATAGGCCCAAATAGAGAGTGACAACTCTTCCTGTCCCTCTACAATATTCATGGTTAATGTTTCATTAATCATGGATTTTTTAAAACATTTGGCTCCCCAAGGCTTTTTTCTATACTAAAATAAATTAATAAATAAGCCAAGTGTGTACAACCAGTGAGAAACATTGCTTTCTTCATGCCATCCTTCCTTATCGCTCAAATAATGGTCATTGTTTATGGCACCACTGCACTCAAAGGTGCTTTCAGGAGAAGGCTATAAAGTGAGCCAGTGTTCCACTGAGTTTTATGTGTTGTCTAAATGTTGTTTTGTCAAGGACTGGGTGACTTTACACCTTTAAACACTTAAGTTTTATTTGAACTATTTAGAAAATATTATTTCCTATATACAGTCAAAAGATAGGGATGTGTATGCTCTGTAGTAGCAGGTTATGGCATCATTGAAAAATGGTTTCCTTAAATAAAAGTAAAAGAATGGAGGCTGATAAATAAAGAATATACACTCAAAAAAAGGGGTACATAACTGAGTTATATAAACAGAACATAACACAGTTAAGTTTATTTAATCTAATAATTAGATAAAGTTAAAATAGTTAAGTTTAAGTTAAACTTAACTGTTTTTAAATGTTTTAAACATAACCCAGTTAGGTGCACCATCTCTTTAGGTTTAATTTTTTGCGGTGTATGACATTTCTGTTTTAAATAAAGCTTTCACAATATATAACAATTGCAAACGAATAAGGAGGAGACATTGTTAGTTTGAAACTCATCTTCAGTCTGACTCCTTGATTTCAATCTGTCAGTGTGTCACAATGGGTCATCGTGCTGCAAAAAAATGATTTTCAAAACTCTGTAAAGAATATTATTTATAACTGATGGCCAAACATGAAGTGAAAGAACCAAACAGCACTGTTTAATGTCTTTTCTTGGTAAACAAGCATTCAACATTCTGGCTACACAAATTAATCATAGCTGTCCAATGTGGCATTTAAAGTGTCTATGTTCATGCAATTACTGAAAAAAACTGTCTTTAGTTTCCTGCCAGGCCTGTACAGTAAATTGTCTCATCCAAGTAACATATTCATCTGCAGCTAAAGAAGCCAGCTAGAAAGTGATGGTCAGGTATACAGTCTGAACTATTTGAAGCCAATGACCTGTAGCCTGATCTTGAGAATTATTAGTCCTACTGGAGTTTGCCAGCTCTATAACTAACAGCGCAGAACAGGGTGACTTTAAAGGTTAGTCTCAAAATGTATCCATTGAATTCGATTGATGCTTAATCCCGTCATCTAGAAAGTGCTTGGAGTTTTTATTCCTGTTGTACTGACAGAAAAAAAGAAAATTTAAAGAGGTTATAAAGCCCAGCTCTTTCCATGTGTTAGCATACCACTATGACATCTGTTATGTTTATGCTCTTGCCTATAATGTGATGACAAAATATGAATCATAAGTGAATTATGCATAGCGTGTAGAATTTGATTTGCTAAAGAGCCACTAACTTTTTGAACAGCATTTAATGTTAGATCCTAAAATGGCAGAATATGGCATTTTATAAGGTGCAAACACTATCAGGGATGCTCAGGTCAGTCTTTTTTTATTTTTTATTTCTTTTTTTTCATTGCTCCCATCATCTCTGAAAGCACTTGTAATGTTGCCATGCACTAAAATATCTACAAGGGAAAACAATAGTAAAAACGATCAAACTGTATAGGAGCACCATCAACCAAAGTGAATGCTAGTGCTTGTTTGAAAAGGAACATCAATGCTGAGAGTAACTACTACCTTTTGTCCAATCATTTTTTTTCTAGCATCTTTTTTTTTCTTTAATCAATGCTATTTGCCAGAGGGAGTCAATCTTATTATTAGTATTTGAAGCCTTTGATCAATAACACCTTATTTGCTGTGTTGCATCTGTTTTCTTCCTTTTTTACTTTAAACTCCTGTTTCTCCTCACAAAGTCCATAATGAGAAAAACCCCACAGTAACTGCAGAACGATGCAGCATGTGCTGAACCTTGCAATAAAGCATTTTGGTAGACAATGATATTTCATATGTGTCATGATAATAACACTGTACTGTTATGATAAGATTGATTTTTCACTTTCTTCTGGTGGATATTTATACTGTAGATGATTGCACATATTGACTGATTGTTAAATCAGGGGGTGGGTGTGGCTCACGAGGTAGAGAGGTCTTCTACCGATCTTGGGATCTGTGTTTCAATTCTTGGCTCCTTCTGTCATATATTAAATTGTCCTTGGGCAAAACACTGAACCACAAGTTGCCCCTGGTGTTAGGTTAGCTGTCCTAGCTTGGCTGCTCTGCTATCAGTGTGTGACAGAGTGTTTGCTTGTGTGTGTGAATAAGTGAGTGAGAAGCAGTATAAAAACGCTTTGAGTACCAATAAGGTAGAAAATCGCCATATAAGTGCAGAACATTTACCATTTAAAATACCTACTCTTTTCATGGCAGACTTCTGACACTAGAGAAGAAACTGTTTCACATTTTGTGCTACCTAAGTTGCGTAGATGATCAGCACTTTCTCATCAGTGTTTTGTGTAGTTTGCTGTGCGTCCTCATTTGGACACTTGAAAGTAAGAGAGCTACTTAAAGTCTTTCTCAACTTATTGACAAATTTAAAATAAACTGTCAACAGTATGCACATACTCTATATAACATATATAAGCAATAACATTCTTTATAAAATTAATAAATGTAGAAAAGTTTACATATAACTTCTCAGAAATTGGCATAGTTACCCTGGAGACTCCGTTAGAGGCTATCAAGCATTGTTAATGTTTGAAAGCAGATGTCTTACAATGGCAGAATGTTTCTTAGGGCTCTTGCTGTGCTGGGATATGGGATTGTGTCATGATGAAAGAATCTCTGTTTGGCTAATATGGTCTTTTGCAGCTGTTAACTGGAGTTTAATAATGGTCTGCACAATGAGCATCCTGAAAGAGTATCACAGTTAATGGACCCCGACTGCATCCACAAGCAGCTTCTTCAGTGAATCAATGAAAGCTGAAAGGGTGCGTCATTTTACTAAAAACATGTTTTTACATTTATTTCCCCTCTAGTTGAGAAGCACATATCTGCTTTTCTTTCATACTTGACTTTCCATGTTGCTATTTGGGGTTAGCATGCCACAGAAAACATTCAAATGCTTTTTGGTTATCAAATCATCAGATGGCACATAGACATGATCTTCTGAATAATGTCAGCAGTATTAATAATGCGAGTGCACATAAGCTAAAGCAGTGGCATGCTGCAATAATAAGGAAACTCATTAGACCTCTTCGAATGGTCTGGATGATATGCATCATGTTTTGTCAAGGCAACCAACATATGAATCTATTTGAAACCAACTCTTCCACTGTATTCTTTGTAATAACAATTATGCGGTAATATTATTTTTGTCTGTGTGACTGGCATTTAATTATACTTCTCTGTTCATATTTTCCGCCTCTCGTTTCTTGCTTTCACATTCAATCTGAATTTCCTGTGTTACTCTGATAATTGGAAAAAGCAGCTCGATGTCATCTTATGACAATCTGGTGAGGCAACCAAATTATGCAGATGTTGAGTTGACAAATGGAATATATCAGTATCAGGTTTTGTTCATGCTGAATCAGAATATACATGTGTGATAACAGTGATGATTGTACTGTATGTACAGTCCACAAAGAATGAGAAAATGGAAAAAGGAATATAGCCAGCAGCACTTCATGAAAGGTCTAGGACATACAGTAAGTACAAAATTGATTCAAATGCTTATGGTACGTACTGCAGAATGGCGTACAATTCAGTGCAGCAACGTATGAAATTTGGTGCAAATTGGATTTTGTGCTGTGAACAATGGGATTAAAAGCTGTATCTACTAAGAGAAGCATGGAATAGCATACAATTGCAGAGATATGCTAACAATAGCTGATTGCTATGCATGATAACCATCTAACTTCATACTGTATTCCCTTTGTCTGATTTAATATAAACATGTTAAAGATTTTCAAATACAATGAAGGTTAGGGTCTGTGGAAAATATTGACTGTATTCAAACACACAGGAAACTGAATTGTGGGTTTTTTAACTCAATAATAGTTGGTTCTTTAGATGGCTTTATCATCAGTCAGGCCATAAATGTAATACGTTAAGGGGCAAGCGCATTTGGCCTTTAATTTCATACCTTTTCAGGGGGCAGAAAATTCATATGACTCTGCACAAATTAACACATTATTTACACACTTTGTGTGTAAGCATTAGCATATATATGCATGTCCTTCCTGTCATAACAACATGTGTTTTAATTGATCTGTTTGCAGTATAAAAAACAACAGTCATATTCTTAATTAAAGTGCAGATTTGTGTTAATTTACTAGAAATATGCTGAGATATTGCATATTCGCTACATTGGCAGTAGTAGCAACAAAATCCAAGGCATACAAAGCTGTTACACATGCTAAATGACAGCTGATCCAGCTCTGCTCACATCTTTTTCTTCAGACTTACATGGGAGGGACTTAGGTACACAAAATAACAAATGCAGATGCTGCCACATACAGTATGGCAGGGATTTTCAAATCTAAAAATGTATGTGGGCCGCACAATTGTAATAACAAACTCAACACATCTAAATGTCTCTATATCCATATGCAACAAAATAGTGCACAGTATCACCAACAATGTGCTTGACTTTAGAAAAAAAAATGTAATTTGGTCACATTTGATTGACAGGCACAGGATAAAAAATAATGGTTGATCCTTTCACATCAGTGTGTAAACAAAACAAAAAAAAAAACAAAAAGAAAAACTAACACCAATGAATATTTCTATTAAACCGATTGTGCACTGATGATATGTAAGAAACAGTTACACTGCTAGGATTTTAGTAGGAGAAGTGACATATTTGGTTCTGAATAAGAGTGATAACCTTTGGATCACCCAGTTCATGTGTGAAAAGCTTGCCATTTGAATAGGCCTGCAGTATGGCATCCCAGTTTAGTGAATGGTTTGATAAATATAAACTCATATGCTACGGCCCTCCCAGTACAGGGCCACATAATCAACATTTATGAAATATCTTTTGGAGGAATGATGTTCATCCTTTCAGCTGTGTTTCAGAGACTTGGACAGTCTCCACCTAGAAGCCAAGCCAAGTTTCATGGTGAGTCTTTAAACACATTCTACAGATTTTCAATAAGACTCAAGTCTGGGTTTTGGTCTAGATGCAGGAATATCAAACTGATGTTCTCAGTTCTTTAATGCAAGTCATTCCTTCATTTATTTACCTGGATGTAGCTAATTTTAATACACCAACTTTTATTTTAACATTGCAAAATTCTCTACCTCTGAGTATTAGAGGCAGACACCAGGAGATGAATGGTTCCAGACACAGCATTATAACTTAGCTAAAGTCAATATTTATCTACTTTACTTAGGATATAGCCTTACGTTCCAATGAATTCAGTAAATGCTGTGGTGTACCACTGGATGTGGAGCTGTGGTCACATGAAAGTCTTTGCAAAGAGTCTGGTCACTTCAAATGGCAGGTCAGCAAATGCCTGATAGCTTGTTCAAAAGTATAACTCTTTCTTCTGGATCAGGTCCATGCAGCTAAACTGGGTGATGTATCATCGAGGCAGTTTATTGGAATATATCAAATGCATTTGAAGAACTTTAAATTCAACTGAAGGCAAATTCAGACTTTCCACTTATAGCATATTTTATGTCTTTATTGAACACACCCATTAAATATACAGAGTGATGGTGGGGAAAGTAAAGGCAACAGTGAAGGGGTGCAAAGCCTTGGTGATGTTTTATTGTAAGACCAGTTACTTGTGTTCAGTATGTTAATGAGTACAGTTACATTCAGCATTTATTTGATGACGCAGCCTAACCAGTCATGTATTAGTATGTTTAACTACCCTACTCTTACTACAATTATATCCATTAATTTCTTCTTATTCCAGAGTTTCACATTGTAGCGGTCCAAGTATAGTTAGCATTTCTCCTCCAGCTCCTCCCTTGTATTATATCTTACATGTATAATAAGGACGTTAGATAAAGGAACATAGTTTATTCTCTGAGTGATTGGAGCATGGCTATAAATCTGCTGTATATATATATATTTTTTTTGCTTTAGCTTTGTAATTCACATGTATTGTATCAACAAATAACACACAAACCAACAGGCAGCATTATAACATTATTCATGAGCCATGTAAAAAAATAACTGATACAAAACAATATCTCAGCTACATATGTAACAGGGTCATAAATTAGTTTTGTAATAATTACACAATATCTGTCCTGAACCCCAAACTGTTCCTATTGTACCTGACTGTTAAGACCTCCAAGCCTGTAGTTGTCCTCAGTTAGAGCACCTCCTGATATATTTTTCTTCTTTTGTGGTGCACCCCTCATGAATTTGGGGTAACCCCTTGGCCTCTCCCCTTTTCTACAATTCCCCTGTGGGAAAGGTTAGTGTATTATTTTTGTTCAACACTATCATCTTTTTCCATCTTGTTATTCCCGATTGTTTTGTGTGTATTTTAGTTAATTTGTTGTCATCCTTATGCCTGTCACTACAGTTTTACATGAATATTTCATTGTACAGTACATTTGCACTGGTGCTGCTAGCATTTGCAGACGATTGTCCCTAGCTTAGCTTCAGTGGTTTCGGTTCGTTTTTTATTTCTTTATAGGAGCTGGAGCAGGTGAGGTATTTGCTTGTTTTTTTTTTTCTTTTTTTGTCTTTTTTTGTCCTTGTTTTCATGTCAGGTATGTCCAAATGTGTTTAATTCTGTATTTTCTTTCAAATATGTAAATATAAATGCTGCACTCTTTTCTACAATTCCCCTGTGGGAGAGGAGCTGGAGCGGGCGAGGTATTTACTGACTTACTGATTTTACTTTACTGATTTTTTTTTTTTGTCCACTTTTCATGTCAGAATAAACTGGGAAAATCTCCAAAGTGATTCCAGCGTCGCCATCCATCTATTCAACACAACGCAGGAACCCTGATTACACATATTTTAATTTAATGGTCCTGATCGAGAATCCTGCATTTACTGAGGTACAGTTGGAATAGTACATTTCTTCAGCGACAACCTGGTTAAAATTCTACAGTATACTGCTGAAGGTTGTGAAAAGTGTTGTCTGTGTGCAGACAAAATCATAGCATTAAGTCTCTTGCTGGCTTGTAACTGTATCTAATGTTGTTTTTTGGTTTGGGGATACTAAAGTAAGTTTTGTTTCACATTCGAAAAAAGACCTTCTGTGAGACATATCAGTCTCTTTATGAACACGCAACTCTTGACAGCCGTAAACAAAGTGAGTGGTGAGTTACATTTGTCCAGTCTAGAAGTAAGAAATGTTGGGACTAGTTTTATAGTGTGGCATTGAGACAGGATGCTCCTAACTAAATGTTCCTCAGGCAAAAAAAGTCAGTTCTAGAGATTTGTTTTATATGTGATGTCAAGGAAATATCTTGTTCAAAAATATCTCCAAGGCTTCTCACAGTAATACTTGTGGCCCAAGCTATACTATCTAGAGTAAAGATTGTTCGGAAGCTAAAAAACCTAATACTTTACTTCAATGCCAATAAAACCGTTTTCAATGCCAATATATATTATTATATATTTCAGTTGAAACCTTTTTCTGCAACCTTTTTGATGATGTAAGCAAATGCCCTGTAAGAGTGAAGATTCTTCACTGTAAAGATTTTTTTTTGCTTTATTAGCACTGCAAATGCCACAAAATTGTTCCACACGGTCTGAAATGTTGAATCAAATCAATGAGTTTTCAATCATTGAAGTGAAAACTCTTAGTTTAAAAATGTATGTGTGTTTTACTCGCATTCTTTTCTTTTTACTTTCAAATGTAAATGTTTGAATATCCTGTAGGCATTGTTGTAATATCTATCAAAACATATTTAAATACATTGTCATTTCTATCTTTGGCACAAAAAATAATATTACTAAAATCCTTTTTACTACTGAGCCGACACATTTTCAAAGATGACATACAAACCAATAGGGACAAAACATTAATATTAATATTAGCATTATTATAGTCAAGCTGACTTGTGCTATAACTTGATCATATACAATGTAGATCATGAATGTGGCGTTTCTAATATTTGTTTTGGGATGGTTCAAATTGCAGGAACAATTGTGAAAGAAAAGAAAAATGAGAAAAAAACAACCTTAAAGCTTGAAGTAGGTCTGAATCTCACATATTTTATCTACATGTTCTATATTAGAAATTGTGTATCATCAAAATACTGTAGATGAAAGACAGATTACAGTATGTGATGACATTTGGTCCATAACAGCAAAGTGTAAGTTAAACAAACTGTCTTTACATATTATATACTTCCAGCATGTCCTGCACTTATCTAGTCATTTTTATCCCATCTAACAATTTGAATTTGTAATATCTTTTCTTCTACCACTAGTTGAAAGTGTTCTTTATATGATTCACTGGGCTCTATAATTAGGTTCCACTATAAGTTGTCCTGAATTACTGACAGCAAATCCTTTCCATTTTAATTAAGCAAGGTCTAAAAGAGAGTGGGGAAGTGATGGAGGGGAGAAGCAAGAGTTAAAGAAGGAAAGAGATCGGATCTTAAGTAACTGGCAGCTGCTTTGACAGAAAATTAGATTAATTTTCTGCTGAGAGCAATCACTGTGATTTGAACTGATTACAGTAGTTCTAGGAAGATTTCTGAGGAAGCGTCAGTTGGCTTCAAAAGTACTTTGTGTGTATAATAAGATGTGCAGCACACATATTTACCCAGCTAAATCAGCTACCCAGCTAAATAAAACAGATCTGTGTCCATGTTCGACATCTGTCATATTTCCAGACTATTCCATATACAACCAGCCACTGTTTCTCTGATTATCTTCTACAGCTTAACTTTTGTTCAGTGATTAAAATAATTCTGCCGCTGTTCATGAATGGCTTTGCATTTTGTTGCACATCACAATCAGAGCATGTAGACAGAAAAAAAATTATTTTTTTAGTGACATGATTTGTTTGGTAATATTAATTTCTTAATTTAGAAAAAGATTATACATTCAACTGGTACAAACTAAAGGGTGTGGAGCTGTTGCTTTTCCACATTGACAGACATGACAGTTAAGAGATTTCAGGACAGAGACTAGTGGTGTGCGATACCGCAAGTTTTGGTTTTGATCCGATACCAAGTAAATACAGGGCCAGTATCGCCGATACCGATCCGATACTATTGCCTTATAAGGCAGCCTGCCGAAAAATGCACCATTAAAAAAATCGCATAAAATGCTTAAAAAATATTAAAATAGCTATAACTAAATGCACAAAATTATAAGCAAACAAAAACACCAGCATTGAATAAAAATCCAGGACCCATGTCTTGAACTAAGGGTTAAGTAAAATCCCCGTCATATTAAATCGCTTTAAACACGACCAAACCCACAAAACAGAAAAACAGAAAAACACCAGTGTTACAGACAATCACTATTGGTGCTACAAATTATTTATTTCTCTAGGAGTACATTTAATGACAGCCATCGCGCCTGCGCCAGCAATTGAAGGCATTGATCACCGACCACATACTTTTTCATGGAAATCGGTCAATACTAATCTGTGGCCGATCGACTTTACTAGAATTGCAGTGATTACATCAGCATATGAAACGAGAAAACTGTTGAGTGCAGAGTTGGATGCGTAGCGCGGCTCCTTCTGCTCTGCGCTGCTACTGAGGAACCTGACACCGGCTCATTTGCATACTAACAGTGATTGGATGTTTAGCTGGGGGGAGGGGGAGTGGGGGATCTCTGCTGAGTGCTGTGTGAGTCTGCGCACAAACAGAGCACGGAGGGAAAGAGCGAACAAGAGGTGAAACGTATCATCTCATTTCTGCCTTTTCCATCTTTTGATTTAAGGGGGCAGGACGTTTGTTTAAGGTGGCAATGCCCCCTCTTGCCCCTGTGTAGAGCCGGCCCCGTCAATAATAATAATTCTGAATGAATGTGTAATCATATTCTGCAATGAACATAAATGAATGAATCATAAACAAAGAAAGTTTTCCTGGTATTCTCTAATTACTTGTACTCAAACAATTTTACACCTCCACCCATTCATGCATTATCCTAACCACTTGTCCTCTCAAGGGACATGGGAGTGATGGAGCAAATGAGCAAGAGGTGGGATACGCCCTGGACAGTTTGTCAGTCACAGAACTGACAAATAGACCATATATTTTCACGTTTGCACCTATGGGCAATTTAGGGTCACCAGTTAACCTATTGCATGACATTGGGCTGGAAGAAAACTGGAGTACCCAGAGAGGACCTGCACAGACCTGTGGATTCAAAGCTGGATCAGTGCTAACTACTATACCACCGTGCACACAGATAGTCAGTGTCTTTTTATTCATTATCAAGTATAAATACATATTATCCCACACAAATGCTGTAAAAGGCATGCAGTTCAATTATCCAACCTGGTAAAAATTTTAATGAGTGTAATACTGAACAAGAATATATTTCTAATTAACTTCAAATAATGGCATATTGATTCAAACCAGAGCAGCAATACAAATTGGTACACAATCCTTATAATTAGAATGAAACATTTTAATAAGGGAAACAAAAAGAATGAAACAAACTTAAAAAATGTCATCAACAAAGTCATTATTACATGCTGATAACAAGGCTTTGCCTCTCATAACTAGCAACATCCATTTACGGAGAGTGTTGTAGCAAATCAATAATTAGCTGGAAGATGTGTGTTCTTTGTATCAGAAACCCCACAGAGAATCTTTGATCTGCTGTGTATTGAATGATTGTGTTCAAAATTAATTGTACACAGATAACTGTCATGTCATGTGTATACAGAATAAAAGAGACAAACTAATTGCATGAATATTAGGTTCATTTAATTTCAATTAACAGTTGTTATTTATTTATTATTTTGTCATTAAATCAATTTTCATTAACCATAGTTTCAAGGCTGTGTATTTAGAGCAGCCAATATAAAATAATTTTGTCATACGGTGACTGACATATCAGTGCCACCTCTTGCAATGTTTTCTAACCCGATAAACCAGATTCAAAGCACAAACGACACCAACAACAGTGATTTGTGGGAAATAGTCTTCAATCTATCATCCAGTGCAGTTTTTAATTTTACAAAACATTGTAGAAGTATTAAAATCATGAGAGCAGATTGTGATATTACTACACATGTAATTTTTATGTTCTAGCTTTTTTAAATTTATCACATCTTTGTTTTTACTGTTTTTTATGTTTTTATGATTGCCGACATTATGCATAACAGACTGAATATACAACAGTCAGACGTTTGGACACACATAGAAATGACCATGTTTGTGAAGGAAAAGCAGATGTCATAACATCAAATTGATCAGAGTGAATGTGTAGACATTGTTCATATTGTAAATGACTATTGTAGCTGAAAACAAATGAAATAATTTTTAAAAGTAATATTTACATGAACATACAGAGGGCTTAATTCTGCAAACAGCAACTGGCCTTGTTTTCATTCCTTGACAACGTTTCGTCTTCCATTCCAGAGGGCTTTCTCAATGTTGTCAAGAAACTAAAACTTACTTTACTCCCTTTTACTTTACTTTACTTTGCTTGGCAGAGACTTTTATCCAAAGCCACTTACAAAGGAGAAGACACCATCAATTACCATTTCGGTGTCCGTAAATTCTTAGTTACTACAACAAAGAGCCCTGATAAGGGCAGTTGCCACTGAAAAACTTTTTTGGGATAACCATGACCTGGATGATATCTTCACAGATAATAGCATGTTATGTTTGCTAATGCAGATGTATTAATTCAAATAGTACAACGTGAGCACAAAGGACATGGTCACAGATCAGATTCACTTTCTTGCAGCAACATGTGGGTGATGAGAAGCTGGAAGAGAAATGGAGAAACTCTCATATGCCATTATAATGTGTGGCAGTTGACTCCAAATGTAAATACAACTTTGCTTTAGCAAATCCTGTGGCTGACCTTTTGTCTCTGTCTAGCGCTGAATACTGCATTAAAGGATCCATCACTGAGAATCAAATGGTAAATCATATATATTTTATATAAAAATGCTCCAATGATCTGAGGAGAAAGAGAGAGAGAGAAGGAGAGAAACAATATTATACTTTATTGATCTCTTTGAATACTATAGTTGGTCTATTAATATTCCCTGTGGTGGAGCATATTGGACAGCGTACGTTTGGGAAAATGAAAGCACAGAGGCTGTAGTTAAAAGCATATACACAAACCGATATTGAGCTCGTTCTCAGTGGGTTTGTGTGTAAATTGTGTGTGTGTGTGCGTACAGGAAGAACGACAAGGGCAGGTCTGTGTACTTCTGTATTTTGATTCATGTGCCTCCAGCATGCACGCATGGGTGAAGAGATAGGAAAGATTTCTCACCATAACAAAATTAATTAGAAACCTGATATTAAGGATATTGAGGTAATGAAAAAACCTAAAAAGGTTTTTAGAAGATTTAAAGTAGGAAATAAGGTGAAACATGAATGCCATTTTCATTTAATTTACTAGTATGTAATGGATAATATTTACTGGAATAAAGCTAAAGAGGCTGCATTGTGTGCCATTTAAACTTAATTTTAGTATTCAATATTGATTTATATTTGTCTCTTACATATGTCTATATTTATTTAAGACTTTTTCCCAACAGAAGAATGGCAGTTACTTATTTATTGTTTGTTTCTACCGGTGTTTGAAATGTGTAAGTTAAATACCAGATTGTGCTGCTGTGCTGTCCTTTCTTTAACCTTTTAGGTTTTGTAGTTTAAAGGTATAGTTGGATTCACTGTCTTTTTAAGAGTTACTAGGACTGATACTGCTTTCATGCCGATATAGCAAACATGAATCTAGAAACAAAGACTAGAGTCAAAAAAATAATCAGGCTTGAACATTACAGAGGATTACACAGGCAACCGCTTTGTTGTCTCTTTTCAACCCAGAGTCAATGCAGCTGATTTTAACTGATCATTGTTCTACAACGTTGACTGTGTATTTATTAACAAATCCCACAAACATTAAGGAAATACGTTTTTCAACACCAAATACCATTGCTTCCTAATGTGACGACACGCTCGGGCGGAGTCGTGTTGCCTTGCCTTGTTTATTCTAGAGCTCTCATCACGCCGATGGATTTCCCTGTGGGCGTGACTGGACTCTTTAAATGCTTGGGTGTCATCAGCTGATTGCTCTCTGCTGCTTTCAACTTGTGAAACTTCACGACTGGCCTGGCCCTGCCGATCCTCTACGTTCTACACCCATCCAGGCACCTGCTTCACCACTGATCTAATTGACTCCAGACCAAGCACTTATTATACTTTCTATTTCTGTTATTTATAAATATTGCTTGCCGGCAGTTCACCCTCTTGCGTCTTGGTTTGTCATGCCGTTCGAGCCAGCCATGACACTAAACCTAACCAAAACATGACTTTTCCACAACACTGTGGTACCACAATGATGAATATCCAATACGCCTGTTGTTGGTATTGGTATTTACCGTATAGTTGTTACCATGGCAATAACGATCCAGTATTACTGCTGTAGGTATGCTCCCACAGTGAAAGAAATCAAACTTTTTAGAGTCATTAGACAGCAGACTGAAGTTGGCAAAGCAGATCTAAAAAGCTGCTGCAGTCATGGGTAAAGGTCTGGCAATCACGTGACAGTGGGTCACGTGATTGATGTATCCTCGGATAGTTCCAATAAACAACAAAGATCCATTAAGAAAAGCAGGATTTAGCAAAAAAAGACAATCTTTTGCCAGGTGGCTGTGCCTCAGGAGATAGAGCAGTTGTCTGCCAATCATAGGACTGGTGGTTTGTGTGTCCTTAGGTAAGACACTGTATCAGGTCAGCTGTGTGGCAGATCTGCCATCGGTGTGTGAGCTTGTGTGTGCGATTGGGTGAATGAAAAGCAGTTTAAAAGCGCTATAAGGTAGAAAAGCGCTATATATGTGAAAACCATTTACCATTTTACAACACAACCAGATCAGTATCAGGGTAAAAAATCATAGAAATTATTCTCTCGAAACCAGTAACACTACTTAACTATCTTAAGGTCTTAATTTGTGAATTTGCTGCTTTGCAATGAGCTAAAATGGGCTAAAAAACATTAACTCTGCTCACTTTAGTCACCACACAGCTGTCACCAATCTTAGAGGCCACCTTGTGCTGGTCCGCCATCTTGTGCTTACTTCTCACCTGACTTACCTGTTCCCTGCCCTACTCGAATTACTGCTCCCATCTCTTTGTACAAGTGTTATATCAGCAATCCACACTCCAGAGAGAATCCCCGAGGGTGGTTGTTATGGTTCCCACCACATGTTTAATAGTCCCCAAAAAGAGGCCTATCTTGTCTCAATTATAATGTCTCTTTAAAGCATGTTCTGAGTACCTAAACCTGAGAAAAAACAGCAGACAAACAAAACAAACCTACAGGGTAGATTTATATCATGATGTCATAAATGTACAATTAGTCCAGAAGTCCAGCGACTTTATCAAATATCATCAGAATGCATAAAACCTTAAGTTGGCCAAGATGGATATTTCCCTACTTTGTTTCATATTAATATTTAATTTCCTAAAATCCTAAATATCACATACTGTCAATCTTTATATAGTATTTTACAACAATTATTTCTCACTAAGTGATTTGATTAGACAAGAGGCATTCCATGAGTGCTGACTCGTGCTGGAGTACAACAGCACTGGGATGCTTGACTGTATGTATCACTCCACTTCCCAGGTGTTCTACAGTAATAACCATTATTCACACTAACTGTTAGTTGCCAATTTAATGATACATTGTAAGAAAATACACCAACAAGAAGGATATTTTCCCAGAAGTAACATTTGAGTTAAATTAAATTATGAATGGTCATCAGGTGAGGATTAGGAGAAGGAAAGAAGCCAGGATATTGTGCTCACGTCACTGTGTACCACTTAGCAGTGGGCACAGGTAAGATACTTTTTAGCATGGTGATTTATAATGTGTTGCAGAATATAAAAAAATACAGCAAAAAATAAAAAAAACACCCAGTTAAAAGTTACTGGAGACCATTCACTAAAAGCAGCAAATGATGGAGCAGTGTACTGTCGAATCCAGCTGTTCACTCATGCCACTAAAACAGACAAAAAACGATGAAGGGAAACATACAGATAAATATACGCAAATCAAAGTAGTGGACCATCAATTGCTGTAACGTGTAATGTAAGCTATCGTGCAGGAATATGCTCATTGTTTGTGTTGCATAGCAACAGTCAAACAGTGGTGCAGTTGCAGATCTATTTGTGTTGGGAAACTGAATAACTGATTAAATAAACAAATCATAATCTGTTGTCACTTATTACTCTCAAGTTATAATTGTAGCTTGTAGAAGTGTTTAAAAGCAATAACACACGAGAGGGAGTACTGTTGTACTGAATATAAGGCACATGAAGATATGAGAACATCTGAAAGTGTGGATTTAAAAGAAAAATACAAACTTTAAACGTAACTCTTTTAACTGTGTTTGAAAGCCTTAATTTATTTTGTTGTGTTTATGCTTTAATCTATATTCCCTCCAACATATTTAATTTGTCATTGTCTCTCATTTGTGTGTTTTAAATATTTTCTATTTATTTACTGATTTACTAATATAAAAATCAATTTAATGTAATTTTTTGTGTGTGTGTCCATTGGTCTCATATTGTTTTCACATTTTTTTTAAAAATCTTTTAACTGTATTCTGTATGCTTGTCCAGTGTCAGCTGGGATAGGCTCCAGCACTCCTGTGACCCTTGAGAGAGAACGGTTAGGATAATGGATGGATGGATTCTGTATTAGCAGATTGTATTCTGTATTGTTGTCACGCATCTGTAAAGCACTTTGAATTGCATAAACCTGTATGAAGGATGCTATCCAAATATTGAAAGCAAAAATGAAGAGGTGGTATTTGAAGATGTTTAAAATATTTATCAAATTTTAAAGAAAAGGAGATTAAAAGTGGGATGAATGGTGGGTTGTGCCATCAAACAGCTGAAATAGAGAATGACAGAAACACAGACACTGGAAACTGAAGCCTGACTGGCTTGAGTTGTATGGGCAGGGAGATGTCTAAAAGCGGTGATGTCAGAGATAAGTGAGAGGAATTTTGACAGTGTGGTTAACAGTCAGTTATTGAAGTCTGCAACAGCATTGCCTACAAATAAGGGACTTTCAGATGGAGTCTAAAATACATGATATCCAATGTGTTTGTTGGTAGGTGAAGTAATGGAATAAAAATCTGCAGGAACACAACATCTAACAGCATTAGCAGCCTGTTACGTGAAAAGAATAATTCTTATCAGCTAAAAAGTAAGGAAACCAAACTGTTTTTATCTGAATCAGAATGACTTTATAGATCTGATAATGATAGTGTGCAACCTCTATCAGTTTAAGAGGCAACTTGCATTCTCCAAGATGCAAAGTCAACATCAATCAAGAAGATGCAATATCTTAAACAAATAACATAAGCAAATATAATTGTTGCACTTTTACTTTACCCTAAAACCTGTATTTAGGATTTACAGATTCAAGCTTAACAATGATCATAGAATCACTAGTCTAACCCACAATGAGAACGTTACTAATTGATTCTAAAATGTAGCCTGTAGCTTGTATGTGACTATACTGTATATTTTTCCTAAGACTTAAGAAAAACTGCACTATGATCATAATATATGGTATATGAGAGTGTTATCACAACTACTGCCTGTAGACCCCAAATTCTGAACAAATATAAGCAAAAAAACTAAGGCCTGTTGTGCTTATACTACAGTAGATAAGTAGAGGTTGGTTCTTTTCCTTTCTTTTCTTTTTTTGTACTGGCAATAACTGTAAGGAGGCAAAACAATTTCCCTCTGGGATTAATAAAGGTTTTTTTAATTGAATTGAATTAAATATTGTGATCACTGTTATCACTGTTGACCATTATAAGCCTCTGAAAATAGATAAAACATATGCTATATTGCCAAAAGTATTGGGACACCCCTCCAACTCAATGAATCCAGTGCACAAAGCAAGGTCCATAATATGACATGGATGAGTGCGTTTGGTGTGGAGGAACTTGACTGGCCCACACAGAGCCCTGACCCCAACCTTTGGGATGAATTTGTGTGGAGACTGCAAACCAGACATTTTTGTCCAACATCAGTACCTGACCTGACCTTACAAATGCTCTATTGCAGGAATGGTCAAATATTACCATAAACACACTTGTGTAGAGGCATGTTTTGGCAAAATTTTGTAGGTGCTAGAAGCCCTGCCCTTCAGATTGGTTACAATACTATTTTAGCTGATAGCTCCTGAGATATTCAGTGTTAGCAATGGCCCTACAAAAACTAAAGAGGGCATACTGTATTAAAGGACACAGCACTATCCTAATCACACCAAATTACAATAATAATTCATAACGAATACACATAAAAAATGAGTTATTAATCAGTATGCCCCCATTGGACTAGTACCTGCAGAAATTTTATTAACTTTGTGTTGAGCACATTACTCTTCTATCACTCTGCTGGAATACACCATATTCAGAGATGTAGCTTAATTGCCACCATATTTCTACGTTGCCACTGAAAGACAATGATGAGGGAGTTTTAGTGGGTCTCTTAATAGAATTTTCCTCTGTGCACTGTCAGTTCCAGAGATTAACAGATGTGTTTGATACATTCATTACCATAGCTCAGGGAAACACAGAACCTTGTGGTGTTTTTCATGACAACCCTACCAGACAAGTCTTTGGATACCAATGAAAACATTTAACCGGGAGAAATTGATGCTGTAAGCAGAGCCACTGCTGCCAGATGGCAGTAGGGGAATGAGAAGCAGGTAGTAAAAGCCTCAGGTCATGATTAAGCGGACTGTTGGAAAAAGAAAACTGCTGCAAATGCATGTTGCATAGTGATCAACAAATACTGGGCGGCAGATGAAGCATCCGTTCTTTCCCAACAGGTTTCAGGTTAGTGCGAATAAATACCGAGGATTTGTAGGGCTTAGTACATGTGTATTTGATGAACACCGTAACCTAACAGAATTTGACTTTAAAGACATCCTAGTAAATTCTGTAAGTAAACATGCCAGTACTCTCTACCTTTGACCAGTGTTGTAGCTGGTAGATGCACTGGAGCTTTCTCTCGCTTGGTAAAACAACACAAACAGAGCTTGGCCTAGAGCAAACTAGAGTCATCTACTGCGAAAATATATTTCTATCATCTTCTGAGATGGAGAGCCTATTTCAGTCAGATGAATGACTGAGCACAAATGAAAGGAGACAGATTTTGAAACAAAGACAGAGTTTTCTTCTGCAAATATCACACAGGTCAGAATGGCTGCGACTCATATTGTTTTAGTTGCCAAGGAAGAAAAGTAGGCATAAGGAGAAAAGAGAGAGGTATTATAATACAGCATCACTGTTGTTAGGGGTATTGCAAGGTATATTAATTAGTACATAAATCATAAATTATCAACATTCCTTAGAGTTCATTCTTTGTGTGTGCACCCATATGTGTTTATACATGTTTGGTGATTCTGACTTTTGAATAGAAGGAGGGGGAAAAAAACCCGCTGGTCTGCTGGTCTCTTCCCGTTCCTTGTCGTCCCTGCCCACACCAGCCCCCTAAGGAGGTGATCGGACGCGTCTGTTTCCTGGAGATAAAGGGCTGGTCACCACATCCCCAGAGCTGGGAGAAGTTGGCACCAAATATGCTGGCAGCCTGCTCATGTAACAGACCCTGTCACTGACACTGAGAGAGAGTAAGGGTGTGAATGAGAAAGAGGGGTAGGTGAAAGGGGTTGATTTAGAGTGTAAAGGGCAGGTGAGTTGTTAAAGGGGCATAGCCTGGCTTTATAGCAGCATTATATTCATAGGAATTAAAATTGTGTGAACTCTACATAAAAATGCAAAGATTAGCAAATCTTATAAACCTATATTTTATTCAAAGTAGAACCTAGAAAATGTACAAAATATACAATTTTAAGAAAAAAATGATAATTTTGAAATGGATGACAGCAACATGTCCCTTCCTGTCTGTGAAGATTCTCAGTCATCCAGGTAAAGTAGTCTGAGGATTGAGTCATGGCAACTGGACTTCTTTCTTC
>JAUYWH010000005.1:11164744-11199405 GCA_034779795.1 Ctenopoma multispine | reverse complement strand
TGGAGAGGAAAAACTCCCTTTAACGGAAGAAACCTCCAGCAGAACCAGGCTCATGGTGGGCGGCCATCTGCCTCGACAGGTTAGGGTTAGTGGACAGAGGAGAGAGAAAAGAACAACAGGCAACAGAGATCAATATATATCACAGCATTCACATACTGTATATATGCACATGTATACACTAACATGAAAATTGTTAATCAAAACTGACAATCCTATCATTTACAGGGGAATATTTTTACTTACTAAGTGCAACAGAAAAGCAATGCACACTCAGCTTGCACTTTGTTCCAAGGTTCATGAAGAATTTATTGTTATAGTAGTTACATGACTTAAGACATCTTTAATGTCATCAAGTTTGTAAATGCACTTTAAATAAGTTTTGGTTCGCATTGATTTTACAATTCATTGCGTAAAACTTTGCATTATATCCTTTTGCAATAATCAACCAGTGTGATCTTAGATTTTAATCTGCTGATTGCCACATCCATTCAGGATTACATAGGACAAAAGAAGTTTACTTTGCAGAACATTTTTCTACACAAAGTGTCAATATTTCACCATAGTGAAAGACCTTTGCCATTATGTAAGTTGCTTTTGGCTGCACAAAAAGATGTTCTACTTCAGTGTCTCTGTGTGCTGTAATGAGTATAAGAGGGTCTTTTTAAAGATACCATCTCTGCCAAGAGGTGCTGACACATTGAAAATAGAAATTGTTACTGTAAGGGCACATTAATATGGACACATGAATTACTGTGTCGGTGTACGGCTTTAACAATTACTGCCAAATTAGCATAAGAACAGAAATAGCTCAAATGTGCCCTGCTGGGCAAAGAGTTAAGAATAGTTTGGGCCCAAAAATTAGTTTATGCTCTTGAGAAAGGGAAAACCACACATTCTTCTAATGTAATTGGTCCCTCACCCATTTCCAAGTACCAAAACAGAATTTTATATTCCAATGGCTCATCAAGAAGTATGTTAATGGTGGTGGTATCATTTTTTTTACCATGCATCTCATTAGCATTCATTTGGTACAGTTGTTCAAACAGTAAAGGACTACATACACACGTTGTCTGTAGAGGACTGTAATTAAAAGGAGCCCCATGCAAAAAAAGACCCTGAGGATGACATTGTAGATTGCTGTGTTTAAGCACTCAGTGCCATATGTCCAGAGCCTCCTGACCTATCAATGATTATTAACACTATCCCCTAAAAATGCTACAGGGCAAAGATGCAGTAAGTTACCTAGTAATTACTGTGTAGTTAGTGCAATGTCTGTGTATCAGTATAGTAAAATATTCTAATATTTTACTTTTCTATTATTTATTATATCTATTATATCTTCTAGGTTACTTCAATACCGAATACCATATAATTTGACTCTGAGGCAGTGCTACAACAATCGAAGCAATAATGCGGAAAGAAAACTTTTTTATTTGTTAAAAATAACAAATAAAAAGCTTATATACTGGAGAAATTTTTATAGATGTAATTGGGAGTGCCCAGTAAAACAATCCACTTCCCAATAACTCAAGTACAATAAGACAGTGTGTTAGAATTGATGAAGAAAGAAAAGACCATCTCATGTTGAAGGGGTTGGTGCTAAGAACAATACTTTAATTGTGGGCTCATGGTGGCAAAGCGTTATGAGATGTATAAAAACAGGCAGTCTATTAACAAACCATTTAAATTCAATTTCATCCAGTAAAACAGGGAGCCACAGAGGCTAAGGAGGCCAAGGACCTGCATGCCTAGAGCCCTTGGGGGTAAGATGAGTCGACTGAGTCAGAAAGAGAGAAAACATTGGCTGGCAGAAGACTGTTTGGGAAGGCAGCAGAGAAGGGGTAGGAGTGGGGTAGAGAAAAACAAAGAAATGAAAGATACATACAACAAACTGAGAAACAGAGAACAAGAATAACAGAAAAAAAGCTTAAATACTTTTTAATACTACACATTTTCACAAATTCATCACTTTGAAGCTGCTATTAATGTTACACTGCAAAAGAGATTTGTAGGGATATATTTGTTTTTTGTGTTGTCTTGGTTACTTTATAAGTACAGTGATCATAGTTATTTTGTTTTTATTTTGCCAAATACAACTTGCTTCTGTGTAAATAGTGTCAATGCAAAACAAATAAAATAAATAAATTTTGATTGGACATAACAAAACCTGATATAGAGGATTGAAAGCTCCACACTGCTCTTCTATGAGTTACATAACTCAAGTTGTCTTTGGCACTTCCAGAAATGCCCTAATTCATGACTGTTTACAGGCTGACTGTTTACATGAAATGGCTTAGAGGCTTTCTCTCTCGTTTCCCTGTAGTAAATGAGTTGCCATCTGCATCGGAATCTCTATATCATTTGAACACATAACTCCCTCCTTACACATACTCAAATAAATCAATAGTTGAGCTACAAGAATGATTAACTGTAGAAAACATGCTTCTAGAATTTGGGTGTACACCAACAATCTAGTCATAGATCCGACCATACCAGTGTAAAGGCTCTCTTATGTCTCTCTTGTGTCCCTTACACAAATTCAAGGAGTTTGCTTTTCCTTCGTTTTATGCTTAATGAGAATCTCCCCAGAGTTATCCTACCAAGTTCAGTGATGATAGCTCAAAAAGGTTTACAAGCACTTTGCAAGATAGGTGCTGTTTTATAGTTTGTGGATGCTTTTTTTTTGGCCATTGATTTTACCTCTTGGATTACTCCCCATGGAAGATGATGTTATAAATCCAAGTATGCTTTAATAATGTACAGCTCAAGGTGTCCCTGCAGTATAAACCCAAAGAACCGCAGGACTGAGAGTGCTGTATTCTTACAATTCACTGTTGTCATGAGCATTTAAATTTAAGTCTGTTGACTGCAACTGTGGTAAAGACATATGTTTCTGTTTTATTTTCTTGCAAGTCAAATGTTTTATTAAATACAGTTCATTCTATATTATAAGAGATAGTTCTCTGAGAGAGAAAACATGAAAAGAACAATCCATCCTAATGTGCAAAAATTCACCCACATGGGCCTGCAAAGGATTGAATATCGATAGGATTGCAAGTATAAAGGGAATGTAAACAGTGTAAATAATTCATATAGGCATGCTCCATTAACTATGCTACAGTTAAGGCCTATGAGCCATTTTAGAGTGAGATGGAGAATAGGGTTTAGCTCACGCCCTGTGAGTGCTGTGCCGATGAATCTCCTGGATTAAAACACACCTATAATTATGACAATTGGGAGAAAGCATAACAATTTGGCAGCAATTGCATATTATAGCAAATATAGTGGGAAATATTACCTGACTAAATAAATAGGGATTTAAACACACGTTTTCACCACCATCATCTTCTATTGCTAAATTGGGGAGGCTTTAATGGTTGGTTTTATATATTCTAGAATCTAGTGCATTGTGTTTAATGTCCTGTAGGCCTTACTTACATTTCATTCAAACAAACAGTGCAGAATAAAAGGTGCACATGCTTTAATAATACAGAGTACTGCAATTATCACTAGATATGATCATATAACATGATAACTATTAAACCACACTGCCATCCACACCTTTCATATTTGGTTTCCTTTTAAACCTTCGCATTATTTGTCAAAATCCCCCAGCTGGGCTAATTGGCTGGGCTGCCCTGCATCTAGCTGGCATTATTGATTCATGCCTCCAGCTTTTACTGCACCTAATCATTTAGAAATTCAAATTTTCAGGCAGAAGGCAGAATCTAACACACTGTTTCTGAACATGTCTCACAGCACTGTAGTGATACAGGCACCCAAGGGCCTGAACAGCCCTCAGTCAGTGGGAAGTGTTGTCTTAGCTTCAAAACACTACAGGCCCCAGAGTGAATGTCACCAAAATAGCCAGCAGAGACCTCAAGCTCTCCCAAGTTGGAACTCATTGCCCCCTACACCCTTGGCTGGGTGAGCTCTCACGGAACAAGGCTTGTCTCTGGCCGACCTCAACGAGTACTCTATTTCCAGATCTACTGGCCCAGATGATGGCTTTTTCCACATCAGCGAGCACAGTCACAAATATAGCAATCCAAAAGGTGGAAGCAGCAGTAGTGGTAGCAGTGGCAGTTAGGGTAGGTGGAGTGGAGAGGATAGAAAAGGACGAGAGATGCAAGTAGTGGCAGTAGGAGTACTGCAGTGGGGGAGTGAGTCACCCTCAGCAAGGGCTCTCCATCTGGTCAGTCAGCTGAGTTGTAGACCAACACATTTCATCTTGTCCTGGTGTAAATACCCATGCCATCATGATTTGTGCAGTTCAGCAAACATTTTCCTATTAATCTTACAAACAAGAATAGGGACCATGTGTAGTAGATGCTTACAGTGTAATGATCTTTGTGACCCTGCTGAGACATGGAAATTTTGTATCACCAAAACGGTGTCCCACTTTTTTTTTTTCCAATTGTTAGATAAGGAAAATGTCTTCAAACACTTATAAAGCATATTCTAGGATGTGGGGATTGTATAGCAATGGATAAGGAAAGACAAATCATTTGATGAAAGTGAAAGAATGTTTGAGTAATAAAAGTGCTATTTTGGTTAACTAAGGCTACACTTTCTTTAAAGACTATGGATCATATGGAGCATTTTGTGATTTGTGATGATCCTGTGAAAGCTAAACTAGACAAAATAGAAAACCCTCACATCACTATGGCTGTTACCCAAACAGCTGCACCTCACACTTTAACTGTCATTTGCTGCGTGGACAAAAAGTGTATGACAAAGAAAGATACACAAAATACTGGCAATTACACAATTGTAGCACAGAAATATACAGCAGCAAAGACTCACATGACCAGACATGTCAGATAGTGATGCATTATTACTGTGTACTGTAATATAGTTAATGGCACACTAATGCTAGGCCTCTTAAGGTCATTTATCATTGCAATTAAGGTTGCGGCCACTAGTAGGCTTTTTAGATTCAATTTGTTCTTATTGATACAGAAACCTCAAAAGGAAGTTTATTGGGCTTACAGAAGTATTTTTATTTGTAACCAATGGCCATAACAATCTATCTCTAGAAATGGTAAATGTTTAAATGCAGTATTGCCATAGATCACACCAATGATTGTCTTGAAAGCATTTACTGTAAGATAAAAAGCATGCATTCTGCCTGATCCTTGAAGACTCCAAGTGAAATCACAAAATGATTGTGTGAATTTTTTAGCCTCTCCTTCCACATGTTTTTTAATGTTATGGTGACCCAACCCCACCACCCCTTTACTTGCTAAACTGTATCTTGCAATTAAAACACTATCTATTGCTTCTTATTTATATGGTAAAACCAGTGCTGGCTCTTGGCATTAGCAAACTAGATGGTCGCCTAGGGTGCCACTTGCTGGAGGGGGCGCAGCTTCAAGCCCTACCTTGCAAATATCGTCAGTCGCGGGTTTTTGAGCTTGTTTTTTAAGTGTAGTTACCTATTTGGGCTTTGCTGCCTTCATGATTCTCAATAAAGTGAAACCCAATATTTAGCCCTTTCCTCGGTTACTGCGCCCACCTGAGCCAGCACGTGCCCCCCTCCGCCCTCCCGCCCGCAAAGAAACACAAACGCACCTCCACCTGAAAGAGCAACAGAGTGAATGTCCAGGGAATAAGTGGAGAAAATATGGACACTCTTTACTTAGAGTTTGCTTCAACTAAAAAGGAAACACGTTGCTGAACTAAAGTATATGCCAGGGAATTGGAAGGTTTTTGGCCACTTCCAAGATCAATGATGTGCAGTGCCAGTTTTGCAATGCAAACTTCTAAGCCCTAAACTCTAATAATTATTCAATTATATTAGTTAAATTATGGGAAGTGGACTGTGTTGTGCTGTTTTTCTTTTTTGTAAAAAGAAGAAATGATAATTGTGAACTATGAAATAAATATATATCTATTTTACATTTTTAAACCCTCATATAGGATTTGAACATTTCTTAAACTAGGCATGGCTGGTCACAGTGTTTAGCAGCAGCAGTCGCATAAACTGACTTAGATATGTCTCATAAATATCTAATTCAGTTTCTAATTTATTTCTTTGGCTGAACCCATTTACGCTGTAAACTGACACAGAAGAAACAGAAAATGATTATTGTCCATGCAGTAGTTACTGTAAATAGAGTGACCAAAACATTAGAACCACCTCCTAATATAATGCAGTCCAGTACATTTCATGGCAGAGCTGCTGTATTAGCTTTCATTAGATTTCAAAGCTGTACATAATAGACTAAGAGAGAGACAGATTGAAAAACATGTATACAGTGAATAGTGTGAAATGATTAGTATGACTAATAAATAATTTAATATGTATGAAAACGTGTTGCAAACCAACACACACAGTCTTTTGTTGTATTTAAGTATGCAACATCTCCTTCTTCTTCTTCTTCTGTTACTGTAATTAAAAGAAAATTAATTCATTTAGATGGCATTTATAAGCCACTTCCGCAGAGCTACCAATAATAACAGTTAATTACTTTACCTTCTATGTAATTATTCAGTAAGGATAAATGGAACAGGTCTCATAGTAATTAATCAGAAAGAGCAATGTAATATGGAATCATGTTTTAAGTCAATAATTTACAATTAACAGTCTCATATCCTTGAAATGGAATGAGGCCAAGTTGGAATGTGTATTGCATACACATATGTAAGGCACCTAGGTGAAATGTAACAACCATTATTCCTTATCAAATATTGTTGTGAGTGGGCTGATGACGTGCCAACTACTGCCTTAAAAAACATCCACGCTCTTCTGCTTTTAAATTATGCACATCATGAAGCCTGCCATTTTGTCTTTAATTATTCCTGGATCACTACTCCCCTTGTCTCCTCCATGATAGATTAGATTGTTATTGTTTGCCTAAGACACAGTCTTGAAAAAAGTTAAGATAGGTAAGATAAATCTTTTATTAGCTTGCAAGAGGAAATTTGTTTTTACAGTGCACAGTTTACATAGAAATATTAAAGAGCTGTAATACAAGACACTGACAGTTCATAGCACACAGATATGTGCAGGCTACTTCTTGGGTTGAGAAGCACTTCAAAAATGAAACACATCACTGAAGTCTGGTAGTGAATCATATCATGTGTTTTTCAACCCCCGTCTATCATGCAGTCTGGATTTAGTGGTAATGTTGTATTCAATTTCCATACATACAAAATAAAATATACGTACATTCATACAGGACAAGTGTTATTGGTATAAATTTGTATGTGAGTTCATTATATTGTATCCAAAAAAAGAAAGACAACATAACATGAAACTGAATACGGATTCTACAGCAAAGAAAAAGGAAAGATAAATTACTTGATGAGGGGGACTGTTTGACTAGGTTATTTTTCTCTGCTGAGATCTGGATCTGAACACTTGCAATTTCTGTTTTACATTAATCCCTGCTTGGCAGTCACTTTTGTGGGGCAAAATTATTTGTTAGCATTTCCAAAAACAGCACCAGCACTTCTTACATCAATACTGTCCAAGGTTTGTATTGAGAGGCGTAAATGAGAGGGGGGAAGGGAGGAAGCTGGGGTAGGGGGAATGTTAGGAATAAAGGAGTGAGAGGGATACACATAATCAGAGCCAAGCAGACAAAAAAGGCCTACAATGAAAAATAACTCCAAAACCAACACATTGAGAGGCTTGGCAATCACAGCCGGGGTTTTGCAGGAATCACAGACAACAGATTCGCAAACAGCACTCTGGTCTGGAATAGTGTCACCCCATGATTGATTTCCCCAAGTCAACTGATAAGTTTTCTGGGATAGGCAATCTCTGAAGAAAGCAACCAGTTGAGTTGAAAGAAAAACAATGTTGGGACCCAATGCATGGCAGCCAATACTTTGACTAGTAACATTTGCTCAGGGGTCAGTCACCTTGGAAAGGCAATCTGTGGGGAACAACAGTGCTGACTGTACTGTAAAGTAACAGTTTTTACCTCAAGCTTTCTTTTGTTTTTTTGTTTTCCCAATGAGTTGTTACTGACACAATTTTTATTTGCTTGCATTATGCCTCTAGTGAAACACCACCATAATGCGGGCATCCAGATTTTTACTGGTAACTTAACATGTATTCGTTAATTTTCAGACCAAGAAATGTATTAGATTCTCAGTAGGGATTACCACCATGTCTCACAAACCAAATGCCTTTTTATCTACTTGCTATTATTTTCATATTCTAAATTGAATTCCCAGTGTATACAATGACTCAGCCTGCTACGTATGACTTCATCACTAAAACCAGAAGCTGTGGCCTACTTTATCAGGCTGTGCATGTGAAATATCCCCTGGTTATTTCACACACAGCTCTGACCAGTCAGAATCCAACTGTTTGAGACTATTTATGGGGAAGTGTGGGTAGGTTCATGGTCCATCTCTGGCGATATTCATCATCACCTCTTATAAAGCAGCCTAAGTCTGACTACCAAATGCCAAATACAGACATTTACTCTCCCATGCTCCAACAGAACCCAAATTGGGGCCAGACTAATGGGGTGTACAGGAGCAAGATGTACTTATATTTCTGTATTAATCACCATAATAAAGCTTGTAATGATCAGAAGAAGGAAAGAGAAAAAAAGCTCAAGAACATCACTCAGTTCTCCTAATACGGACACAATCTCAGCTTTGGGCATCAGCCACTGTCACAATCAAACATGAAGAGATTTCAATATCAGAGTCTTCAAAAATGGGAAAGGCAGACTATCTCACAAACAAATAGTCACAATTAGGAGGATGTGGGAAGGGGATATAAGGTGTGCTTGAGGGCTCATTACAGGGTAGGGTGACAGGGCTAGGTGACAGGTAAGGGTGTAGAGAGGTGTGTGTGTGGGGGGGTGAACTGAAAAGGGAAAGAGGATGGACTAGGAGATGGGGGGTGCGCCAACAGTGATTTATTCAGAAGCTCATTAGTGAAGACAGTCTGGGGCACAGGGGAACAGGGAGTTAACCCTCATTGGGGCTCATTACACACTGGCAGGAAACTGACCCAGCCTGGGCCAAAGTGGCACTCATCAGGGTAACACTGACTACCTTTACCCAGACAGAACCAGACTTGGCTTCAATCCATGTGGCGTGTGAGAAGTCTCATCTCTCTCACACACTGTTGCAGTCTTGTTCTTTCTCAATCATTATCTCTCATTTCTGTCTCTGCAGGTTGACTGGCATTCAGTAGAGCACTATGATCTTGCTATGTAAACATCACACAGGATGAACGTAACTACATGAGGCTCTGCTGGCACAGCTGCTGACATGGGGTCCTACATCATGTGGAGAAACTGCAGAGTGTGAATAAATTACCTTTTACCAAAGAGGGCACTAGGGTATTTGCTTAAAGGGAGAGGCATTTTTAAGTTCATTGTGGTTGTTGGCAGAAACATAGCCACAGTTCAGGAAACTGGTTGAGAGACAGCCCATGGGTCTTTTGTCGTAGAATTCATGTGTGAGTGATCACTGCATCCATAGCGACACACTGTGTACCTGAACAATGACATTGGCTGGGTGGCTAAAAGGGAGCCAATTACAATGGGGTTTGGGTATCTTGCTGATGGGAGGCGAGCCAATTAAGCTGACAGAGCTGAGAGTGCTGTGTATGGAGAGAAACTGGCAGGGCGTGTTAGCCTCGGGAGCTACAAAGAACCAATGGGGGGCTTGCGCTCACTTTAGCCCACTCACAAGCCCCGCTGGGGTGTGAAGTGACATCACACAGATCTAAAAGAAGACTCTTTTAGCTCTGGGAAAAATTCAACAGTTGCATTGCAGTTGTGAGCACTACACAATTTTGATTCACTCTCTCTGCTTCATATCTGTCAGCTGTCCTTCAGATTGATTTAAAAGCAGCCATGAGTCATTAATTAGTTAGAAATTGAGCCCTGTTAAACAAAAGCACCTTGTCTCTTCCCTCTCATCTCACCAGTCGAGTTTTACGAGAGGTTTCCAGGGATGTTTCATAGTCAAATGTATTATTCATCTGGGTTTTTTTTTCCTTCTTTTTCAGGTAATGACATGATAAGACTCCAGTGAAATAGAAAATGCTCATTAAAAAATATTCAATTGAATATAGATGACACCTGAAAGAAATTGCTATAAAGAAAGCTAGGCCGCAAATAAGTACGAGTGGGAGTGAGAGTGATGTTGAACAAGGGAGATGGGAATGACTCTAGGAGGGAGGTGAAACAAGGGGAATTGTGTGTATGTGTCTGTGTTACTAAGGGGAATAGAAATTTTAGGATGGAAAGGTGGAAAAGATTGGTGTTGGCCAAGACAGAACTACCAGTCATTTAGGCGCTGGTCATAAAACATGAAGCTAGAAATAAAAAGGAACTGCTTTGAAGATTACTGCTCAGTTTCTGCCACACATTCTTTAATTAATTAGAACCCCTAAAAGCAGGAATAAGGGATTAACAATGATGCACACACGCTTGGCCAGGTTTCACTTCTTTATTGTACCTTTCTCCACATCTAATCCTTGATGTCAGAATTCACAAATCAGTCTAACTTAACTCTTTGACTCACGAGTGATTTATTCTTCTTCAAAGGTTTGTCAACAACACATATCTAATCAATTTTCTTTTTACAGGGTTTCAGGCTTTCCCGAGTTTCTAAAGTTATTAAAGAGTTATTAAATTATGAGTTATAGCACATTTTCAATTTTGCAAATAGTGTATGTAGAAAATCTTTACGAAGAATTGAGTGAGCTAGATGTGCACATTTGCAGCTCAAGGTCAGTCAAATGCTGACTGGTGAATGAAATTAATGACAAGCAATTTGCAGAGTCTGACATCAGGTCTCTTGGAAGCTTGGAAGAAATATGTTTTGAATGAGAATGTATAAGAACCTAAATTTCTTTTTATGCGAGCCTGTAAGGTGAAGAGTACAGAAAAAGAGTAAAAAAAGGTTGGGTCTGTATTTTTCATTTTCTCTTGCATTGCCACTCCTTTCTTTTTCTGGTATTATTTCATTAGGTGCAGAAGCAGATGCTGATTGTTGGAGTTTAAGGCTTTGAATGCCGCAGGAATTTCTATTTTACCTTTGGGAATCATCATTTCCTGAGAACTGTAGTTGTCAGGATCTACTTTACTTCCAGAGTCTTGCTCTTAGTTTGATAGTTTATTTCCTGTTTCTCCCTACCATCAGTTACTCCAGCTTCATTGCTCATTAGCACCTGATTGATTTCATCTGTGCCCCCCCCCCTTTATAAGCACTACCTCAGCCTCTAACAGTTGCCAGATTTTTTTTTTTTTTTTTTTTTATGACCTTGTGTCTGTCAACTCTCCAGCTTGTCTTTACCTAATTTCACCTGTTCTTCTGCATCCTGACCTGATACGGGCCTTGACTACCCCCTGTGCCTAACCCTTGGAAAGAGTTTTGATATACAATAGTTTTGGATATTTTTGGCCTGACTCTGGACTCCCCTTCTTGTCTGCACCCTATCAAGTCTCTGTGAACCTTCTCCCTCTGTTATTTCTGTCCCTGCTCTCTTCTGGCTATCTGACCTTGGACTGTCTGATTAAATTGATTTGGATCTCTGGATTGTCTTTGATATGTGGATTTGGATTGTTTGGATTTGGAGCTGGACTTGGATACTGTGCTCTCTCCCCTGAAAAAAAAACAATAACACATCTAATTATGATTTCATAATTGATAATGCAACTGGATATATGGACAGATGATTAGCACAAAATATGTTTATATGCGCCTGGAGGTGACTGTGCAAGTTTTTTGCACTTTCTGAAAGTTTGACTTAAGTTTGACATCATAAACAGCTGCAGTTTTTATTGTTTTACAGTGAGTGATTTCACACAAACAGTAACACAAAGTGGTTTAATTTTAATGTTGATCGACAGGTGTCAGAACACAGTGCATCACACCTGCTGCAAATGAGGCTGTCTGTGTAGCTGCAGACCTGTGAAAGTGTCCATGCTGACACCAGTCCACTGCAAAATTAAAAACCACCAGGTAGTGCTAAAGTGGGTGATTGGTGTATGTCTTTAGGTAAAGTTACCATACGGTACAGGTATGAATTGTGGGAAACAAAAAGCACATGCAAAAGATGAGAAAGATGCACAAACACAGAGGATTTACACGTTCAAATTAATCCATGCAAATGACTGGTTAAAACAGAAAACAACCTTCAGTGCTGTCAGATGAGCACTGTGATCAATATTGTCTGCTGAGAAAGAGATTTTGATTTTGTTCTGAACATACTCTCAGTTAAGCAGTCCTTAAAATATTTGCACACCGCTTGATATTAATGGTTATAATGGGAGTAAGTTTAGACCTGAATAGTATGTTGTGCTCAATCAAGCATGTCTATTGCAGAACGGTGTTAATACGGAGACTGCAGAATGTCATTCTTTCACTCTGCAAGAGAAGCGGTCTAGACCAACAATCACAAGGCCATTAAGCCTACCCAGCATGGAAGCATCACATTTCCAAATGGCCCACATACTTTTCCTTGTACCACGAGTTTGTCTTATGTCCTCTCCTGTAAAATGGACCATGAGAAAACATGTGACTTTATCTCCTGAAGGAAACAATCGAATGAGCCCAACTACAACACCCTCTTTTTGCCATCACCTGATTGATGACCTGGAGACACAGCAGGGTAGATTTCTGTTCTTGGCTGGTTTGTTGACTTGGCAAATATGCAGGAACATGGGCAAATGCTGTGGCGTTTAACTACGCTTTTTAGAACCATCTTGCTGCTATGCCAAACATGAAAGGAACACAACACAAGCATTACACAGACATTTAAAAATATATTTTGAAAAAGCCTGGGAGCAAGTCAATTGTTTGGGGCTCTGGAAGCGGCATGACCACCATAAGGGGCATAAAGCACTCTGTCATCCCAGGGTAACTTATTGTTTGCTGTTGTCAAATAAATGTCACTGAGAAATGGATTGAAGACTGCCCTTTAATAGTGACAGCCCATTAGGTATGGGGGAAGTACATTGACAGTATGTGGATATGACATGTTGCCAAACCTATAAAGTTATTGCCAGAGCTTGTGCAAAATATAACCTCCATCAATGCAATAGTTTACTGAGCATGCATGAGCATACAGTAATGCTGTTCCACATTGACTGAAGCTGCCCAAGTTTCTGATGCTGGCTGCTGAACATTTCCACTGTAACTGCTGAGAATGGCGTGCATTATGTAGGGGTGCCGCATATTGCCACATATTTTTTCTGCCAAGAGTTTCCTGTTCTGTTCTGGGGATTCAAATTAGCAGTGTTCCAGTTATGGTCACCCACTTAACCCACTTAACTAATCTTTAATTTTTTGTCGCACTCCTTTGGCCACCTACCTTTTGTAAAGCAAGAGTTAGTCTTAATTTGCTGCCAGTACAGATCTACTTAAAGCACACTTGTGCCCCAAGAGCTTAGAGCAAATCAGGCTCCCAAAGCACCAAGTGTTGTATCCAACACAAAGACTGTGCCACAGGACACCTGCTATAGAGAAACCAGTAGATAATAAACTAAAAGCTAGATAACCCAGATACTATTTTTTTATGCAAAATGAAAGTAATAAAATATAACCTTTAAAATGAACAGGGAACTCAAAATTAATAATTAAATAATTAAAACTGTCACCCCAAACCTATCTTAAATGACAGATAAGATATGAGAATATGACAAAGCAGACAAAGTCATTGAAGGGATGCTACAAAGATAACAGAACTGTGTCTTCCCATTTTTTTATTTTATTTTGAGGGTGTGGAAAATCAAGTTGCTTTAAATTTTAAGGACCGAACTTCTTAAAGGCGAAAATCTTAATTTATGGCTGAATATTATTCAGCAATAGTATTTAAATGTAAATACACTCTGTAATACATCTATCTATATTTTTAGTAGTGAAGTCCACCAATTCCCCCACTGAGTTTAAATCAGGTCTGAGATAATAAGGATTATAACTTTAAATCATTATCAAGCAAGCAGAAATGCTGGCACTAGCCATTTACTCACGGATGCATTAAGAGACAGTTTTTCCCAGTTGTGTAGGTCGAGTTCACCTGTGACCCAATAAGAATTTTCTTCTTTGACAAAAATAATAAAAGTGAGGTTTGCTGAACTGTCTACAAGACACCTCCATCTGCAAACAAAGTTGATTATCACTCTTTCTCAATTTTTTTAATCCATGGATGTTTTAAATTTTCTAAATTTACCACGAGGCTTAAAAATTCAGCTTTATTTTTGTGATATTATCACAGTAAAGTATATGGGTCAGGTTAAAGCGTGTGGACTAAGCCAGGAGATGAAACACTAATGTGCTTGTGCAGTGGGCTGTACAGTGCAGAAGCAAACCTAGAGTACTTTTTTACCCATGCGCCAGGTAAACAATTTTCATTCAAGTCACTGGATGCCATCTTAGAATTCAGCATCCATTTTTCATTAATACATCGTATTTATCGTCATTTAGTTCAACATTTAAATAGATAAACTACCCAGGCACCTATCACTTTCTCTTCTTGCAAGTAAAGTGCAAATAACATTTATCATGATTTTTTTTTAATACTAGATCTTTCTCTTACAAAGCACAGTTGAGTTTTTCACAAATTTGCCAAAGTTCACTATACCATGACATATGTAGGACCAAGACACACATTTGTAACATTTCCCTCAATTGCAGCAGAGAATGAAGGAGATTAAATTTAATGCTAATAAGACATGATTCAGTGTGCAGCCATCTCATTTCTACCTATTCATTGTCAAGTCAATTTGGCATCTGTAGTTTGTATGGCAATTTCTGTCTATCATCCATCACTGACTCATCCCAATCTTAGGCAACCTTCAAGGGACAGTTCTAATTCACTGGCCTAATTAAAAGATAATGGTCGGCATTTACATATGTCAATTCACCAGATAAGTACTTTGCTACAGCTAGATACATTGGCAGGGATACTTCTAGTGCTTGCTTAAGCAGCAAAGAGCTAAAAATTACCCAATGCTGGGAACTTCATCAAGGACAAAAACAGGAATATCACACTTTGTTCATTTACCTGATTAATGATATTTTGGAAGCGGAAAAAAAAGCTCTACACACAAAAACAGTACACACATTAATGGTAACCTTATACAATAGAGTGATAAACAACATCAGCCTTTTCGGTTTCATACAACCACCCCTTTTCCATGGCAACTATTAGTCCTCAAAGTCTGTTGTAGAGAAGTTTTTGCTGACTTTGTTCTCTAAACAGTAAATTAAGTTATGCAGCTACTTGTCTCCTACATATTTGCCCTGCTTGACTAAGCTGCCAATCATCATAGCCAGCTTACTTGAAACAAAACACCACAAAATAATTTTAGTCTTCAATCACTGTCAACAAGAATAAATACATACCTGTTAATTGCACACACCTCTACTTCACACAATGAAATATGCAGTTGGAGTTAACACTCTGCCTGCGAGAGAAATTGTGTTTACGGCACCAGCCTTCGTCAGCTTTCTCTCAGACTTCCAAAACAAGACTCTTGAATTGTACTACAGGTGACTATTAGCCTAAAGCTACAACTCAGATTTGTATTGTGTTTCACAAACGTTGCCCAAGAACAGTATTGCTTGGAAATGTCACCCATTCTGTAGCACTATATCTCAGATGGAGAAGCTTGACAATGGCTGCATGCTATTTCAGGCCTGTCACGGACATCAGGCCTCACCTTCAGCAGCCTTTCGATAAGCGATCACATGTAACTGCAGGCAGCTGTTTTTCTCTTTTCTGTTTCTTTGATAACTCTGTCAGTCATTCAGCCAGCACAAGGTGAGAAGATTTTCCAAATGCTTTTCCCTTCTGGGTCAAAAGAACGGGTCAGTTAAAACTCCATATTGGTCTGGAAAAAGGAAAGGCAGGCAAACATCATTATAGTACAAGCAGGATATATGCAGACTTTAAGTCTAAAGACTTATAAGTGATAATTGTTCAAATCCAAACTTTTTTCAGTACCCCACTGGCAGACATTTTAAATACTTGTTTTTACCCTATTTTAGGCAAAGCAGATGCTAAACCGTATTACAGGAGGCAATTAAAGTACTGCACCTGTCTGTAAAAGGTTAAAAAATCACCCACCTTCACATGCAGACACATTACCTGAAGTGAATACAGTATTTTATTTACAAAAATTCAGCATTGAAGCGTTCATGCGATTAAGAGAAATCTGCCTACATTGTCATATTTTAAAAAAGAATAAAGTATTTAAACTTTAAAAACTGATAGAAACATCGGTTTAGAGATTTAGCTGTGTTTGATCACATTTATAGAAGATTAAGTTATTTTAAAAGCTGCATTATGATGTAATCCTTATTGCTGGTGATCTAGGAACCCTGATGGTCACTCTTTCTGAAATTAGCCACTGGAATGAATATTGCATTCATTAATGAACAGTCTTATCGCAAGCTCACAGATAAAGATTAATGAATTGTAATAATGATGCATACCTGTTAAGTGACATTCACTTCAAGGATATTTAATCAAGCCTCATCCCTCTTTCTTCTCAGTAATATTCATAACTGGGACGCGGCTTGTCATGGTTTGTTCTTCATAAAATACGTAATGTGTCTTATGAAAAAGAATAATATGAGCTAATAACAGTATGCCAGCAATAAATATTAATGTGATTTGCATTAATCTCCATTAAATTACTAAGTAAATGATAAGGGATTTTACATCAGACAACATTATCATCCATTAAATCTGAAAGCTATTGAGTGTAGTCTTCAGTTATTGTGATATTGGACTGAATATGCAGACTGAAATAATGCTTTTATAATTAATCTATTCCTCCAAAGTTTATATTTTTACATACAGTATTAGCATATTTAAGATGTATTTAAGTTAAAATCAAATTAAATCTTAAAACTTACTCCAACTTTATGCTAAGTGTATCATCTGTCAAGTCACCAGTGGACACCTGCGATGGAATTAACAGGCAGCAATATTTTCACAGACGCTATATATGTGTCTCTATGCATATGAACACTCTAAATAAAGTAAAACTGAAATGTGTGTTACTGCATGTCACATGCGGTGCCTGACTGAAGGCTGTAAGTTAGCATTCAACAATGCATTATTAGTAGAAGCAAATCAAAGGCACACAATACTTGGTAAGTGTGAAGCTCTTTAAATTACTTTAGTCAAAAGAATGTCTGTTTCATTTATTTTTCAAAGATCAAAGAGATGAGGGACATTTATTTTCTTTTATGCTTACGGTGTTTTATGTACTGTTACACTGTAAATTAATGGTGGGGACAGTATTTTACTGGCTGTCTTTGTCTGTCTCTGTGTGAAAAGATGATATTTTCTGTTGCAACCAGTGCACGTCTGTAGCAAGTGTGAAAGTCTGGTCAGGATCTTCTGGAGAGTTTCAGGAGATTGACAGGGTGATTATGAAAGTGATAAATAAATAGTTCACCCCAACAGATGTTTGTATTGTTGCGGTTCATGTGAGAATACTTATGCTTAGACTTAGACTACTTTCAGAGTAGTTTTAAGTTGGTTAGTCATTATCCAGTAGTATTATGTTGTTGTTGTTTTTATCTATTTTTTTGTTTTGCACTTATCCTTAATGTATGTTATGTGTATGAGGTACTGTGTCTATAGGTACACTGTAGGAGGAATTTCATGCATATGCGTGGAAATGACTATACCTGGACTTGAACCTTAACCTAAATTGCAACTTCTTTAATAATTGTGGGAGACAGTCAAATATAATACACCTACATATTGCATTAATGGCAATGAATGGATCTGATATCTTTTTGCTCTGGTAAATGGAAAAGAGCCGAGCTTCTGTGAAATATAAAAAAGTGTGGTTTGCTCATAGTCATATGTTTGGTATTTATTGGGAACACAATAGGACAGGACACTGAGAAAGATACACCTAATTTGGGTCCTACTCATTTGGAGGTTGAGGATGCATTTGCAACCACCAGCATTTGATCAAAAACATTTAGAGTAAAATAAAACATGAAATAATTTGACTTTTACAGTGTACTTTTAAAAATAACTGCCATTGTTGCAAATAATGTCATCTTATTTGTTTAGTCTACATTTATTAAATTAACAGCCCACAAATGTTCCCTTTTCAGGGAACAGAGGATCAGGGAACAGCCAATATGTACAGTATGTACAATACTATAAAGTCACTCCATTTATTTGAAATCACAAATTAAAGTGTTGAAAACTCATAATAACATTCCCAAGTTTATTTCAACACCAGAAAAGTAATTTTAACCTATTCAGGGTAAAATGTTGTTCGGTGTTGGAATCATTTGACAGAGCTGATTACATCAGTGTAGTTCAACGTAATTGGACTCCGACCATGCATTTCAGTTCTTCAGTTGGACGAACAAGCAAGTTGTTCCTGGGCATAACTTTGTGTATTGAAGTTAATTTAACACATTTTCAGTGTAGATACTAATGCTACCTGACACCCAACTCTAAACAGTGTTATTTTTCCAAAACCCTTGTAGACACTACAAGGGTTAACAACTCAACACTGACTTTTTGCTGTGCATTAAAATGGTCAAAAGCTGCTTGAAAATAATTTCACAGTTTTCCACTGTATATTGTTGAACTGGCAATAAAACGAAAATGCTTAGCTATCACTCCCACCCATCCATCAGCAGAGACTGAAGTTTGGAAGTCTGTATTGCTGTTGGCAGTTTGTATGAAAAGGTGCTTTTTACTGTAAGAATACAGGATAGTCCCAGAAATCTGCTGAGTCAGGAGATCTAATTGCTCACTAAGAAATGGATGAGGACACATAGTTAGAGCACGACTGATCCACGTCTTGAATGTTTTTCACACTGTAAGGGCCCAAGCATCCTGGACAGAGTATTGTTGGTAACTGTATTTAAAGAAAGAGGACATTTAACAAAACACATGCACAACACATGTACACCTCTTCAAATGACTTATGTGTATTTTCGTTTAAGCACTGATCATTTTCTGTTATCTGCAAACAAAATTTAATCGTTTTCATAGTAATTTCATAGTAATTTAAAATATTTTTTTTTTCTAGTGAATTGCAGTGTTTTTTGGCACCAGTGTTATTGCTTTCTGCCTTGTTGTGTTTGATTTAAATGTGTTTCTGTTATTTTGTCCATTCTCTATACGTTTGTCTTATAACTGCCAGCTGTGACCATATTTGTGGGAAGTAGTCTATTCAAGCAGAGGACAATAGCCTCTAGCATTAATATCTTAGGCAAGGCACCATCTCATTTAACAATTTTATTGTATGGTTCATATTTTATAATTTCATGAATACATCAATCACACTAAATACCTAGAAGACTAGGTAAATTAAAAAGCATGATTATGACTTAAAATAAAAATTCAGTGTTGGGAGAGCAGAGTTGTCCAACCAAACTAGGTCCCTGATAATAATTGTACCTGCTTATGCAACAGCCCACATGAGTCAGATCCTCATCTATTGAACCAAAGGAGAGAACACAGCTTTTCTAAACAGGAGCTCTAAGCATTTTAGATGTGTTCCACTCTGTTTTCCCATCTCTATACTGTGGGAGTTTAATCTCATTCCAACTGACATATCTCCAGGCGCAGTTTTTCAGAAAAAAAAAAATCGGAAACAAAAAAATTAGGACAGATTGAAGCTTTTTTTTTCTCTCGTTCAAGAGCACTAGGGTATTTGGGTATCTCTGTCTGCCTTTCTGTCTGTCAGTCTCTCAGTCCATTTTTACAGAGATTATTTTATCTTATTTGCTGGAGTTCTGGCCATGCTGGCCATGGGGCTGCAGGGGCTTTTATGGACTAATCCCTCCACAAAGCCAGTAATAACCTGTCAGTTCATCCCCAGCCAAACCTCTTACCCCCATCCTTCCTAGTACCCCCATCCAAGTCCTGTTAACCATCCATGAAGATACCAGAATGTGAAAGAAAGTCAGGGGGCCAAAAGAGAGAGCTGTGTGGGGGTAATGCCAGACTTGCGGCAGAGAGCCATGCATCCTTACTGAACATTGAACCTTTTTTTCTCTTTAACGGGAAATGAACAGATATCTTTCCACAATGAAGCGTGACGGCAGGGAGTACGTCTTCAAACGAGGGATTCTGTCTGATGTTCGTTTTCTGCCTACAGTCCGGTGAGATGATAAGAACTCATGGGAAGGAGAAAAGGGCGGGGAGGAGCCGTGTTTGGGTTCACTAAAAAAGCAACTTTGACACGGGACCAGGGATGCAATCAGGATTAACATGTTTGTGTAACAAGAAGCTAGTTTCAAATTGTGATCTGAAAGATAATTTGGACATTTTTTCTATTCAACAGATTCAGCTGAAGTCTCAGCTGATCACAACAAAAACATCAGCAAAACAACATGAATAATAAACCGGAAACAAATGTGAGGGATTTCAGTTATATGATACCAGGGATTTACTACTCCTTTACCCCTTTTCAGTATTTTAATTTCAGCCACAAAAGTGCTTTGAAAGGTAACATTTTAACCACCAACAAAGACAGACATAATGATGAGACTGTCTTTGATCCCTCTCAAAATGAAAGATTAGATATTAATCCAAGTTGCTTTATGAAAATGCCATTCATATGTCCATCCACCATGATGATATTGTCTGAGCTGACTGAATAAGTAATACAACAATGAAATGTGAAAAGTCAACTCTATAGAATCATTAGTTCAGTGGATTAACTTGAGGATTATCATACCTTGTATTTTTTTCAGTAGGCTTAACTGTTAAGTTTTCATTTAAACCTTATTCTGTGAGAAAAATAAAATAAATCAATAAGGCTTGTTTGCCCATCCAAGCCTGTTGTAGACTTCTGCCTCAACGGCAGTATATCGCTGTGTGTGCATGCTTTCATTTCATCTCTGCCTTGTCTTTCTGTCATACCTTCCCTGTTGGTTATTTTTAACCTCCGTTCCCTTGGTCTCATTTGTGCCAGATGGAGTCTGCCCTGGAGCATGTGTTTGGGGCAAAGCTGCACTCGTGGTTAGCCTCTCTCACTCGTGGAATGAGGCCTGTCAGAAGACATCAGGGTGACTCATCTCAGTGGGATGTGCTAACACATCATTGCCCTGGACTTTTCTGTGAGGGTCGATCGTCCATGAACAATGCAGTTCCCGTTGCAAGCTCACACTTGGCCAATTCATCTTCTAGCATTTGACATAGGGTGGGAACGGAGAGAGTGAGAGAGGTATAAGTTTTAATTCATGAAAAGGGAAATGTTATACTTGTGTTTGTTTGCGCTGTGACTAATAGCAGCATTTAATCTAAATGCTGTAATTTCCCATTTGTTTTAACCATACTGCATGACCTTTCTGTCTGTATCTGATATTTTTAGTTTTACTTTTCTACCTAAGGGAATGGGTAATCATGCATCCTCTTCTTCAGCATGGTCCTGTTTTACATACAAACTAAAGGCTCAGCTATGGTTGATGTGGCCTCAGTGGGGTTTGTGCATTTTGGTTGGGGTACCTGTGGTGTTTGCAGTGAATTTTAACCCCGTTTCCGGAATACCTCCTCCCAAAACTATTGGGCTGACGACATTATGTGATTGCGATTTGTGCAGTCTTTGTGACCCTGCAGAGTTTCAATTTGGAGCTGATGCACAGAAGCTATGGTGGACCCCTGTCAGAGTCTCTGGAAATCTCTGTGCTTTGCTTAAATACTTTTAAACTGCACAAATCGCAGACGCAGCTGTAATGCATAAAATAAGGTTTAGTTGTATTCTGAAGCAGCTCCACTAAACCTACACCCACTGAACCTTTGAGGCTATTTCCAGTCTCTGCTAATCACATTTGAACATCAATCTTTTTTTTTTGCATAAAAACATATATTTGAGTATCTTTATAAAATTTTGAAAGTATTATCATGTACCCATCATGTAATCAATGCTAAAAACATTCACACATTATTCTTAAAATTAAGCCTTAAGCCTCTTGTAAAACGGAAGTATGAAAAAAGAGATTAAAATGCTAAACGGGGAATTGTGGAAAGGATTAAAATGTGATTGAGAGTTTTGGAACAGCAATATGAAATTTAAAAAAAATGCTTGAGTCTTTTTACTGCAATGTATATATACTGTTGCTTAGTTGCATGTGCATGATGCTATTCGCTGAAGACAACTGCTTACCTTTACATTAATTATTTGCTGCTACTACCCGGGTGCATTACAAAAACAACTTTTGTCTTGTGCAAATGACAAATGCTTATTATTTAATCGTATTTTTCATGTCTGTATATGCTGAAAATGACAAAACATAGTGAGACAATGATCATGCAACACTTGTAGAGTAAGTGGGTAAAATATATCATTAAGTATAAGAAATGTCACCACATAATTATCATGTTACCTGCATGTAATTTATTGTAGAATTTGTAGAATTATCGTGCTGTGTTTTGTTTGTTATCTATCTACTTTCATTAATCCATTGTTTACAGACATTGGAAAGTGACTGGTGAAACAATGTCCTCTAGCCTTTATTTAACAAAAACCTACAATATTGTTGGTTTGTAATTATTGTGGGTATTTCCTCTGCTAGTTCTATCATTTCAAAAACTTATTTTTTTTTCAGTGCTGAGAGGAAATTTATATTTTACCCCAGATGAAACAACTATTGCTGTGAAAAAAATATATTTATTTTGAAGAAGCACACACTCCACACACCATGCCTCGGAGACATGTTCATGTAATGGAGTGATTATTCCAAAATAATCAGCAGCAAGACTTGCATATGAAATCCACTGCCTCTAGCCACAAATCAAAAATTCACATCTCAACATTTTTTACAAAAGTACATATACACCAAGTCAGAAATGTAACACTGGCTTGCCAGAAGGCATAATTGAATAGAGGGTTTTAAAATGGCCTGTGTCTTACAAATAATATTGCATCTTTGGAAACATATACACATTCACATGTTTAAATCATCCAGGCATCAATGGACATCCACATGAATTTGCACACACACACACTATCTCTGTTGGATGACAGAACTATACGGCCTTAGGGCAGGGTGATTCAGTATAGAGGCACTTAGGGCAAAATGCAGTTCTACGTCACTCAGATTTGCATTGTTAATTCCTCCCCTAAACAGCAGACATTGTGTATTCTGTGGTTGTGTGCCTCGTCACTCAGACTCTACACAGTACGTTCCACACAAGACAGGGGCAGAGAGGGACTGAATTAATGCAAACTTGCCATTCAAACATTATTTCAAATACAATAGTTAAAGGCTTGTATGTTTGTAGTTAATGTATATTTTCTTTGTACATTAAAAATAAACAAATATTTGGGAATTGGGGCCTTGAACATGATATACGATTGTATCTTAAGTATTAAAGAGAACAGTTGGATGGAAGAAGTAATTTTTATTTCTTTTGAATGTTCTTATTTCTTCCCACTGAGATATATATGCAGTTAAGTTAACTGGTGACTTCAATTAGTAAAACTGTTATGTTTTGACATTTATATTTAGCTAGAAGCTAAATTACTTTTTGTAATGCCTACCCTGAGTTGTTGGGGTTAGGGCAAGGTTGTGTTCAAGTTAAGGGTTAGGGGAGGTAATTCTTGGCAGGTAGGGTGTACAGAGGACGAATGCCTAAAACTTACCATCATTTCATTATTTAACCAAACTGTATATATACAGAATAAATGGTGTTGCACTTGACAAAACCGGACTCATGCATGTACTGCTATGACTCTATACAGAGTAAAAATATGGGATGTGTCACAAAGCATTTTTTAACCTACAGCACTGTGAGCACTCGACATGTGTCTTCACTCACTAAGCAACTGATTTATAAAGCAAACTAACCAGCCTGAAGGAACAATTTCCTGTACTGCTCCTCACTGTCTCCCTCATTAGAGTCATGATTGGCTTGGACATCCTTGGAGATAGGCGTATTGAGGACCAACATACCAATGGCTCTTGCAGATGACAGTCAGTTGTCTGAGTTTATAATCTAGCAGTGATCTCAACCAGTTTAATGAATCAAATCACCATCGTTCACTGTTCTCTCCATCCCTTATGGCATACACTGTCTACACTGCCCTGAAGCTTAGGGAAATGAGGGGAGAAGGGCAGGCAAAGAGATCATGTTTTTGAGAGGACGATAAGTCAGAGAGAAAGAAAGACAGAGATGGAAAAAGTATTCTTCTTCCTCTTTTAGGGAGGACAGACAATGTCTCTGGGTTCATTTATAGCTCCCTCTGCTGCAAATCTGTCAATTCAGAGACTTTCATCTACTTTAAAAAAATGGCACCTGTGGGATGGACTTCTCTCCACAAATCTAAACTTTTGTTTCGATCTCATAGAACATTCTCTTTGTTTTGACAAGTAGGTAGGTACGAGTGGCATGCAAATATATGTTCAAACATGGAGGGTAATTGCAAAGTCTGTATTCCATAAAGCACGTATTAGTTCTATTGATGGTGATTGGCTGTGGTGTACAACTCCCCTCCTGTCACTCTTGCTGATCCACATCCAAAGGTCAGGTATTGACTATAATATGCATCCATTATCTCACTCATTAACCTCATGATGGCCTGCAGGGACTTTGAGAATGTGATTCGTAGCAGAAGGGGAGACACAAGCCACAAAGGAAGCTGCTGTCACTGGATGGACACTGGTACAGGGTGCTTGGGAGCAAGCTGCCAGTCTGCTATTGATCTGTGTGGATTAGGAGGCCCTTGTCTGTGGGTGCATCTCCCTCAGCTGACAGATTATTACAGGCTTTGCTGGGATTTGGGCCTTGAAAAGACTCCCAGCACAATAACTTTGTATGGCAGAGACATATCTAATAAGACACCAATAAGCTCAGAGAGGGAGAAAGAGGGAAGAGAGGGAAAGAAAGGCTTTTGGAAAGCTTTCGGCAATGGGAGGCAATCTCATTTCATTCTTCCCCCTCTTGTTTTTTTCTTGCTTCCTTCCTCCACTCTAATTTTTCTTTAATTCTGGAATTGCACAAGTGGGATTTACAAAACAGATTGACTCCCTTTATTAGTTCAGTATGCCATTATAGAGTACATGCATAAGCTTTGAAGCTATGCTGTGTTTTCTACTATATATGGGTGTATGCATTGCACAGAGACTGAAAATGGGCATTACAATGACCTTAGATTTCTCTCATCAAGGCTGATGGGAGAGACAAACCATCAAGGGCCAAGTCCAAACTGCACCCACACTGCATCCAATCCTCAATCTGCACGCAGAGCACACAGTGTCAGCCAAATACAGCAGAAGGAGATGAGAATTCTGTGCCAGGCATGACTTAGTACGTAATTAAGGCCCTGGCTCAGGAATGGCAAATCAACTTGCTTCATTTCCCAAAGGAGTTATAAGGAGAAGTTAGGAAGGATAAAGGAACCAAGGTACTAATTTTCAGGCTCTGTCTGCAAGTTCACTGTGTGGTGAGATTTTTTAAAACACAGAAACAAATTGTGTACCAGCCAGTTTCAAGAGTTGAAATTTTGGTGACAGAAGTTACTTTGCAATTGATGACAGAATGGGTTTGATGGGGGACCAAGAAGCTGCAGCCTTTAAGCTAGGGTTCATCAAATGAAAACATTGCGGTCAAAACATGGATGCCTTTTGGAAATGCAGTGCTGTTTCTGGTACACTGTGTAAGGAATTCTCTCTTATTTTTTTTTTTACTCTCTCTCTTCACCCTCTCTTTTTCCTCATCAGACTTCAGCCTCCACTGATGATGCCCTGAAGGAGAGCCTGTGTGGGTTGCATACCAAGCAGTATAAGGCTGCTTTAAAAGCAAGCGGCCAAAGAAGTCGAGAGGGATATCAAACAAGCTGCTGAATATGCATATATATATATGACCTGTTCAGTAATCATGAACAACCACACAGCAACTTTTCTGGGGGGTGTTTTGACACAGCTGGGCCACAGCCCCATTAGTCCCACAAATATGTCTTTCAAATCAGTGGTTTGGAGGCATTTCTGTACACAAGCAGAGTAACCTCAGATTGTGTTCCGTGAGCAAAATGCTTTAATTTCTGCATAGGCATGAGGTAGAGTTTGTTTCTTCAAAGGGTCACAAACTCTGATTACAACTTAATATTCTGCCTCTGCAGTAGTTCATTGCCTATAGCATTTAGCTTGCTAGGTTTGATTGCTTGCCTTGTTGTTGGCTGTGCAATGAGGTTAAAAAAAAAGTTTCTCCATGATAATAAATGTGTACTATAGACACTATGCATATATGCAAGTATATTGCAAACTGTATTTGATTCTTTGTAGTGTACAGTGAGCACTCAATAAAAGTTTGCAATTTAATAATGCTTTTAAGGATATTGTCATGTAATGTTATTCCTGTATGGGTAGTGTGTTAATGTCACTTTACTGAACACAAATAGCTATTTTCAAAATATCCTTTAGAAATGTTTGATACTTGTAGATTTGCATTAAATTAGTTTATATTGTAAAGCCATTTGTGGCCAGAGGGCAACTCAACGCAATAGCTCCCTGTTCTTTGGGTCTCAACATACATTCTGTATTTTTACGTAAAATGTTTTTTCTATCACTGTGAGGTTCCCCTATTAACTCAATGTCTCTATGGCTGACTCCAATACTCTTTACTAAACCAGAGATACAAAGGTAATCAAGGCCGGGGACCTGAAGACTAGTTAAAATAATGTAGGAAAATGGGAATGTTTGTGCTTGTTTTTAATATTCATGCTTTTAATATTTGTGGAGAATAAATCACTGATGATATTATCTGTGAGCAATGAGTCACACATAGTGTGAAAAATTAAAGATGAGAAACGAACAATTTATGAAGGATGAAAATATCCACTAAGCTAAATTTAACAAATTTTTTCTTAGTTGCTGTCTTCTGCCAACGGCATATGACCAAAGTGACATTGCTATAGTTGCCCATAATGGATACATGTAAGAATAAAAAACAATACTTTATTTCATGTACAACCTTTTCCACACACATGCACAGATCTTCAATGGCAGTTGCTGATTGCCACTTCAGACATCAAAACAGTAAGTCATCAAGGGCCAACTCATCATTTTGTCTGCCAGCTACCTCAGTTCAAGATGAGGCCCCGATTCCATTTTTTTGCACACAGCTAATACTTGTCTTTTCTCAGTTTAAGGAGAAAAAGAAAGATGCAAGCTTTACACAGCAGGAGGTGCAATCCTAATCTCCACTCTTGAGCCACATAGAACTCACTCCTTCACTTGACCATAGACCCTTCTGCCTTTCAACATGAGACACCAATACACTCCAAATGCCCCGTTCTGTGGGAGGGCTTGTCAGCATCTTCGCACGCTCTCACTTTCACCCACTCCCCATGTGGCTGACGCTCCACTGCCAGGGCTGACAGTCAGGCCCATGCACTGAAAGACCCTAGCAGAGTCCTCTCTCTGTAGGCAGGCTGTTTAGGCGCTGATAGATTCTTTGCTTGCTCTCTCTCTCTCTCTGTGTGTCTGTGTGTGTGTCTCTCTCTCTCTCTGGATTTTGCTGTATTTAAAACCCAGCATTCTGTTTACTTTAGGATTACTGCTTTTGTATGTTTCAAATTTGACAGCTGCTTCATTCAACTCCCCAGTGTGGAGGCTGCACGATAAGGCCGATATGGGTTTCTAATCTTTTCCCTGCCTAAATCCTTTCCAAATCTTCTATTTCTTTCACCCTCCCCATCATTCCTTGCTGTAAGATTAGAGAATTTTCCAGCACAACTCTTGGCTTTTGGCGCAGAGCTGCTGGAACACTATGGTAGGACTGCTAATGAAGGGAGCTGCTCCTTTGACAGCTGTTGCATCTGACGCAAAGGTTCTTGAATAAAGGCCGCAATCAAACACTCTCCGCAACCCCATCTCCCTGTACGTGGGTGTGCGTAGCGTGCATCGACAGCATGCTAAAAATAATTGGGTGACTGGTAAATATCACTCATAGAGGCATAGTTTGATCTCTTTGGGAAACTGTTTTATGGATGGGTTTTGGAGGATATGTTTTACTGAGATTTAGCCAAGGCATTCAAAAGTACTGACAAAAAAGATATGTAATGTTTCGTAATGGGCTTATTCTGCTTGAGGCCCCTCCTAAGCAAAATGACTGTTCATTCACAGATTGTACCAGCTGATTAATTCAGTGTAGAACCCTCAGCTTTCCTGTAGTGATTCCTCTGAGAGCCCTCAAAGCCTTGAACTGCATTACACACAATCTCCTGACTAGAATTTCTATTTAGAAGGCTTCAGGGAAACTGATGGATTAATACTGGTACAGTGGCAGCATTCAGAAAACACGCATCCATCACAACTTTTACAAAACATGACTAATGTTTGGTTGTATAGGGCATTAGCCATTGTACCAGTTTTACTCTTGAGATATTATTTCTTAATGTGAGGAGCCAGTTTCCAATTACGAATAAATCACAGTAACAGAAAAGACGATTATTACTGAAATTCATTGGTGATGGCAGCCATATTGTCATTTATACCTTCCACTCCCTGCAGATGATTAAAAAGTGAAATACAATGACTGATATGACATTTTAGATATGATTTATTGCATGTCATGCCCATCCATATGAAACTCTCCAATTTGTGAGAGCTAAATATTGTTATGTAGGTGTTAGAATAATAGATTTACCTCTTGTTTGCTTGAAGTCGCCCTTCTAGTATTTGCTCAGGTTTGAGGAGTCTAATCTCCCTCGAGCAGGTATGCTCTTTGTGTGATTTGTCAACACATCCTGTAGCTGTGTTGCTGAGGCACTTCAACCCTTTTGAGACAGCTTCAAAACACAGAGAATGAACTCCTTCACAAAAGAAAATAGACTTTGCTGAGCGAGAGCATCTGACGAGTGTCAGACGTCCCTGCACAAGTGTCATTTGGATGATTTACAAGCATAACCAAAGGCTAACAGCTCCTTTGATGTAGAATAAAAAATCTATACATATCAGAGGGAAGCTGCACTCTTTGTCCAGAGATAGTGAAGACCAGAGCATATCTTATTGTGGGATTTGTAAAGAAGGCAACTCTGCATATTTTAATGTACCAACATTGTATGAATATCAATGGGCGTTTTTGTCAACCAAACATATTTCTTGTTTAATGAGCTAGTTAGGGTGAATATGTGTATTTCTCATTGTTAGTTGAGCATTATGTGGCAATGCTGTTGTTGACTACACTTGAAGGTTTTTAAACCTTCAAGTGTAGTCAACAACTGTCTGTAAATACTGGGAGCTTCAAAAGAAGTATGAATGAAATGATCCTGGGTGGAATGAGGGAATTTTATAATGAGTCAATGCTAGAATTAATTTCGATTGACACTACCACTCTGAATGACAATTTTTTACCTTATAACCACATTACCGTGCATATTTATGTTAACAGGAAACAAGAAGCATTAATTTATAAAGCAAAGGAAAGAATGAGAAGGTGAGACAGAAAGAAAAGAAAGGACATAATGAAAACATATATTATTTCATTTAATATATTTCTCAACAAACTGAAACCACATGGCTAAGACTGAAATAGCTCTTCAGACAACTTCTTTGTGCAGTAGGGATTAAAACCACTGTTGTCAGTACAATAAATTCTATTATACAAATTGTAGCAGTTGAATAGAAAAATGTGGTACAAAGTGCTCCAATTTGATGACGTTATGTAATGTAGATGATGATACATTCAAAGTTCTTGCAATTTTCAGTTATAGAATATTCTGAAATTGTTAGATCCTGATTTTCAAGTTGTGACCTTATTACTTTCTTCATTAACAAAATGAGGACATGTACATGTTCAATTTATGTAAATGGCAACTGAAAAATATGTAGATACTGAACAGATCAGCACACTGTGGCTCACTTTTACGTAACAATACACATCCCATTTTGGTAAAAACAGCAGTAGTATTCTGCCAATTTAATTAAATTTTTGTTCAATTCAATTATACAAATAATACAATTTACTGTTTACTACGCCAAATCACAATAAAGTGCACCTCAAGGTACTTTACATTGTAGGACCTTACAGAGTCATATGGAAAATATACACACAGAAATAACCAAGTTTGAAAAGCAGATTTCATTACAGCAAATTGATCAGAATTAATATGTAGACATTGATCATATTTTAAATGACTATTGTAGCTGGAAACAATTGTTTTTGAAAAGGAATATTTAAATAAACAAACAGAGGCCTAAATTCTGCAAACATTAGTACTGTCTTCCAATATCATGTTATGTTTGCTAATGCAAATGTATTCATATAAAAGAATAACTGATCATTAGAAAACCATGTGCAATGATGGTAACAAAACCTAAAGACATGTATCTTTTAATGAAAAACATGTTCATTCCTATGTGTGTCCAAACTTTTGACTGGTAGTGTACATACAATTGTATCAACTTATATAACGAAAACCTCCAAAATTACCCTTGAGCAAGGACTAGGTGACCAATTGTACCACAGATATCCTGACATTTTTTCCTGACAACTCAAACTCTTGAGATTTGATACTGTCATGGATAACTAGAAGTCATATTTGTAACTTATGAAACAATCTTAAATGAAACACTCTAAACATTCAGTAGTCATACAAAGGGTCTCACAAAACTGTGGTATTAACTATTTGGGAATTACTGCTATTTTCATACACAGAAGTGTTGACTGTTGGCTCATATTAAGTGTTTCATTTCCAATTCAACGTGGTGGTGTACAGAGGCCAAATGCCATATGCCATTGTTCCATTATTTAAGAACCTGACTGTATTATTTCTCTTTTCTTGTGCTAAAATATATTTTTTAAATATATTCATATTTCTAAATTATTTGAAAACTTTTACTTGTATAGAACATCTCTACTCAGTTGAAGCACAAACTTTACTGCAGTGTTACTGGTTGGGCAAATGACTTTGTTCTTATTTTTGTCACCTCTTAGTTCTATATTGAAATGTAACTATGTGATTTATATTATGTTACCTATTGCATAAACTGAATATGGAACTTGCTCATTTTGTATGGTCAGCTGGGAAATAAGACCACAGCTCACAAAACCTAATAACAGAACTAACATACACTGTAGAACCCAAATGTTTGGACAGAAATGTTATGAATGCACATTCATAAAATAAAAAAAAGTAATAATTACATTAAAAGTTTCTTGCCATCCTAAAATTGTTATATCAAACACGGCGGCCTGCGAGATCACCAGTATGTCCTTATGATGATGGCCTTTATAGATACATGCATTTAGAGAAAGGACAGCCTCCTCAACTTAACAAAACTGTCTCCAGAGTATATTTCCAGTCGTTCAAGCATCATCCTGCTCCATCCTCTGTGTGAGGCAAAAGCAATCAGGGACCAGAATGCAGTGTCACATGAAACCTTCTACTATTGTTTTGTGTTTAAAATTTATTATAATCAAATCTATTAAGAGAGATGACATTAACATCATATGAAACACTTTCAAGTCATAACATGCAATTATCAACCAAATGTCTCTCTTTTATTCACATATATTCATTAAAATGTCCTCTGAGTTAGTTCTTCAGATGCTGTTCTGGGTTCTTTTATGACCTTCTGGATGAGTTGTTCTGTTCTTGGAGTCATTTTGGTAGCTGGCCACTCCTAGGAAGATTCACCACTGTTCCATGTATTCTCCATTTGTGGATAATGACTCTCACCATGGTTTCTTGGAGTCCCAAAGCTTTAAAAATGGCTTTGTAATCCTATCCAGACTCATACATGTCAATTACTTTCTTTCTCATCTGTTCTTGAATTTCTTCAGAAATGATATGTTGCTTTTAGCTTGCTTCACTTTGTCAGGCAGCTTCTATTTTAATGGTTTCTTGATTTAACAGGTCTGGCAGTAATCAGGCCTGGTGGTAGCTAGTGAAATTGTACTCAGCAGGTTAAAAATGCAGTTAATCACAGTTCATTCAAGGGGGTAAGTAAAATTAAAGTTTTAGAGTGACCTAGTTAGAGTTCTGACTTTCCGATTCTGGGCCTGCTTTGCAGCTTTAGGACCTGGATAACTGATCATTAGAAAACTTCTTGACAAGTTGTATCTAAACACAACTCTTGAGAGACAGTGTTGTGCAATGTGGAATTCCCAAATAAGAACGCCCTAAGTGCTGTACCTCAGTCTCATCTAGTATTTTTTCCTGCCATTTTTCAAACTGCACTTTAACCCTCTCAATTCTAACCTGTCACCAAAGTTTTTTCAGTGTTTTTAAATTACCGTAACTCTTTTACCGTTTGTGCGATTGACAAAAATCCAACAGTTTCAGAAAGTGGAGATTCTGCATCCATCACGTAAAACAAAGCATGTGTTCACACCCGTGCCAAGAAAATGAAGTAAGCTGGCTCACGTTCGCACACTACTTGTCCAGTGTATATGTACTTGTATACATATACAGCCTGTTATGATATTTACAGCATACGGTACACCAAAGCACACAGATATTATGAAACTTTTACAGCTAAATCAACAAAATAATTTCAGGGAGTCTGTTAAAATTCTATGGTTTAAAGGGTTAAACACCTAATTTGATCATACATTAAAATCTCCAACAGTGAATCATTCACAGTGCAATTTCAATATAACTTTTAAGAAAATCCACTGCATTCGAGACAAGTAAATCCTCTCTCAAACGCTGGCACTTTTTCATTAGTTTTCTTTTTTTGTAAGACAAAAAAATGTAATGCTGACTACACGTTTTTGTGCAGTGTAGTCTCTTTTCTATCTCACCCACTTGTCTCCTTTCCACACTCTATCACTTTTACTCCCTGCCAATCTTGCCTTCCTCACCACCACCATCACCACCTTCATTGCCTGCCTGCCCACCTCCCTCTGTGCTCACCCCCCACCACGCTGTGGCGCATTCTCCCTGCAACATTTGTCTCTCATTTGGAATGAAGAGGAAATGCCTCCCTGTGGGCTCACAAGTGGCCCATCCTAAGGGCTGGCTGAGATTGATGCCTGTGATCCAGCTGTGCTGATTTACTCCCCACATCTACAGGGGAGTGGGAGATTACACTGTGCTCTGCTGGAGAGAACAAGAGGCAGACAGATGAAACCAGAGTGAGAGAAAGAGAGTTAAGGACTGAGGGAGAGATAGATGTCATGTGGCAGATGAAGCCCTCTATTAGTACTCCATCTTCTTCTCCCAGACCATTCATTCACCTTTCGTTACTTCTCAATCTAACTGTGCCGCAAGTGCTGCATTCATTTACTCTTCTCTAATTGTTGCAGGGAAAAAGAAAATTCCCTTCTGACCTATGTGACATAGATGTAAAGATAAAATCATATGCATTAACAGAAGAGAAAATAATTTGTGTATTGGCTTTCAAGAACGCAGAAAGATGAGTCAGCTGACCATTCACCCTGTGGTAGCAGAAATATCTTTAGTTGTTATCCAAACAATGATTCTAACACTACTCTCTTGAGGTCATCTGTATTTACCCCACAGGAATGTGTGGCCTAAATTTAACTTGTCTCATCATTGGCTCACTGGCCCCTCCCAAGCCATCAGCCTCAAATTGGATGTGGTGATTAATCATAGGTCATGGACAAATGACAACTTCTTGCAGCTGGTGACATCATAGTGCAAGTAATCTATTACAGTGCCATGCTGAAGAATGTTGGCTCATGACACCTAAATAAATTGTATGCCTCCAGATTAAACATCCCAAAATGTTCCAAAAAACTGAATGCGTTTCTACACAGTTTAGTGTCACCTTTAATAAAAAAGTTAAACATTTGTTGTTGTTTTTTTAAATAAATTACATTGCTATGATTCCACAAGGAAAGTTGCTAAAGCTGAATGATGTATTTACTGTATGTACTTGCTGTCATGTTTATTTACTGTTTGCTTTGTAATGCCAGTTTAAATTCTAAATACAGATTAATCTTTTCATCTTAGTAATAAAGGACAAGAAGGTAAGACTTTGTTTGAACCTTTATTGGCACTTTAAATCTCTCTGGCTGCCTAAGCATAGAATAGCATAATCTTACTGGCTGCAAAGGAAATGTACTTTTCCATCTTAGAGTTTTACTCCAGTGAGTTTTATGCACTGAATTTATGGTTTTAGAAAAATAAGCTGACAGCACACTGCCTGCTCTGCCCGTTTCACCTTTACCAAGATAGATGCTCTGGCACTGATGGAGTTCCTTGGAGGCCAGGCTGTTCACAAATACTCACTTGTGTGTTTACATGTACAGTATACTGTATGTGTGTATGTGGATGTGTCGTGCATGCCAATATAAATCTTTGACCATTATGCATTTAGAGACTAGCACTTCCATGCCAAAGGAATGACTTTGCTCTTTAATTTCGTAAACACAGATCTGTAATAGCTTTTATAACCTTTTAGGAGAAATTCACTGGTTTATCTGTGACTCAGAAAGCACTGATTAGGTGGCAAAAGGAAGAAATAACTTGCTGGGACTTTCTGTGTGTGGTCCTTACAAAGTAAAAGTTCCCATTCACTTTGTTAGGCCTATAGCTGGTGGCAACTCTTGTATGTTACCAATCCTTAAACTTAAATGATTCAGGTCATCAAAAATAAATAAATATACAGTACAGGCCAAAAGTTTGGACACAATTCATTCAATCTTGTTTTCTTTATTTTCATGACCATTAACATTGGTACATTCTCACTGAAGGCATCAAAACTATGAATGAACACATGTGGAGTTATGTACTTAACAAAAAAAGGTGAAATAACTG
>JAUYWH010000005.1:11145265-11156671 GCA_034779795.1 Ctenopoma multispine | reverse complement strand
AAGTTTGGACAGTTTTTTTCTCTTGATAAAAAAATAATTTAAAAACTGCATTTTGTATTCATTCGGGATATATTTATGTAATATTTAAGTTGATGATCTAAAATTTTTAAGTATGACAAATATGCAAAAAAAGGGGCAAATACTTTTTCACAGCACTGTATAAATGGAAAACATATCTTGGGCGATACAGACTATTGCCTAATAAATAAAACTAATAAATATAAAAATGTATTAAGTTATTTAAGGACTAATATGACAGTAATGATAATACATTTTTGAAAGTGGGATTATGACTTTCGCAATTTCATTTCATTTTGCAGATATTGCTTTAGCAACATCACTGTGGTGGAATCAAGACTAAAGCATTCATTTTAATGCATATCATTAAAAGCAGTATTAAATGAGAGAAAATTCAAGGTGAACAGTAGGAGGTGCTCTCTATTTATGTGTATTAACACTGTAGGTAAATGAGTAGTGGTGTGAAATAGTTCTTTCATCTTCCACTCCTCCCCTAATTTATCCCCCCCCCCCCCTGTTAATCTGGCATCTGTGCCTGAAGAGATTAAAACAATGGACTTGGTAATAGGGAAACTAAATTTAAATGAGGTCAAATGTTTGCCCTTTGAGGTATAATGATTTTAGTCAATTCCACCACCCTAATTTCAAGGTGCTAAAATAATAATTTAATAATCAACAGTCTTTTCAAAGCACTAGTTGCTGTTTATATGCAGTTCATTATTGCATGTTCAACAGAACATATTCACTATGAGGACAAATTATTTTGTCATTTTCTTTTTCAGTCTTCATTATTTTCTACAAACTGTCAACAAACTTAGCTATAGTTACGCTATTTTTCTCAAGAAATATTGTTTGTGTGGGGCATCATAGAAAAACATGGATCCAGGCAGTTTGTGCATTGTGTACTCATCCCTCTTTCTTTCAGTCTGTGTCACGCAAAGACACACAAAACAAACCCATATGCAGCCAGATCCAACTTCGCTTTTAAGTCTTGTAGCTTGACACAAAGGGGATCCTTCCTTCCCAACACATCATCTGAAAAGAGAGAAAATCAAAAAAGACACAAAGAGATGTCTCTCTATTCAATAGGGAGAAAACTCATTCTGTCATTGCTGCCATGCTGAGAGATTACAGTGGGGACCCATGGTCCATGTTGTCTTTGCATCCCTCTTGCATTCTGTCATTGATGGTGTGTGTGTCTGCATAATGAATACTCTACTGTAGGAGGTGTCAACAATTCCTGGATTGTATTGCTTGCGTCTCTATACAGTATGTTATGTATTATTATCTTTATGGTTTGTATTGAATGATAGCACACATACAGTATGTCCAGTCCAGGATGCACAAATGTGTTCAATACTATGCAGTTTCTTTAGGGGTGTAGAAATATTCACAGCTTTGTTAGCGTCTGATAATACAAGCAACTACACAACTGCTTGGCATGACAGTATAATGCACATATTGAAAAAAAAACATTTACTTGTAGGAGTAGTTTTACTGCACCATATTTTAGTTTTACCTTTACTTGAGTAGTTTTGTGAAGAAGAAATGCTTCTTACTCTGCTACACTCGACTTGTTACTTTTGTTTTCTTTCATTTATTCGACACATTATTTCCACCAATCAGACGTGGCAACAATGATCACATCACTCCGTTTTAAAGGTAACACGGTCGCTACTTTGATTGAAGTTGGTTCTCGCTGACGTGCAGAATGCAGATGGCTGTACTGCTATGCGCAAAAATGTATACATTTCACCTGTGAGTTCACCCGTTAGCTCACTCTGGATTTAGATATAAATGAGTGCCACTGAGCTACAGTATATTGCAGTTTTGTGTCCCAGTTTCAACTAAAAGAGTAGTGTGGAATAAAAATGTGAACGTTTTTTATACACAAGGACTGAAGACATTTTCCTCACGGTCTTTGACACTAGTCCTCTGATGAGATGTTTTTTTATTTCCAGTAAAGTTGGGACATTTTCTACAATGATATAAACATATAGCATAACATCTGTTTGTCAGTGTTTCCATTGATCAACTAAATTGTAATTTGCAATATAAGCAAATTTAGGGGTTAATGGGTGCAAGTTAATCAAATCAAAAATTATTGGATACTTGCAAAATTGGCATATTAATTGGTGACAGGTAAGGTTATAATGATTGGGTATAAAATGAGCATCCCCTAAAGATTCAGTCTTTGCAAGCAAAGATGGGTTGTGGCTTGAGCATTGTCAGTTCAAAAAGAATACTTCTCAGCGCAGGATTGCAAAGAATTTAGATCTTTTACAATCTACAATACATACTATTGTGTGACAAAACATTCACAGCTCATTCAAGTACGTTATAGTGTATCTGGGGGAAAATGGATGCCGGTTTCTCCATGCCAAAGACAGAAATGACTATCCAGACTATTAGCAATGTAAGATGCAAAAACTAGCATCTGTGAAAGTGTGGATGTGCATCATGGGCCACATCATGGGTGACTCACATATGTGTGAAGATACCAGGAACACAGAGAAGACAATTAGTATCCTTAGTTCACAAATGATGAAAAAGTTTAATTAAATTGCAGGGTGATGTAACGTAGTGGTAACCATGCCTCTACATAGTCAGTGGTGCTGACTATATAACAGAGGCATGTATTGTATATCGAATGAGTGTGCTATGCCATAAACCGTATAGAGAGGCACACAAGCTGTGACTTTATAACATAAATTAACTGTTAACTGTACACTGTATGTGTTGATTTATGTTGCATGTGTGTCTTTATTTCATAATTTTCAAATTAATTGTGCCTGTTTTGTTATTTTTAGACTGGTTAAAGTTTGGTTAATCTGAGGCAACTAATACTATTTAAGACTGCAAAAAGATTATGGTAATTGTGACAAAAAAAACATAAAAAAATACTGACTTTTAGCAGGAGGCAGGATGTGAACAACAGTCTTCCCTTCGTTAAGAGTCAGTGACAGTTAACTATGAAACACCATTCTCTTTGGCAATCATGATAAAGGTAACCGAAGCAATAACTGAGGACTGTCATAAAGCAGTAAGGGCACTTGTGGTGAAATTGCTACATCCTTTCTCAGTTGTCCAAATATCCAATACTAGAATTTAATAATTTTGACAGTGAAGTTGTAGGTGATGTTGGTACGTGGTGTATGTTTCATGAATGTGACACTTTTCTTAGTGGGAGATAAGACTGGGTGCCTTCTCCCGCAGTGGAGCTCACTGAGGGATTTCCTTTCTCTTCTCTCTGTTTATTTTGTAGCTGCTGTTCTCTTGTTCATGCTTTTTCCAACCCTGTCTCCTAAAGATTACAACTAATCCTGATCAACTTTTTGAAAAGTAGGTAATTGTTATGTTGTACTGAAATGTATTTTTGTGAATGAGCGATGTGCTGCTATTATTAATGCGAAGTGATGCTGTTTACTGTGCAGGACGGAGAGGCAGGAGACCCGAGTCCCACACCAAAGTCCCCTGTCTATCACTGTAAAATACGGTAGATGACACAATGTTCCTCTATCTCTGTGCCATCAGTACCCAAAGCCTGCACGCATCAGCTCAGCACCGCTGAGTCACGTTGATATGAGAGGAGCTGTATTTGTACCAGGAAGTTTGCTTTCTGATGGAACTATTGCACTGAAAGTAGAAGAGAGAAATGATCAATACCATCGTGCTAATATCGATCCAATAACGATACCAACTTGGTATTGATACTTTCGATACTTTGGATCTATCCGTCCACTACTACTGTCTACCATCGGGCATTACTAGTGCTGCTTTAGCAATCTCACTGCTGTATTGAATGTTAAGCTAAAAAATAATACATAATTTGTTGTTATCTGGACATTTTAACTTGTTTTTACAATTTTGGAATTGAAACAAGTAAGTTCCTAAAAAAGAACCAGTATTGATGAGCAGAATTGTATTCAGAACAATAATTGATCAAATTAAAATCACACCCAACCCTAAAAACAAATGTAGTTATATAAACTGGAGACATCACTGCACATCCCTATCTAGATGTGATTTCCTACTCTGGTTCAAAATTAATTTCTCCTTGTCCTTGTTCGAGACTTAAGTTTGCGCTGTTAAGGTAAAGTCTCACTGTTAACACAAAGTCTGTGTCAATAGCAATCATTTTCATCAAGGCTGCATATATATCTCTGAGAGGTTTTTTAAACACACTTCTAAATAGTAATAATATGATTCTTGACCTAACCTTTCATTGGCTTAAATGGCAGTTGATAAAATAGTTTTTCTACAACCTTTTTGTAAGTAAAAGACTGCAGTTTATCATTCCAGATTCTGATAAAGCAATGTGCATTATGTGTCACTGTGACTACTATAAAAGATGGAAAAAGCATGGCATGGATGTCTGTATCCAGCAATGTCCTAAAAATTATGTTTATATCCAATGTATATATTTATGTAACATAATTGCAATTGTTGGATTACTGTATGTTTTCTATTAAAATGATGCAAATGTATTTTTAATTGACAAAAATTTGTATATATTAGTATATATATATATATATATATATATATATATAGTAAACTCTTACAACACATAACACATTCAATCTTGCAGTAATGTAGTTTTTTCTGTACAGATCACTTGGTTAAGATTAGGGAAATATTGTAGCCTGACTTAATAGAGAAAAAAATATTTAACAGTTTATTCAAATACTATGTGTTTAAGTGTTTATTTACCTCCACACAAAACCACAATCTCTGCCTAATCTTAAAGAGCTGGTATGATTAAAAATAGCTTTGGGCTGGATTAAGGTGACGGCAGTACTGTCTCTCCATGATGTTTTTAAGTTATTTAAAATCTGGAATCTCCCACAAGTGTGGATGCTGCTCCCACTCACTCTTGCAACACCAGAGGGTGATATCGCATATGTGAGAGTAAGCCCACCCCTGCCCAGGTGCCACGCCGAGGGAGTACAGAGCTGTTTGGAGCATACATATAGTAACTTCTGTACACTGAATTTGCATTGCAGCCAGGTGAGGAGCAAGGCAATTGTGAGTGTGCTTTAAACTCTTAACTACTGCACAGCTGTGAACATTAAAAGGTTTATCGATGTCTGTCTGTCTGTCTTACTGAATGCAGTGTCACTTATTAACCGCAAATACAGTTAACATTATTACAGTGGGCTGCATTATTACATGGGTCAGCATGGACAATCTGACCGATCTGTGCCTCTGCAGAAAACTGCGATAAACTTTTTTGACAGCTGTCAATCATGGCCAGCATTACATTTTCCTTTGCTGAGCTAATGTTATAGCAGTATAACATTTAATCTGGTTAATCAGTGTTAGGCAAATTGTGTGTTTTTCATTATGTCCCTTTATGCTGTATGTTCTATCATGTTTGATATACATATGTTGCTAAACTGTTAATCTACAAATTTGGAAATATGATTTTCCTCTGTCAAGAGCCATAACAAGTAACATGTTTTAGTGATGACATTCCTAATTTTACTGTCACAACTGATTATTATTTATTCTGATATATTAATTGAAGCTGTCGTAAGTGGGGCAGTCATAAAATTTGAAAGTGCTTAAGGGAAATAATCTCTGTCAAATGAGGCTTTTTACAATATTTTTTTTTACAGACTGATGTAGTATAGATTCCTTAACATGCTTACTTTACATCTGTGAAACAACTGTTTATGTTACAAAATGTTCACACATCCAGTGACATATTCAAGACAGCTGTGAACAAAGATGAAGATTTAGTTTTACAACAAAAATTGCTTTCCATTTTCAGATGTGGTCATATTCATATTATAAGCTTAGCGTGTAAAAATGTTAAAACCTCAATATTTATGTCTTTTCCCTCTGAAAACTTTGTGAATGGCAGTCATTCAGGTCCAATAAAGGACTCTCAAGTGTGCTTAGTAGGGTGTATTAACCTCAAAAACAGAGCACTGAATTTGAGAAGTTGCTAAATTTGCCAAGTTTCATGTAAATCAACTCCCAGGGGAATTTCCCTTGAGTGTGCATGTAGAACAGGGCATGATTATATTTAACAATGGAAAAAGTTCCTCTGTATAAGCCAGTCGTCACATTTTCTGTGCGCTTCCCGTCTGCTATTGTTCCACTCTGTTGGATTTGTTTTATGTGTGTTGTTGCCTGTCATCCACTCCATCACTGGAACCAGGACTTCAGATGACTCAAAGTTACTGTTTGTTCACTCTTTGAGGTAAGGAACTAAGAGGAAGAGAGATGCAGGAGTGCAATGGAGGTAATTGATTTCCAGCTTTGTATGCCAGTGACTGTGACTTTCAGGACATTAAGGAAATAATAATGCAAGTCTTTGCAGACATTAAAAAGTAGGCAACTAAAATAGAACCAGAGCAGCACCGTTGTTCTTAAGCAATGCTTGTTTCTGTCTACCAATTTGTGAGATGTGAGAATCAACCGATGTTTCTTTGCAAACATATGGGATTGCAGATGGTGCAATAATTAAATGCAATTTTAATTTCCACTTGATTGATGTGTTTACAGTACAAAACCTTACATACAGTTGTGTTATGCCATGTCCAGCAACCCTGAGCATGACTTTAACTCAACCCCAAACTTATCATTTTATATAAAAATGACAACATCATTTCCATTAATAACCTTTTTATCTGAAGAAACTTAAGACATGTGAGCAGGTAGAGACTCAGTGGTTTGTTTGACAGAACACGTAATGGATGTTAATGGATGCCCAGTGGCTGTTGTGATAATAAATCCTCTGACCTTTCTATCCCTTTCTGTCAAAAAAAAATGTTTTCAGTGTTAGCTGACTCAAATTCATCACATTACAATACAAAGGCTGTTAGCAATCCATTTAGTCAGGAATGTTTCTGTTGCACACAATACTCTTAGAGTCGCCCTAAAAAATGCAGACATTCAGTAAGTCAATTAAGATGTGATGATAGAGAATTAGGTGTACTTTTATTAAATAACTGTTTAATCAGAAAGAAAAGGTGGTTTAATTTAGCCTAAGCATCTGACCACTTCTGTTTGTTGTCTCATATGACCTATAATTAATAATGACAATGACACCACATTGGATTTCATAGTCATATAGCTTGTTGATATAATCAAAGTTATAAACATAGTTTTGCTTCTGCATTGTGACTTTTGTGGAAATGTTTATGTCCTTGCATTACCTTCTGTAGTACGTAAACTCTTCTGCACTTCTGTTTAATGCTACTGATTTTTACTACTGTCTTTTATATTATATAATACTGCTTAGTGTTGCAGTTCAGTCTTGAACTCCTCTTCTTCTCCTTCTGGGAAAGTAACCGTTATGCACTCCACAACAAATGACTCAGGACTGCGAAAGTGCTGGCATCTGGGATTCTCCTCAAAATGATAAAATGTTGTAATTTGCAAGTACTAGCTACATCCTATTGAAAACTGTGGAACTCACCTCTTATATTTCCTAAAATAATTTTGTGTTTAGTTAATTGAAGCATCAGCATCTTAGGAATTATGGATGAGGTAAAATACACTTTGTAGTGTTAGGTTTTCTATTCTTTTTTTTCCCTCTTCTCTACTCCTGCCCACCTCACACCAGCTTGGAAGCCCTAGAGGAGCAGATGGCTTGGCACCACCCTGACATCACAGTGTCAGCCTGTCTCTTTGGTTTGTCATCCAATCCAAGACTAGCTGTTAGCTCTGAATAAACAGAGAAAGTGGCACACCAAAATTAGGCATGAACAATTTGAGGGCACTATTGAACTGCAATATGAAATCCCAACAAGATACGCCTCAATGAGGAAACAGGTCGCACAGCAGAGCTCCCCCTCTAGGGACACAGACTATTAAAATGTGACAGAGAAAACAAACACATTTGCTTTGCACAGTTGGTGTGAAATGCCTTTATTTATTTTTTATCAGCTCTAGGTGAGCTCAGGAGTTTTCTCTCTGATCATTTCAATTTTCGTCCGAGAGAATGCCAAAAGAAAAGCAGTGAGCTGTTGTTAAAAGTACACGGACCAAGAGCATCAGTGCCACATTGGCCAATGTAGAGCTTTAAGTGGAATGATAAACAATAAGATAGCCTGCCAACATTTATCAGGTCTTTTAGCCAAAGTTTACTTTCAATTCCACTAGGATGTTGCCTAATGTCACACATGTATTTTGTATTTTATTCTCCAAAATAAAATCAAAGAATCCTAAAACTGTTTTCCCTCAAAACAGTTTTAGGAAATTCTACTTTTGCATTTGCATCCTTCAGCCTTGGCAAATGTATGTGAGGCACTGAAACAGGCCCTTTTTAATATATGCTGTGCCATATTCTGACTTTTGTATATTTACCTGAATTCATGAAGTCACACTCCTATGGATTAATTTCTTCACTCATTAACCAAGGCAACTGGATAATGGAGGAAAAAACAACAAACAAACAACAAAACAAATAAGTCACTCTTATTTTATATCATATATTTACACTGACACTATCTGTTCTTAGTGTCTGCACTCCTTCTAACCATTTAAACTTCTGTAACATTCTTTGTTTTTGTGTTAATTTAAGAGTTTGATGGACATAATGCAGACATTTAAAAAATGTGTGCAGTACAGCTTTTGACTAAACCACTCAAAGGTGGAATTGCAGGTGTGTTATGGCTTTTTGTACTGCTGTATAACTCAAGTTAAGCTGCATAACTTGCTTAAGCTTGAGGTCACAAACTGATGATCAGCCCTTATCCTGTATGATTTTCTGGTGGAATGCAGAATCCATGGTTTCATCAATTATGGCAAACCAGCAAGGTACTGAAGCTGCAACGCAGCCCCAGACTATCACACTACCACCACCATGTCTGACTGTTGGTATGATGTTCTTATATGAAATGGTGGGTTAGTTAAATGTCAGATGTAATATGATGCACACCTTCTAATAAGTTAAAATGTTTGTCTCATCAGCCCATAGAATATTTGCCCAAAAAGTCTCGGGGATACTTTTTAGCAAATGTGAGACAAGCCTTTGTGTTCTTTTTGATCAGCAGCTTGGAATTTAAGTTAATTCTTTATTCAACAAAGCTTGCAGTAATGTGACCTGGATGTGGCAAGTGAAAGTGAACTCAGCTTTCCTAAAAATGTTTTGTTCTCATGCAAAATGCAAATTTTAGGAACGCAAAGAAAAAATGTAATGTTGGCTATGACCAGAAGATCTCAAACCACACAGTTCATCACACCCTGTAACTTATGGTACCGTGTAGCCGCCAACTATTTACAGCGTCTATGCTAAGTCCTGTTAGTGTTGCGGCTGATAGCTATAATTTTACCACTGTCACAAAAGTATAATTTTCAACTGTGGTTCAGTCTTATATAATAAATGTATCCTGATATCCCATGTTAATTTACTTGTTCTCTCTTTATAATTAATATTGAACATATTAAAATCAGAAACAGTTGTCTGATATTCTAAATTTGTGATTACACCAACTACATACAACCTGAAAATCACCAGCTTTACAAATAACGAGGATGTCTCCTGAAAACTGAATACAATTAGCATTTGTGATTGTTTTTTCAGATGCACCTTGTGATTACAAGTGCTGTTTGTTGATTTTGTATATGAATACTGTTTTATTTATGACAGAGTAATCAAAAAATGCTAGAATTATGCAGTCTAAGACTAAATTAATTAAATTAAGCATCAAGATGCTGCATTTTTCTGTGAAGCTGTTGTGACCTATGATTAGCTTGGACTGATTTCTTATTAGTGATTACACTGTCCCACGTGCCATGACTTCCTACTTTTTATGTTCAAAACTGAAAACAAATTACTATAAAAATGAATTAGTGCTGGTACAATATGTGTGGAGAAATGTTGGGAATAAAATAATAAAGAAACAAAGAGGAAAGACAGAGAGGGAGGAAGGGAGCTAAAAAACAATCATATTAGGGAATTGGGGTGCATCAGTGTTGTTACGTGAAATGAGGTGCCTCACTACAGGTTGGTTCCAGGCAGTGAAATGATAGATGAAAAGAAGAAACAACAGTAGTCAATTACAGCAGTGCCTGATTAACCTAAACTAATTAAGACCTTTGGGTAATGGAGGGAAAGGAAAGAAAAAAATAGCCGTCCCTTCCCTTTTACAGTGTGAAATCCCAATACAGAATGTGTTCTGTGGCCGCCTTTGTTCTCATTGTCCCAGTCCTGAACAACTGAAAAACTGCCAGCTCCACGGTACCTTTCTCATGTTTCTCTCCAACCATATACACAGTAGACCTGTATATGTGTAATATTTCTGCATAGGAAAAATGTATTGCATTTGTATAAACACATATACTCAGACACACATATACCATACATATCAACAAAATAACATTTTGTTGATCACCAGAAAGGAAAATTCAAGTGTCATGGTGTAAACGGCCAGCACTGGCATGTCGAAAAAAATGTGTTGTATTGTGATGCAAGTGGGAATGAAACTGACATGAACTACTGTTGTTTGTTTTCTCTCCTCAGACTAAAATTAAAATTAGTACAGCAACTTCATTTGGCCAGGCTTCGACATGCACACCTCCGAGAAAACAGATTAAAAGTTTCCCAATAATTTGCCTGATTGTCAGCATTTTGCTTCCTGGAGGCTCTTAAGCAGCGCGATGCAAACCTAAAGCAGAGACAGGAAAAAGTATCTTCCAATTCCCAAGGGGCAAAGAGAAAGACAGCAAGTGGAGTTTTCTAAATAATAAGCTCTTGCAAATTGATTACTAGTGAGATCACTGACAACTTCAAAGCGGTGTTGATCCAGGTCCCTTATGAGACAGTTAATGCATTAATTTGTCCTGTTTAAAGAGGGACCTGTGCCAATCCACCTAGTCAAAGTATGACAGAAGTTGTAAGAGCGTTTCCTCTTTCTCATTCACCATCAACTAAATAAAAACATGTTATTTAAAATAAATACAACATTCCTTCCTTCCAACATGTGCACATATTTCTAAATTGGCAAAAGTTTTTTTTTTTTTCTTTTTCACAGCCATTTGTGGTTTTGTGACTGAATTTGCCAGTAATATATTGTTTGTGCATCACCAATGTAATTAATAATAAAAAATAATAACAATTGATAACTTATTAATCCCATTGGGGAAATTCTAGTGGACAGGCAGCCACAAGAATTTATTTTATTTGTGTGACCTCTGACACATCAGTGAGTTACTCCCTGCAGATTCTTCTCTAGTGATCATTCTTACTCTTCTAAATGACCAGTGGGTGCTGCTGTCATATATATATATATATATTAGTGGTGGGCTGTTATTGGCGTTAACGTGCTGCGTTAACGTGAGACTCTTATCGGGCGATAAAAAAATATCGCCGTTAATCTATTCACAAAGTTGGGTTGGGAGCTGGGTCTATACTACGCAAGCTATGATGACTTT
>JAUYWH010000005.1:11121755-11145165 GCA_034779795.1 Ctenopoma multispine | reverse complement strand
CCTGGTCTAATGCGCCACCTGGCTTGAGAAACCCGTTCTCAAAGACTTACTTTTAGTCATTATTTGGGTAGCACACACACTCTGAATGCCTTCGGCAGAATTCAACTGAGACATTTTATTCTAGATTAATCTAGATTAATTCCAAGATTACAGTGAGATTAATCTAGATTAAAAAATGTATCTATGCCCACCACTAACATATATATATCTATATATATATATATATATATATATAGATATATATATGAACTGGAAATAATTTCTATCCCCAGCTTTGTGAAATGAGGGCCCACCTTGAACACAACTTTTGTCACATTGTAACACAGTTTCTGTCACTCAAACCAGTGATGAAAGTGAAGTCAAGGCAGGAAATCTTCACTTCTCTCCTAATGATAGGGATACTCTGACATTACAATAAAAACCCTGTCTCACACAGAGCTGGCCTTTGACTTTCCTAATGAACTAACTTCCTATTCAAGTTGAGTCGGCTCCAAATGCCATCTTTCCCACCATCTGATGTCACATTTCAATTTTCTAACGCCAATGTTTAGAACTCAGTTTTTACATTGTAATAGTGTGTGAGGACCAATTAAAGAGAGACCAGATGTCACAATGCATTAGTATCCAACTGGTCTACTCCCGATATCAAAATTAGTGAGGGTGTTGTTAATAACAAGTGAGGTTATTAAAAAAATAATCTAGTATCATACACTCACACGCACACAACTTCAAACAGCCAGTATAAACAATTATTTAGCAATAAATCAGGCTCAGTGTACTTTTCATCATATCAAAATGTCATCTGACAGCTGTGGATTTCCTTTGCATCAAAATTAATTTGCGGTCATTTGAATTTTTTTAGATAGTATATACTATAAAGTATAAAAATATATAGGGCTAGTCCAGGTACCAGGTGGGCTCAGAATGTTTTCCTATAGTCAGAAAGACACAATTGTGACTATAATGTAAGATTTTGTTCATTATGTGTATTATTGTGATAATAAAATAAAATATTTTTAAAATAATTTAAAAAAATCTATTTAGTTCTGTGCTATAGTAAGTGTGGTATACTGCAACTGCTTAATTAATGTAAACACTAAAGAGAAGCATGACCTTCTGTTGTCATCTTCTAAATAGACCAATTTACAATGATTTAGAGCTTGTAGTTTAGGTTTGTACTTGTAGAGAAGATTTGTACTGGTAAAACAATGTTTGCATGTCCGTAAATACGATTTGTACTTGTAATTAACATGCACCTGTAAAACAGATTTGCGCTTGTACAAAAGACTTGTACTCATTGTAAAACAGCTTGTTTGTGCGTGCGTAGAATAGCTTTGTGTTCTTACAGATCAGTCCTTCACTTTCCCAAAGAGTGTACAACACCGAAGTTACAGCACGGAATTCTGACCCTTTTTGATGCTTGAATCAGACTGGTCAGTCATGGTCAGTCATACCCAATCACAGGGCAGATTGTGTCTATGACATGGCAGGTCCTGAATGGTACAACAGCATTTTAGTGCAACGGTATTTAAAGCAAATAAATAAAGCCAGAATATTGCTATTAAGTCGGATTTCTCTGGGGAAGCTTTGAAAAGAATTGCAGAGGTGAACTTTCATATGCACTGTCTGGTAATTATAATATTACTTCATATGTCTGGTAAGTAGAATATTAAAGTTCACCTTAACAATAAAACACTATGAGCCCTAGCCTCGGAGAGTTAATGCTAGCAGCTAGCACTGGAAAACTAGTAGACAGGTCAGCAGCATGTCCACTGGGCTACAGAGCTGGGAATGATGACCAACACACACTGGCCACGGCACAATAAACTTTGTCTTTATTTGTATTTTTATGGAGGCTTTTATTTTGTGTGAGATGTTATTAATAAGGTCAGACTGTAGAATGTGTTAGGACTTAAAATACATTGATAATGACGAAAGCATATAAATACATGGTTTTATCTCCTTAATATCAGTTTAACACTCTTCTGTAGAGTGAAAATATTACACAAACTAATGATTAAAAAAAATGCACCACAGCCATTGTGTATTGTTCATCATTCTTAGCTCTGCAGCCCAGTGGCTGACCTGGCTACTATACTACTAGTGCTAGCTGCTAGCATTAGCTGGCTTTATTTATTTGCTTTAAATACCGTTGCACTAAAATGCTGTTGTACCTTTCAGGACCTTTCATGCAACAGGCACAGTCTGCACTGTAATTGGGTATGACTGACCATGACTGACCAGTCCGATTCAATGTTCAAAACAGGGTCAGATTTCCGTGCTGTAACTTCGGTGTTGTACACTCTGTGGGAAAGTGAAGGACTGATCTGTAAGAACACAAATCTATTCTACACACACACAAGCTGTTTAACAATGAGTACAAATCTTTTGTACAAGCACAAATCTGTTTTACAGATGCACAAACATGTTCATTACAAGTACAAATCTTTTATCTTGTGTAGAAATATCACAAATAAAAATCTATGTAAAAAAGTCAGTTGTAATAACAAAATATGCAAAATGTAAAGTAACGAGATATGAATTTGGCTCATTGCTTTTAACATGATTTTTTTTGTTTGTTTGTTTGAAAAAAGATGCCAGTTATTTTTAACCAGAAATAGAAAGTTTAAAAATGTGTTAAAAACAACACTTCGAAACAGAGTTTAAACCACTGCTGACCTTGGTCAAATCACTTAGTTTTAGAAGTTCAAATAAGTTAGTTTGGGAGTGACCCTGAACTTAGGTCTAGGGATTCACTGACTATGTACTGTATGTGTTTATATCCAAGGACCCATCTGCTGCTTAAAAAATAGTTTAAATGAATTCTCTTTTATTCTTACTTAGTATTTATTTTACTGGATATGTTGTTCAGCTTCAACTACATGAGTTCAGTCCTAAAGATACAGTGTGCAAGATAAGACTCTCTGTTCAAAGGCATTTATGGTTTCATTGTGTTAGCGTAGTTCCCTTTTTTTATTTTTAGTTTAATTTGTCTAGCCAGTTATTATTAGAGTTTGTTTGCCTCTGGTTGGAATTTCCAGTAAGTCTGATACAATGTATATTTCAGAGGCACAATGTGAACAATAATATTCTAAGGGCTGTATAGATCAAATCTGGCAACCAGAAGCTCCTGTCATGACCAATTAGAAATGCTTTGTGACTCAGAAACTCGCTCACAGGCATGAAGCGGCTGTACCTGTGGCCACTGTCAGTCAACAGACAAAACAGTACCAGTTAACTCTGTGTGGAAAAAGGGAGAGATACAGCCCATAGTAAAACAGCAGTTCCAAAGATGAATTAAATTAATATTTTAAAAGTGTTTCATTATGACTGGATGTAATTGCTGCCTTCCCCCTAATGCTTGACTAAGCCTAAATGATAAGAAGTGGAGTGGGGAGAATGAAGGGTTTAAATTTGTTTCCCACACCAACAAAAACAAACTACTGTTTAAAACTCATTTAAAGACTTTGATCACCTAGTGATGCCTGTATTGACACCTTCTAATTCACTTCTGAGTGAATGCTGCTGCTTTATTAAGCCTCTTGAAAATCCAACGCAGTGAAGTGGTACTGCTGCTTCTTCAAAGCTGTGTGGAATCTGATTTTTCAGATTCTGTTTTTCTTCTCACTTCAATGAGCTCCTAGTTTGCCTGTGGTGATGCAACTACAAGGAAGACCTAAAGAAAGTTTATGGACTTAAGAAGAGATAAACAACTCATAAAATTTTTGAGATCCACTTTAATGTCACAGTTACCTTGATTTATTTCAGCTCCAATTTAATCTGCAAATATTTTATTGAGATATCATGACTAAAATAAACTGCATGTACAGTATGTTTCTGGAATTTCTGGATTATCTGATTTATAGGTGAAGAATCAGGGAGGTGATGATTCTTCCAGGTTAAAAGTGCAAATGTTACTAAAGAAACCAAGTTAAGACGAACTGCAGATTATAAAACACTTAAAATATAAAGTAGTGATTTCTTTGTGTCAAAATTAACCAAACTCTATATGTTGTCTGATGTCTGACGTGTTTTTAAAGAACTCTGTAAATGAGCCTATTAGCAGAATCTTCATGAATCATGAAACAGCCATGTTTTGTTGAAGCAGTGCATAACAGCTTCATGATTCAGATCAATAAGTGTACTCAATTACAGGTTTATCTCCTATGCTGCAGCAAAGCATATCAAAAGAAAAGTCACTAGTCTTAGAGTATAGTAGTAGCTGCTGACATACAATCACCTCATCTCAACTACAACAACCTGTACGTTCTATCCCTTTCCATCCTTATGAGGCCTTAAGTGAGCTTTCAGACTCACAAAGTTAATTGGATAATTTCTAACAAGCCTGTTGCAGGGCCGCCTCTGCTGCATGGTTGTTCAGCTGAGGTAGCAGTGCATGTACAGGTATGCAGATACACACACACAGAACAATGAAGACATTTGCTGAATACACACAACACAAGTTTGGCCTGACCCTTATCATAATCGGGCAGTCTAATTACAGCTCAGGCAGTGGGAATCCATTGATCTGAAGATAAATGTTAGCACACCTGTGTGCTGAATCCATTATGATCTTTATCTTAATGGCTCTGGGAAAATGCTTCATTAAAGCTCATTACAATAATGTGAGCCGTTAAGCATTAATTAGTTTAGCATTGTGAATTTTTAGATTTACTTTCACACAAAATCACCATGCTCTGCATTTCACTAGGTATGAATAAAGCACAGTAAATATTTTCTCTATGCAAACACCTTTTTTAATCACATAATATTAAAATCACTTTTTTTTTTTACCACAGATGGAACATCATGTGAGTAGGAAACCAATGCAATTCAAATATCGTCCAAGACAGCAAATTACAATAAATTAATTTAGTTCTTGTAAAGCTTAAAATATTCTTTTATGATTGTCCTAACATTTGAACAGATGACAGAGCCAAGCATCATTTGCAAATACCATAACCCAGTTCTGCCAGGAAATGCCTATCTAGTGCCTTCACTGACACCATCTGAGGGGAATGATCCTTTGACTATAATGAGCAGTGAAATTACATTATAAACAGAGAAGCCAGGGCTCCAGTCTGCCCAGTTCCTCCTGTTAGCTTGGGGAAACTGAGTAGAGGACACACAGAGGATGAGGACAACTTAAATTCTGATGACTAAGTAGATGGATACAGGGCAGAAGGCTCTTGGAGACTTGAATGCTGAGAGCGACATAATTATGATGGCTTGAATGGTGAACATTATGGAGCACAGTTATTTCAGGAGTGGGAGCACTGGAAGAGAGGTAATGGCAGGCAATGATTGACACCTTGCAGGGCACACTCTGCTTCCTTTGGAAAGAGAGATTTTTAGTCGATGGAAAATTTAGTTGGATTTACATCACCTTCATTATTTTACCCAGCATGGAGAAGTTACAAGCAATATAACAAGTTTGTAACTGTTGCAGCACAATTTCTGTCAGCAGATGGCATGCATCCAACAAGAGAATGCAGCCTTCTCTGAAATGACAATTTGTCTGCTCTTACACTGGAAACACAATCCTTGACCTCAGTTGATGAGGTCCAAGGTGCTTGTGTCAAACTCATCTTTTGTATATCCGCTTTTTAATTTTTTTTTCTGGAAGTTGTTCTGACATAATAGGAAATTGCATAAAATTATCAGATCAAGTAAATTGATTAATGATGCATTATTAATAAAAATTAGAATAAATACTAAAAATGTATTTCAAATTTGATGTCACAAACAGAAGCACGTGGGCAGGACTAGGTCCGAATACAACAAGTGGATGAGTGCAGTGCAGTCTTAATGGAGGCAGTTATATTGGTAACTCCTGCTGTGCACACGACTTAACTAGCTGAACTGGCTTCGCACTATCCACACTGCTGGTTCATTAAAAAGGAGTGAGCCGAGAGTCAAGGTGAGAAACAAACCAATTATGGATCCCTAGAAGAAAGGTTTTGATTTTGGACTCTATGCCCTTTTTTAAAAGATTTTTAAGTTTTTATCTATTGTGCTTTACTGATAAATTGTATATACAATATACTGTATGTTTAATTGAGATCAAAAGATAAAACCTAAACCCTGTCATAGCATGCTGAGTATGCATGTCCAAATGCCAATAAACAAAATCAGATCAGCCAACCATAGCATAAAATGTCCATATAAGATGCACCTCCACTTTTAAATAGTTTGTGTGGCAGCTATTTAGGTATCTGGTAAAAACAGGGAGAGAGACAGACAAGACATGAACAATATGTAAGCACTAATGAGTGCAACTCTTCTCAGCCTTTCAATGTGATTACAATGCCCACTTTATAATGGTAGTTTGATCACGTAAATTTGAACAGCAGCTCACTTGACCGTAGTGCAGGAGAGAGTAACTGCCCAACGGCCTCAACTGCTGCCAGAAAATGTAGACTCGGCGGGACTGTGCAGTTGTAACCATCTCTTAGAAAATTTGTCCAGTCTCCGCTCTTTAAGTATTGAGAGTCTACAACTTTGATTATGGTTGCCCTCAGCCTTATTTTCAGTACAAACAAAATGACATTTATTATTAAATGTTTCTCCAGTGGTTCCTGTAAAAAACAGAGTGATTTGGTCCATTTGTTAAAAAGAAATCTTAAAATAATACAAAATAACACTATACTAGTGAATGCCAAGAAAACGTCAGACTTGTAGTGTGAAGCTTATCATCTTTCATTCACTACTTGAAAACTCTGCAATTTAATTTTCTTCAGATTTTTTTCTTCACTTTTTTCTCCCTAAAATGCACTGTCAATATCACAGCAGGACTACCATAACAATATACCAAAAAACAAGTAGAGGCATCAGGGAGTAAATATCAAACATTGTTTTGCTGAAGCAATGAAAATAAAAGGAGAAGAGCCACGCAATTGATTTCTTCCTAGATATAAGACATAGTAGAGATGTTGTTTTCTAATATTGTTCACAAAAATCCTACATTCATTCTGCTGCCAAAGTAAACAGCACAGACAGCCTTCTACTACTGAACCAGGCTCTCACTGAGGACAGATGGGAGCCGGTGAGGTTGAACACATCTCACATAATTCATTTCTTGGTTATCCCATACACTTACATATACTGACTATTTATTTATTTCTTCATAGCTTCATGGTTTTAGAAGTCGCACCCGACCTTCCTTTAAACAACTGTAGCACCCCCCAGTCCCTCCTCCCTCCACCTCTGTCTTTGCCTTAGGCCCGTGGGTGGTTCAAATAATTTGCTTAATTTGTTGCCATTCACTCTCAGGACATGGATCAAAGAGCTGTTAAATTGCACTGACGTGGCAGCATCTCAGAGTGACAGAGTGGAAGCAGAGAGGGAAACAGAGAGAGAGGTAAGCCCTCGAGCTAAAGGAGGAGACTTTCAACATCTTCATTGCCACCACTGTGCATGTGTGTGGGGGCTTGTGTGTGAGTGTATGTAGATGTATGTGTGTCCTAGGAGAAGATGAGGATGGAGACACCTACTCTCTCCAATAGCAGGCCAAATCTGGTTGCTGTGTGGATGCTGCTGATAATGTTTGTAGCCAACTGAGATAATATGTCTATTGACATTAGAGCACTTCTGCAGCTGGCTGTATACTGGTATGAACACAGAATGTGTCGTTATTTTACTGGGAATGTTATGGGATTAAAATAAAAGGGGTTAGTCAGCAATTATGTAAACTTTTTGGATCTGAGCCTCATTTCCTGATCGCCTCACACTACAAATACCATGAACCAAGACAATTGCAATTTATACACTTAAACTACTGATCAGCACTTTTTCTTCACTTTCCTGTCCTATTCTTGCTAATTCTAATTAATAAGCAACATGAAACATCAACTTACCACAGAGTCTGATCATGAAAAAGACCAGAATGTTGCAATTAGCCAGAGGAGTCCGATGAGAGATACATGCAATCAAAGTGAGGAAAAAAAAATAGAGCGGCTATGGAGCAGTGAGTTAGGGGAAGGAGAAAAAAGCAGATGCTGCAAAAAAAAAAAACCTTCAAAGAGAGAGATAGGGTTGAAAACCCAGGAGAGGGAGCTGCGGGAGCACTTGTCTTCTTAGGCATAAATGACAGAGCTCCTCCTGGACGAGGGAAGACAGAGAACCAATGAGCAGCAGGGGATTGCCTCTCTTTCTTCATTTATTCATTATTTTGTACTTATTTTTTCCGTTTTGCAAATGTGTAAGTGAAGAAAATGCAAAGTTTCTAGTGTAATTAAAAATGACAGTGACCTGTCATTTTTCTACATACAGATAACTCATGTTGGAATAAAAGAACTTTGCTGATTGGGATGCCATATATTTTGCATCATGTACCAACAGTAAAAGTACAGTTGGTCACAGTAATATGTAAATTTACAATGTAATGCAACTTTATGTACTGTCTACACACCGGTAAATCCTGTCAGCCAAGGCTATCATCATGTGGATTTCCGCACCATGGACTGAGACATTTTCTCAAATGTAGGCTGTATGTTTATAACTGAACAACTAGACTCATGACTCATGTTTGGTATATTTTTTTAAAGTCGCTTAAATAAACTGACAGCAACCTTTTCTTAATTCATTTGAACATTTTTCAACTTCAACTCAAATCAAAATCAAATCAAGTCGCAACAAGGATGCAACAGTTTCCAGAAAATGTATAATAGTCAGCAGGGATACAAGGACTATACTGTGTTTACTAGGTTTGATAGGTTCACTGATACAGAAACCAACCCACAAGCCAAGCACTATTAACAGGTACAAGCCCTGAAGTCACACACTGAAAGTTAAGACGTGCTCAAGTTTTAAGTTAAAAGTTAAAGACATCTAAAGAATGACATCAACAGGGTGCTTGTTCCAGTTGTTAACAAGTTATTTTTTAACTCTTGTGACAGATAGGAGACCTGCATTCTAAGGTTGGAGAACACATGTTGGTGTAAGGTTTAAGGAGACTAGAAAAGTATTAAGGACAGGATTTTATATGTCATTAAAAGGACCTTAGACCTTAAGTTTGACATACTAGGAGCCAGAGAGGCTAGAATTCTGGTCAGATTTACTTGATTTAATTCAGTTCTAGCTGCAGTTTTCTAAACTAACTGAAGTCCTTAAAATATTACAATAATCAAGTCTGTAAGAAGTATTAATTATCATCTCTTTTTTTTTCGTGTCTGCATCTCCTTTGAACAGAAAGGACGAGATGATGCAATGAGCTCTATTACAGTTTTATACGGGATGAATTTATATACAGGATGAAGACACTAACACTTGACACTGCTAGAGATGAACCATGCATTCATGGTTAGATGGCATATAAATCAGCATTTAACATGATCCAATTTAAACACAGCCTCAACCTCAGTCATACACATTTACATGGAAGGACTTGAAAAATAACATCTATGCACATTCAAGTACTTTAAGGTATGGCCACAGGATGGTAAGAAGAACATGCTGACAGATAAAGATTAAAAAAAAGGATCTAAATTTGAATGCTTTTAAATGGCTAAATAGTTTGCTGTGTTTGAATATCACTTAATGGCATTCAGGTTTATTAAAAGACCCACATTCTGTACCCAAATGCATTAACCATTACCGGAAACCAATATTCAAGTATACTATGTCAAGCAGGATATAAAATGATAGTGAATGAAACTACAGGTAATTTGTAAAAACGTGCAATTACTTCATTTGTATGTCAGCTGGTAACTGGTTTCAGAGGAAGGACAAATGACATATTTTGCACAATACTAGAGCATCGGAAACATTCTAGCTGAAGATGCTACTGCCTGATGTTTGTAGACGGTAAATGTGACTGTCATTTTTGATTAATTCATTTGCCTACACATGTTTTTATGCATGCTACTATTACCTCAATATTTCAGTCTCAAGAATATTATTTATGAGCTGCTGCATGTAAATGCCATATCCCATTTTCAGTAACTGGAAAAGCAATAAATATATGGCATCTTAAAGGTTGTTTCTGAGTCTGTGTAGATGACACTGACTAATGTGACTGAACGTTAACTACTCTACATGTTGTGTCCCTATTTTTTCTCTTTCACTATCAATAGAGATTGTTTCTTACTATGTTGAGCCCTTGGAAAAGATGGGCTAAAACTTCAAGAGTTGGGTGAAGGAAGGTCCTCATTTATCTCTCCAAGTCTAGCAGCTGTCCTCTCCAGTTCCTGTTCACAAGTCACATTTGAGAATTTGTTGCTTTTAAATGCCATGCTGTAATATTTAAAAATGACTTTAGGTATGACTCGTGTAGGTGATCTGTAAAGTGTGTCACAAAATGCTTTTTAAGGGAACATTAAATTATCACAGTAAAACACCAAGTCAGAAACAAAATGCAAGACAGCTGCATGGTCACAGACAAAGCTCTCTCCTAATCCTTGAATCCTGATTCTTCTCAAGTTTCATGTTTTGGTAGTGTCCTTGTCTATACTGGTAGTAGGAGGCAGTATCTGGAGCTCAATCAGGTAGCAAAGGAAGTTCAGTTACTCCAAGAAGGCACAACTATATGTACAGTTGCATGAAGGTTTACAGTGTCTCTTAACACAGTCACGAGAGAGACTGGCTGTGACACCAGGAGAGTTGAACAGGGCCATAGAAGGGCAAAAACCCAGCAGCAGAACTTGTATCTGCTCCTTTGTGCTAGAATGAACAGGAGGAGGAGGACTGAGACAGCTTAACAAAGTGACCCAAATCAGTCTACTGGTGCACATGTTCCTGACCAAACTGTCAGAAACAGATTCCATAAAGGTGGCATGGTGTCCAGCAATGTGCAGTTGAATTGGCATTTGCCAGAGAACACCATAATTGGCAGATCCACCACTGGAAACCCATGTTCCCTTCACGATGAGAACAACAGCCATAAAAGAGTCTGAGCAGTGTTAAGTTTGTCAACGAAAATTATGACAATATGTATTTGTTGATGAAAGTTTGTTTATGACTAAGTTTTGTCTAACAATGACAATTAAAAAAATATTACAACAAAAATAATGGAATCTCTGTTCATACCATGATGAATAATAATGAGACAAAATCCAAATCTCTCTTTCGGCAGACAATCTAGATCATAGTCCCCATCTCAAAGCACTGAAAGTTGTGATCTCTTTTAACCAGACATTTGCATGTATCCCTGAGATTAGCAAATCTGCAACTGCAAAGCTCTGTACTGAACTTCACTCATCCTCCACAACTCATACCTGTCTATGGTAATTTTGGTTAAACTTATACACCAGTCAGCCCCAATATTAACACTGCCTGGTGGTTTTAATTGGGTGGACAAGTGTCAGTGTCTGCAGCTACACAGCAAGCTGTGATGCTGTGTGTTATGTTCTGACACATGCCGATCAGCCAAAATAATTATCTACCTGTCTGTCTATAAATAATTAGGCCATTTGCCATGGACCATAATTGGCAGGTCCACCACTGGAAGCCCCTTCTCTTCAGAGGTAAGAGCAGGCTCGCAAGGAGCATTCAATAGCCATGAGTCTAAAGAAGTGTTAATTTTGTCAGAGTAACTCTCACTCAGATGACAATGCAGGACTTAGACAGCAGCAAGAACAAATTCATCGACAATTCCAAAAGACAGGGTATTATAGTAGTGTAGGAATGCATAAGGCCCACATCCTAAAGATGAATCAAATTTGGGGAGTTTAATGGTGCAAAAGTCTACAGAGATGTGGAAAACATATTAATATAGCAAAATAGTCAAGTCATAATCAATCAGCATCTTCCTAACAAGTGGCTTATACCCACAGAACGGTACAGGTCCAAACTGAAGAAGTTTGTCATTTTTTTTCTCATTAAGACAAAAAAAACGTTTTTGTTTCTGAATAGTGATTTTAAATTGCATATTGCTGTATTCTCCTGACAAACAAAAACTATGACAAACATTACATAAAATCCCAGACAAGAGTACTGGTAACCACCAGTAGAGGAATTGACATGGCTAAGAAAAAGCAGGAACAAAAAAATGTGCACATCTGTAAATTTGCCTAAAGAAGGCAGAGGTATGTGGGTGAGAGGGGAGGCACTGTGTTTACAGCAAATACTGGGGTTATTCACAAAACATGGATATTGTGAAGGTAAAAAAAACGTCATATATCTACCTTATAAAAATATGAAATATTGAACACAACTAATGCAATACAATCTTTTTTCCTATACAAGAGGAAGAACTGCTTCTGAGTGTGAGAATGTATGATTTATCTATTCCCTTGATATTTCTACATGCAGTCAAAGCACAGCAGATTGATCGTAAAATAGTGTTTACAGGCTTTTTTTTCCAGGATACAGCTTCATCCTGGCTGTCTGGACAGGTTCTGCAACCTTAAATACAAAATTCAGACATCATCACAGACAAGTCTGTGGCAAAAAAAGGTAGGTATATAAATATACCTGCCTTTTATATAATATATTGCTGAGATTCAATTTCCTTAATTGGATTTATGGTAAAGATTTTAGGTGTTCAACAAATGAAAAAGATCATATGTAATTATTTTATTTGTTGGTAAATGTAATTTTATTTAAAAATATACATATGTTAAAAGTGTTTTAAGTAAGTTTATAGTTTAAAAGATAAAATTTTTGGCCTATTATTTTTTGTTGTACCTTGAGAAGAATAACTGTTTTGCATTTTTAGTATGTGCTTTGGATGCCCTTGGTATTTGCTTGATTTTTTTATGTAACGAAAAGCAGGAGCATTGGAAAAAAAAAAATCTAACAAGCACAAAAAGTCTGTAGATTCTTTTGAAGTCAACCTTGTATACCTTAGTGTACATGGAAAGGGCATTTCTGCATCAATGAAAGTTATTTCAAAATACGCTGAGAACTCATACGAGAATATTGATTAAATTTTTCCCTCCTTTCAATGCTGCCAATTACAGAGCACCAGATAATCGCCTCAAAGTTGAAATGCAAAGTATACTGTATATACTGTGTTTTAGATTTTTTAGAGAGAAAAGAGGTTCCTCAGTATGAATTCTTGTGATGACTCTGGTTGATATTACTGTAAAGACACAATAGGGATTGGTGACACACGAAGAGAACAATACACCTGCCGGCAGAGTCATAGATGGCATGAATAATGATTTAGATACAGTTGCGGCTGAACATTTTTTTCCTCACTAAACTTAGTTTCAGCCCTGTGAATAACAGATTATTGTAGGTAGGACAGAAGACATTTACTCTCAGTTTCAGATAACAGTTTTGCTCTGTTCATCTTTGCTGCCATGCAGAACACTCCATCTGTGGGTGCCTCTCGATCCTAAATAGACAACACACACTCCCACTTCAATGAGCTGGAAACTAGCATCTTACAAAACATACCAAACTGATTTTCAAAAGACATACAAAATCAAAGTAAATGTGTGTTCAGGCTACATAAGAAATATACATTGCTATAAGGAAGTATTAGGACAGTGATTTGTTTTCATACATATCACACTGTATGATATCCAGTGTGCAGCTACTGGCCCTACCAACCTACCCAGTGTTTTGTCTGCTGGTTCTTGTTACTGTCCGTGATTTGCCTGTTGTTCTTTTCTCTCTACTCATTCCACTCACTCCAACCAGTCGAGGCAGAAGACCGCCAACCATGAGCCTGGTTCTTCTGGAGGTTTCTTCGGTTAAAGGGAGTTTTTCCTCCCGCCTAGTGCTTGCTGTCTTTTCTATTTCTATTCTGTATGTACTTATATTCTGTAAGGTCTCAAACCTTACAATGTAAAGTTCCTTGAGATGACATTTGTTGTGATTTGGCGCTATATAAATAAAACTAAAGTGAACTGAATTGTTTTGGCTCTGTGTTATAGCACACTAGATTTAAAAAAGAAGTTAAAGTGCACAACCTTGTGGACTTTGAGGATGTTTCAGAGTATCCATACAAGGTAGACTAAGTATAACTCCTGTACTATACTTTTCATACATAGGTCAGTCATCCTATCTTCAGTCCTGGACTCTTGGACTGGAGTCTTGGTAGAACGGTCTCTGTTCCAGTCAGTTCTGTCTCATTAGATACTGTAAGCTTTTAAGTTATTTCGTTAGTTCAGTGTTCTTTTTTCTGTGGCCAGTTCAGATGGTTCTGCCCGGCCATTCTGGCAGTATTTGTGTGTGTATTTTGTGTATTCAGTTTTTACATAAGAAATCTCATCAGTTAAAACTTTCCCAATAGTTTAAAACGCCTGACACTTGTTGCATTGGCCTCTGTAACAAACCAAAAAAAACAACTCATCCAATAGTAAAGCAAAACAGAAATTAATTGCAGATTTTATTCATCCCTTCTGTCTGTCTTATAAGATGCATTTTCATATCTTCATTCAAACCTGTGCCTGTGAGTTTTGACTACTTTCATAAAAGTGCCATTCATCAAGCCTCAACGGCATCTGTGCTAGCTGCAGATGACAACAGCTCTCGGGATCTGACACTGCCATCGCTGCAAGTGAGCCAAGTGGGAGAGGCTTGAAATAACAAAGCAGCGTTGTTTGACGTGAGGAGAGCAACCAGTAGTTAGATATTCAATCAGGAGAGGACAGAAGGGTCACAAAGCAGCCTCCATCTGTCACTGTGAGGCCCCCAGCTCTCCAATAACTCTCCAATAACAATGGAAATCACTAAAGGGAAAGGCAGTGCACAGAGCCAACATAGCAGGAGAACTGCAACTGCTAATGAGGAGAGTTAAGTTCTTTACAGGCTAGTCAGTCAATAATAGACCTTAAAAGACCATCAAGTAGCCAAAAGGGGATGGGAAAAGCCGACATTACCAGTCTAGTATGATGAAGAAGAGAAAGGCTTCTTCTTCTTCTTCTACCATCTCAGCACTTTGTTAATAAAAAATAAGAACACTTGAATCAACATCCAAAGACACGCAAAAGGGAATCGCACTGGTGAATAGAGAACACAAGCAATTAAAGATAACGAGCTATTATACAGAGCTTTTATCTATATATACACACTGACAAACATACTAAGGATAACATAGTATGAGCATAAAGTATATCCATAGATTTACACTTACCACTCTCTGTTATTTTCTGAACTCAGACAGTTAAATTGAGCCCTCTGTCATGATTTACTCTCTTATAGGGTTTGATGCATTTCACAGCATATAGTATACAGACATTGCCCTCTTCTAGGCAGCATATACACTAATGTAGAGGGAAAGGTCTGTCTTCTACAAGAAAGCAAAGTGTACATAATTTACTGTGCTCAACTCAGCAAACTTATGAAATAATGATGTGGCGTCTGTTTGTGCAAAGGGTCTGTTTTATTATTCTGGCACAAATGAAGAAGAAAGAAATGAGCTTGTGTAAGTGGTACATTTAAACAATTTTGTTTGCTTGTCTGCTGTCACTCAAATGAGGCCGTGTAAGAAAAAGGGACTTTCTGAACACTCCCTTGAGCTGAAGCTGCTAAACATGAGGACTTAGAGTGAAACTCCGAACTGCACTGTTTACACAGAACACACAGCACATTACATTAGAACGCATTTAGAAGTTACTTGATCTGCATATTTGAACTCTGATATTTGTCTGCAACATTATTCTCTGTCTTTTCAAACGCATCTGCAATTTGTATTGCTAAATTTGAATTGTGTTCCTTTTTTTATTCCCATATTGGATCAGCTAAAACAGTCTTTAAATCCATCAGTGGAGTGTCACTTGTATAGCTGTGTCTGTTCCCAAAGTTTTAATTATGAATATCTCAATGTAGCATACTCCGGACATGCTCATGACAGAATATAACAGACAGTACAAAAGGCCAAAGAATGACAGGCAGTGTGGCTGGTAATGCTGCCACAATAGCACGTGGGGCACAATCTTGTTGTGAAAACGCTGATATGCCTTGAGACAGCACATTAGGAGGCCATCCTCGCTTGTCATCAGAGCTTTAATTGCCACCGCCAGGTGCAAACAGCATGTAATCTTGTTTGTCAGTCGCAGTTTTATTTTCTAATTTCGTCCTTTTGACAAGCAATTTGGGAATAGAGAGAGATTTGGGAGAGCAGGCGTCCGTGAGCTAGTGGGGTGGAGTCTGATTTGGCAAGGCTATGAGAAGAGAAAATAGGGGTGTCGAGTATGTATGTGTGGGAGTGTGTATTGGTATTTAGTTTGGTGGATGTGTATGTATATGTGTATGTGCATGTGCGTAGTCCCATCATCACTCCTGTTCAACCTTGTAATCTATGTCTCTCCAGTCCTTTTGTCCTGAGGAACGCCTGGCTCAGTGAGTACAGAAAATTACCCTCCTGCTCTGGTTCTCAGCCTCATGAATATCACACACACACACACACACAAAGTACCCTAAGTGCATCTATTTAAAATTCTAAGGGATATGAAATGGGATCATCTGTTTCCAGTTTTTCCACGGCCACCTGCTCTATGATTTGTCCCTAAACCTGAATATAATAACACATGATGAGGTAAGACAAAAACTAGCCAATTGCAGTAGGAGACTTTCTCGCTCTTCATCTGCCTTACACTGCTGTTTCAAATTTAAATGCAGCTGATAAAGTAAGCAAGCACAGTGGCAGTAAGTGGTGTAGATAACGGTCCTTTGCACAAGTGCATTGTTTGCCGTGTGTGGAACCTAACTTTTGTGTCTTTGAATGTGTTACTGTGCTTGTATTTGTGCTAACAAGATCAAGTGTGTGAGTTATTATGTGTATCTATGTTGGTGTGTGAGTACAAGCTGCCCTCAATCTGACCTCCTCATTACATTTTTGTTACAGGAGCTTGTTTGTCCAGCCTTTCAGGTGCACGTCCCTCTAGTGCTGCTTCATACCATCTAGTGTGGGAGCTCTCTGACACGTCAGCAACCTCCGTTCATATATTTTTCAAATTGTTTAGCATAGTCAAGAGTCCTTTTGCTTGGTTGAGGACCTTGGAGTAAGGTTTGCTATAAAAGCAAGTGAGTGAGTAGGGAGATGTGCATGGAGAATGTAGACCACATTGCTGCTCCTGTCTTAATATTTAAATGCAGGGCACAGCCTTGGACCAAGCATGTGAAGTAGGAAGAGGTCAGGTGCAATAAAAGGCTTCTTTCAGTGTCTATGCTGCAGTTTTACTCCATATAAGATGGGGTCATGTGAAGGATATAAGAAAAAAAAGAGCAGTGCAGGAAGGAGAGTTCAACAAGAAGTTCATCGTCTGCATGTTCTCATCCACAAGACTGAGCAGTTTTCTCTTGTGGTTCCCCATCTGCACCAAAGGAGAATGGAATTAATTTCTCAGTTTCTCAGTTTGAAAAAAAATTGTCAATGAGACTGAAAAATAAGTTCAGATTTAAATATATAATTGTAACAATGAATGCAAATGTTCACACACCCACTCTGGTTCCACAGAGGTGGCACATTTATGCCTGCTGGAGGAAAGTGTGTGTGTGTGTGTGTGTGTGTGTGTGTGTGTGTGTGTGTGTGTGTGTGTGTGTGTGTGTGTGTCAGTTTGTGCATAAGAATGAGCAGAAGAAAGAATAGAGAGACAAAGAAAGAGAAGGGAAAAATTCCATATTCATTTGAAAACGCTGAAATTCTGAAAACACAAGTATAATGAGTTTTTTAATTAAGTCACCCATTTTATCACATTTTACATAGCACAAGTCACCATTAATACCCTGGTAATTAATTGTTTTGGAAACTTTTCACAGTGTCTGATGATAAAGTTTTAATCAAGCACCATGGTGTTCCTGCCAGGCCATGTCACCCAGATATTTAATTATTTATAGTTTGGTACTGGTTAATGCATTTTGGCAGTCAAATAGCTGGGAGAGAACAGCCGACACTTGGTGGTGCTTGTAGTTGCCAAGTCAGACATCATGCTATATTCCTGATGCAGGGGAAGGTGGAAAATACAGGAATGTCTCACCTAAGGCTAACATCCTGCTTTCACCTGACTGAGCACCTACTAAAACTGGCGCAAGAGTCCAAGTGGAATAGTCATCAAGCAACAGACAATGAGAAATAGGTGCTGTGATGTTCAGGACAAAATACATTTTCCAATTTAGAAGAAACAAGAAAATGGATTTCTTACGTTGCATTTCACAGTGACCGCTACATCCAAGGTCAGTTTATGTTAAAGGTAGAGTGCAACATTCAGACCAACCACTCTGACTTTGCATTACTTCCACGTATATTCTACCTAAAAGATCTATGTTTTTTTTTACAATAGAGGTTAAAAAAAATTTTGGAGTTTAGGATTACCTAAACATATGTTTTTACAATTACACACCTGCCTCCAACTTACAGTACAGAAACCCTAACCCTTTACTTACTTTGCATATTGCTAATTTCATTGCTCCTTTTCTGCTAATTCGTTGGCTTGCTACAGGTTTGAGGTGTTTTGCCTTTTCTGTAGGATGAAGTAAGCTGCCCTTATAAAACATTTTATTGCTTGTATAGACAGTTGCAATATCATCAAATAAATTGTTGTCTCCTAAAAATAAGTTTATATGCAACTTATTTGGAACAGCAAATGTTTTGCAGATAATATTCTCTTCACGTTAATCATCAAATTGAACATAATGTATATCCATACTGTCCCTACTAACAATATATGTTTACATTCAAATAACAAAGACCTCTACAGGGAAGGATGGAATTGTGTGAGGTTGCAATGGTCGCTCATTTCCTGCCTATTGTTAACACTGTAATCACTGCAAACATTGCAGTAACTATTAGTTTTACAATTGTTCCTTTGTGAGCTATTGACTGTTGGGTTACCCACTTAAAGTAATTGTTTGATCCCAAAGTCTGCTTGATGATGCTGGTGATGCTTTCCCTATATAAAACCAAGTTGAGGTGTCTAAACCTAACCAAACCTTGACTATTCACAGTCACTTTTCTGCTGTAGTGGCTGAACATGCAAAAAAAGATTTCAATTCTAATTATAAAACAATACAAGTGGACTAGTGTCCTACATAAAATATCAGTCACACACTGGTCATCTCATCCAGTCTGTGATTCTTCATCTCAGAAGAAGCAACATAATTACAGTATATTCACTTTGGTTAAAACTTTTCCTGTACTCTGGATTTGGCCTAAGGGCAGAGTGCATCCTCTTGAGCATTTTTTCAGTCAGAAAATAACCAAACTCCTGTGCCCAGACACACACACACACACACATAGAGGCAGAGGCACAAATCCCTCTGGCCTCCCAGCTTGCCTTCTTCCCCTGCTGCGCTTGATCAGGCGTCCTTTCTTCATCTGCAGAACAGAGAGAAATGGCTGTGGTCCCATGTAGCCTTGTTTTCATCCTGCCTTTTCCATTTTAAGCCCCAGAACACCATTGAAAGGCAGCTTCATTTTGACAAACTCTTTTAGGTGTCCATCTACATACTTGTTAGCCTGCCTGGCCAGCCGTCTGTGGGTCTAGCAGCAATTCCATCAGCGGTTTCTGTGTCTTGTCAGATTCAAGGCTTCACTATGGGTAGTCTTATTGATGAAGGAACAACTGGCCCTTTGGTTTTGATGGTAGAGAGAAAGAAATGTTAGAAGATGTCCAATAAGAGAAGAAGGGACTAAAATTAATATTTTTTAAGAGTTTTTCTAGTATAACTTCACTAAATCCAAGCGTGGGAACTGAAACAATGGGAGCAGTGTTCAAGGTATGGATCAATGTCTGAATATAAAACCTCTTCAGCCAACTCAAGCTCCATAAATCAGATGTTTTGATTTCTATTTGTAAATTCATGTAATAGAAAGATCTTTTTAATTAAAACAAATAATAACTGAACTTGCAGTTTCCTGTGAACAGCCACTTTGTGTGCATTGAGTTAGTGAAGACTGGCTGGACAAGACAAGAACCGTGGATTAAATAGTAAACCCTAAGAATGTGGCTTTTTGATTTTTGATGTTTGTGCATTTTATGTACTTGAGATCAGTGGCTGGAAAAGCCATTTGTGTGTGGTTGGTACATTGGGCAGAAAGTATTTGTTTTGTTTATGAACAAAATAAAAAAATTTTTTAGCAAGAAATATCACCTGAAACAGTATTATTCATACATTTTCATCCGTTCACTGCACTTTATAGACAAATTTCATAAAAGTTAAGTTTTTTTTAGTTTTCTAAAACTTTTAGTTTTTTTTTTTTCAAAAATGTTACTACGTCTAACTTAGTAGCATTGTAGACGAGTTATAAAAAAACAGCTGATACTGCAAGAATGGTATGATGCAAAATGTTTATGGTTTTATGTGCCATTTGAGTAGGTAGATAGGTTTCACGTAAACAACTACAGCTACAGTTTGTTTCAGCAGTCTGTGGGGTCGATGGAAGATTGAGGTGGTGCACAGTCTCTGTGTATTTCACAGCTCAGTCCACTGGCGGAAACACAGAATTACCTTAGTAGAGCCCCATTATATAATGAACCTCAAACTATGCATATTATGGCCTGTTTAATAAAGACACATCAGCTATTTATTTTGCATTCCATTCACTTTCTCTTCAATTACCAGACTCCACAACAGCAATGATTTTGATTTTTGTGAGCACACTGACCAGGAGCAATGAAGAAGCTAAACTTTCCTCTCAGCAGACTCACACATTCTATTGCCCTTCACTGCTGTCTATTTCCTGTCTGCACAGCCCACTGTAGTCCCAAGGCTAAGAGATTATCCTGTTGATCTCAAAGTGTGAATCAATTAAGCTCTCACCATATTTGCAATCAATAAACAGCAAAGCAAATGACAGGCTTTCGCCTCAATCCTTCTCCCATTGTCAAAATGTCCTCTAAACCACCTATGCCCAAACTCCTGTAGAGACAGCAACAAAATGACTCTTCTAAGCATGTCTTTATTGACGAATATTAAGCAAGGGGTCTTAGGAAACCAAGGGTAACAACAGAAAGGTGTTTTTTTAAATCAGAGATGGATTTGTGTCATGATTGTCAATGACATATTCTCTTACCCTCTCAGAAAGACAGTGAAGCCCAATTTGTATTCGTGTTTCTTTTTTGTAACTGTCAGGGAGACAGACGTGTGTCCATGTCTGCTGCTGGGGCAGTCAATGAGCCATTGATTTGGAGAACTGTGCTGATGTCTGAAATGCCTTTGTGATGGATTACCCCCATCTTAAACAGTGGGTTTAAAAAAAACAGTAATAAAACGAGCAAAAGTATGACAGCATAAACCACACACATATGAAGATACCTATTTGTAATATTTGTTCTTTTTTTTTGTTTGCATTTTGGAAGAACACAAGGCAGATTTAAGCGTACCCAGCACAAAAAAAGTTTAGTCTCAATAGATGTTCAGAGTTCAATAGAGAGTGTGAGCTTACTCTCAGTATTCTATCACTTACAAATACGACTAAAGCACTAGATTATGGTAAATTGACAAGTCTGCCCTGCATTGCTCACACACTGAAGCTGGTGGTGAATAAGGGTTTGCTGTCCCATTATTATTCGGCTATACTAGAGGGGGTGATCAGATGTGAACCTGAGAAACTTTGAGAAGCATCCATGGTATTCCTCTTTACTCCAGAGGTCGCAGTTGACCTTGGCCTACTTATCTGACCTATCACAAGCACCTGCAGCCAAAAAGTCAAATAGTGCACTTCGATCTGAACATGATGAAATAATGACCAGCTCTGCATCAGGAAAAACAAAAAATACTGTGACCTACTAGAGAATGAATCAAAATAGTTTCCCTGCCTTGATCCACTTACCTGAGCCTACCTCTCTGCCCCATGTACAAGTGCTGTCAGTGAGTGCCTGTTTAACTTGGCTGGACATGCTGTAGATAAGTGAAGAAATTAACAGTGGGAAGGAAAGCTGGAAAACAATCAAGGCTGCGGCTCCCTAAGACCAGGGTTGCCTACCCCATAATCTATTTCATTACTGGCACTGGAAAATCACCTGACAACCCTTCTCTAATTCACCTATTTATATTACTTCATATGATGATCCTGCACCAATGTGTAAAGCAAAAAAATCCATAAATAATAAATTCCCTGAGAAGTGGCCACTTCACTTGCTAAGGAAGAAAAGTAATAGCATGTGCATGCATCTAACAGTACTCACAAACTCCTTAAGCACAGTGTGGCCATCTTAGTGACTGTGTCGCTATATTTAGTGACTTTTCAGACCCCTCTAGCAACTTATTATCAAAAAAGCGACTAGTGCAAATTTAGCAACTTTTTCTGACGTTACTGGCGACATATGGCAACTTTCGTCGTCAGAGCAGCGGTTGCTCCCGTGAGCACCTCCCCCATCTCAAAACACTCACAGGCGGACAGTCCTCACGCAGCAGTCCCTCCCAGCTACTGTCAGAGCAGATGTTCGCTCCCGAACGTCTAGACTTCAAGTGAGTCGCGCATGCGCAAAGTCGCCACTAGCGGTGCACTCCTAAGTGGATAACAAGGTTAAAAAAACGAACCAGACATAAAAACAAACAAACAAACAAACAAAACATTAATTAACTAATAAATAAGTAATAAACTTCACCAAAGTGAGCCTTTTGGGTCACGTTTTCTAGCTCCAAGCCCAGATAAAAGAATATTAAAAAAAATAGACTAAATAAAGTTTATTTGTGGTTGTAAACACCTTTTAGATGCTTTTTGCTCACTATTCCTCACTCCCTTCCTCTCATTATTTTCTTACTGCGTCCGATACAATTACATACACATTTTAAATTATGCAAATTAGGTGATGGGGTCATTTAGCAACTTCTGTCGACTTTTTGGGCCACCAATAGCGATTTTTCTTACTGAGGAGCTGGCAATACTGCTCAAGCAGACACTACCAAATAAGCATGGGTTGATGACACTGGCTGAAAAATAATAAAGGAAAAGAAAAGATGAACAAAACGACGAGTGAAATCACCAATTGCAGACGGCGACAACAATGGAGACGGTGGTTGAGTGGGAATTGCTCCTTTTCTCAACGTTGAAAAATTCCAAGGAGGGTTTCCTGGTTCTCTCCCCTGATTCAACATATTACAATTTCTCAGTGACTTTACTCATTTAAACCTTGCAACAAAGTCATTCCGAATTCCTTTTAGCTTTTCATCAGCTGACATCATCAACAAATATTAGACACACTTCATAATGTCTACTGCTATCACAGCTAAGTAGGGCTAATGTTACTAGTGCGCTAATAAGCTAATTGCGATTAGCATCTAATTTTAGTACGGCATCTTTCTGAGACATTATAAGATTACACACACGGATATTTACCTTTTGAAGGGGATAATATGTCCGATACAAGACGGGAAACTCTGCATCCACCATGGAAAGGGCATAATTACTACGTTTCTACAACTTTCCTACAGCTCGTCTTTTACTTTACTTTACTTTAGTTCATTTGGCAGACGCTTTTATCCAAAGCGACTTACATGGAGACACAAGCAAATTACAATTCGGGTTCTGTAACTATGAGTTACTTCCAACTAAGAGCCCTGATAAGATACAACT
>JAUYWH010000005.1:11098726-11113884 GCA_034779795.1 Ctenopoma multispine | reverse complement strand
TTAATTGTGTGCGGCATCTAGGAGACGGAGTCCCGTTGTCAAAATTGCGTGTAAACGATTGAAAAAAACTGTAATAACATAAATTTTTCTGTAATGAGTAAAATATTTACTGCATAACAAGTCATATTACAATTGAACTAGGAAGGTAAGAGTATACCAAAATGTATGTCAGCACATACATTTGCATAGAACACAAATATTTTTCCAGCTGTATTATTTTGCGAGAGGAAGCCCACACAACATGTAAGGCAACCAGGACGTGCATGATGAAAGCAGCCACACAAAGGAAATGTCACATAAAGTGTTCCTAAAATAAAAAAAAACTGAACTAATTATGCTCTGTTGTTGTTTATAAGACGCTAGTGTCTCCATCTTTTATTCATCAAGACGCCAGGCGACCAGAGGTTCTCTGTCTTTTTCTCTCATGCTCACTCTCTCAAATCTCTTTTCAAACAGTACCCATTGAGCCGTGGAACTGCATTTCGAATCACAATGAACTTGTTTCTCTGCAGTAAGAAAAGCACAGAGGCAAGAGTGAAGCTTTAGCAAGATAGAAAGAGAGAGAGAGAGAGAGAGAGAGAGAGAGCTTTCCAAATGTTACCAGACAATCACCGCTTCACAGCAGGCAAAGACGCGGATTCACAAAACAGGAAGTAGATAGCTTGTTTTAGTATTGAGAGAAGACCACCAGTTCAAAGTCAGCTTTAACCCTGTGTGCATTTGTGATATCCAAAGAAACATACATACACATTAACACTGATATTATCAAGACACATTTTGACACACATAACCTTACAAGAAGTCCTTGATTTGCGAATAAACTTTTGGAGGGACTGTGAATTAATTGAGTTAGTCATCCCTACTACAGACACATTTCCTCAGGAGGACCTCTTAATGCGAGATTCACATTATTTAATGGCAGATTTCACGCTCATCTCCTGAACTGACCAAAGTGTATAGTCTGGCAATGCCTCATTAGACAAACTGCAGGAATTTCTCCCTGCGGATATATTATACCTGCTTCTCGTCTTTTGGATTTACATGTTACATTTCTCATTCTACAGCCAGAGGTCCCTTTTGGGAATAAACAATGTAGACAGGGGATTTGAAGTTGCTGTCTCAACAAGACCCATCACAGTTTGACAGCATTAAGTGGGGATATACAAAGGAATATATATTGTAACAAAGGTGCAATGAAAAAAGGTGCCCAAAACCTACAGAAAGCAACTCCTGAACTGCATTTGTCTCAATTAGCTAGATAACATAAAAAATGGATAAAAATGGTTTCTGAACAATGACCACAACAGTAAAGTTCAAAGTTTCTTCATTGGTCTTCCCGATGGTGAAATTTGTCTTGGAAAAGTAGATATGACTACATTTAGTTTCTCTGATCCTTGCTGGGATCATACAAAATGGCAATTAAAGCCAAACTAGATTTCTAGGTGAAATGGTAAAGTGCAACTTATTTTTGAGAAGCTGCGAGAAAAAGACAGTTTGGAACTCACAGAGACATCTCTGACATCTCTCATCCATCTCTGAGCCGCCATCTGGCTCCAGCTTCTGTTAATGGAGGGTTTTGCTCAGAGTTAGTCGACACGTGGCTAGAGAGAGGGAGCAAAAAGAAGGGGAAGCGGGAGGTGAAAGAAGTAAACTTAAAGATGAGAGTGGAAATGAGAAGCTGTAGGGAAATGGAGGAGCAGTGTACAAGAGACAGTGGGATGTACAGGGAAAATAAGCAAAATTAAGAGAGAAATATGGCAAAGTACAGTGAGAATGAGGGAAAAAAGAGTAAAAGATCGAGCAGGAGTGACAAGAGTGCACTGCACTCTAGGGGGGAACATGTACTTAGAATAAGGAGTTAAGCGAAGAAGTGGGGCTTTGGAATACATGTGCCCCAGGGAGGAAGTACCTTTTGTCTTCCCACCAGCAGGAGCTCCTTTTGAATACACCTAGCCAAGCATTTCCTTTTTGTAAATCTCACTTTGAAGAAGGGCAAAGCTAAAGCTTCTCCCACAGTGGTGATTGAGTATAGTTGTACCTCGGCCCACGCAAATCCCTTCCTCAATAGATGTGGGTGTGTAACAGTTTCATTTCCATTTTAGAGCACAGGGACATTGCTCACTGCCTAGACACGTAATAGCAGCTTCACCTTGGTTGTGAGCCTGCATATGTTGTCCACAGTGATTGGCAAGGCTGTGTGACCAATTTTATTTAGAGCTTTATGCCTGCTTTCTTTATCCCAGAGACTTGTCAAAAATGACACGTGGTATCACAGCAAGACAGGCATGTATATGCCGCTTCTGCTTCAGTCTCTGCACTGCCACTTAATCCCGCTGGGAAATAACAAGCTCCAAAGCTGAATTCATCACCAGTGATCATTGTGATCACTATCTAATTGTCGTTTTTTTATTTGTATGCAGGTGTGCTCTCCCAGAGACCCCAGGGAGAGGAGATTGCATATGTAGGAGAAAGAGAAGTGCTGCTCCTGCTGCAACCTGATTGAGAAGTTAGAGAAAGATTGCATTTGAAGGAGAGGGTGTTGCATGTTACTGGAGGGAGATGGTAATTAAGCCTGGGGCAAAGTGGTAATGGATCAGGCCAGAACTGTCATCCACAACTCTTCAGTGCCTCTTATGAGCGAGCAATTTTCTGTCAATCCACAGAAATCAGCAAAGGAAAAATGAAAGTCAACTTTAACCCTTAGTTTGTCTGCGTGGTGGGTCAAATGGCACAACACATGGTGTGAAACTATAATAAAAGGGAGGGCAATCTTAGATCAGATCTTAGATTGGATTAGATGTTAAAAGGATTAATTTCTCATCTCTGGTGAATCAAGAAGTGTTGGCCAGTAACACATTGCGATAACATTTGTTTTCCAGTAGTGTAATGGATTACAATTCTCAACCAGTAATATTATAGTCAATATAATAATAATAATAATAATAATAATAATAATAATAATAATAAAGGGTCTTCAGCTGGTACACAATGTTCACCAGTGTTTCCTCCCATAATGCCTCGAGCTGGCAAAGCAGGGACATCTCCCTGCCACCCCTCGCAACTATTATTAATATTGTTACTACAATTATTAATGCACGTAAGCAGAGGTGGGAGTAAGTCACATGCACACATCACAAGCAAATCTCAGGTCTTAAACTTCAAGTCTCAAGCCACTGTGGGTAGAATCAAGCAAGTGGAGTCCCAGTTATAGGTCAAGTATTTCACAAGTCAAGAAATTCAGATCATCCACTGACGTTTTAACGTTTAACGTTTTAACAATAACCTTTTTTAAATTAACACACTGTGTCTGAAGTCAATGTTACGTTTTCTCTTTCAAGCCAGACCACAGTCTTTCTGTGCTGTGAGACTGTAAAAAATCATAAAAAAGATTAACAATGCTGCACTGAAACTAACTAGATACAATGCAAGACCTAATATTCTGGCAGAAAAGATATATGTTCAACATACAGTATTTACTGTTAAATTTCAACATATTCACATTATGTTAATAGATAACTGTAACTTATTACAAGTACATTCCTAACAAAGACATCTCACTATTTGCAGTTTATATGTATAAAGATAAAATTTTTAGGAGACAGGGTTGAAAGCTGACATCGGGACAGCTTAAACAAAATGCTTTTTTGTTGTTTAATGGATAAACAGTTTCACATTGGAGTGCAACAAGGTTAACACTGCTTGGCAGTAAAAATAATAAGAGCCAAGAGAAATTTCCCTAGCTGTTGTAGCTCTAACTACATTGCTTGTTCTTTTTTCTGGGCCAATAATATAATATTATAAAGAGTACAGTAAATTCTTCCTTTTATGTTTTAGTCTTTGACTGTTGTGGTTGCATGTAAATGTGGTTACATGTATTAAAATAGTTATGCACCAGAGCTCTGTACAACAACACAAAAGTGACCTTGTATTATAATAAAAATATTCCAGAATGTCTTAATAATAATAACAACAATAATAATAATATATTCTGTAGAGGGAGTAACATGTGTCTTTTAATCTTTGTATTAGAGGTTATCAGAATTTATAATACTAGAGAAATACAAGACTTTGGCAACTTCATGACTTTTCACTATATGTAGTTGAAGGTTCTGTCGAATGAAAAACAAGTGCACACACAGACACAATTTCACACTAATTGCAAACTAAATTGGTACACACTTTCGAATTTGCATTGTGAAGCATAAAGCAACTTTCTTTGTTATATCAACTGTGCTATTTTCAGGATGCTGGCTGTGAACTCTTTCACACTTCACTGTGAGTAAAAATTATTTAAAGAATCATGGTTCATACACAATTTTGTCAAAAGTACTGGGACACCCCTCTAAATAAATAAATCCAGGGCAGCAAGGTCCATAAGGATATGGATGCACGAGTTTGCTGTGGAGGAACTTGACTGGCCTGCACAGAGACCCGACCTCAACTCGATAGACACCTTTGGGACGAATTAGAGTGGAGACTGCGAGCCAGGTCTTCTCGTCCAAAATCAGCACCTGACCATACAAATGCTCAAAAAAGGATAGTCAAATATTTAACACAATAATAACAATATACAACACACTTAACAATATAACACACTTCTAAATCCTGTAGACAGCCTTACGAGAAGAGTTGAAGCCTTAAAGTTTATATATGTGTGTAAAGGAAAGTGTCCCAATACTTTTGACAATGTAGTGTACATCTATTTGTGTTGATAAAGGGACATAAAACAAAAAACAAAAATTAATGTTAATTAATATTGATATCTGGCCAAAAAGTCTCTAGATACGTCACTAGTCACTTTTATGAAAAAAAAAAAAATTGCCTAAAGAGGTCTGAAAAGTTGCTAATGTCATGTGATGACATGCTCCACTCCACCTAAACGGAGACTGAAGGGTCATCTCTTTGTTCAGGTGTACATAATGAGCAAACTGTAGATGAACGGAATAGGTAGTTACATTCACATGTAAATATATACAGTAGACTTTTGGATTCCAATTTCCCCATAAGAAATAATGGAAACTCAGATGATTTGTTTCACAACCCAAAAATATTTGTATAAAAATGTTTGATTTGTGCAAATAGTAATATAGGTAGATACAGAGTATATAATAATAATAATAATAATAATAATAATGATATGCAGTAGAAGGTAAGTGAGATAAGTAAATGCAGAGGCACGATTAGATTAAAATGACAACTTTGCAATCAGGCAGTTAACTGTCTTAACTTTACTGAGAGCAGTGAATGAGCTTGTGGAGTCTGTGGCAGTGGTCCATCACAGACCATGGATGAAGCTAACAATCCTATCCTGTAAAGGGCTGTTGGTTTATGTTCATGATGGCCAACAGTCTGACCATTATCCTCCTCTCCCCCACCTCCCGGGACAGAGCTTGCAATTACTATAAGTTTGGCAAGTCTTTTTCTATCCACTGGTACAACTTTAATGCCCCAGAAAACAGTGATGTGTTTGAAAATGCTAAAAGAGTTAACCCTAATGTAATGGTCATTGAATATACTCAGATAAATACATGCGCATTGCAAAAAATTCTGCATGAACATCAGTGGCAACAGCTTAGTTCTCCATGTCTGTGAAGTCATTCAGGTCATGGTTATTACAAAAAATGCTGTTCAGTGGCACCTGGACTTGATTGATGAAGCCTTCTGAATGGAAGGTAAAACATCTTCAAGAACTTTTTCGATGAGTGAAGCAACCAGGGGCATAAAGAGCACAGGTTAGTTGGGTTTCGGAAGTGCTCAGAGCCAAATGGTCTCCTGCCAGTGAACGAGTCCACACATACATACTCAATGACCCGATTTAAACAATTATAAAGAGTCATAAAATCACACAAATTTTTTCAGTAGCCTGAGGAACTTTGATATTTCACTACAAAACTAAGTGTCTGTGTCTCAAAGTTCTCATTAAAAAAGCTCACATAGACAGTTTTCTTCATTACACTCATCTCATGAACAGCTAAGATAGCTGTAGAACAGACCTCAGGCTAATCCAGCTGTTTATTTCATGATTTTGCTCATTTAAATTGATAATGGTAATAATTTATCAACCCAGACAAATAAGGAGAATCCAGCCAGTAGCTACAGTGTGGGTGAGAGCTGACTGAAAAAAAGTAAGTTTTTCTCTTTGAAGCCTGAACAGAAGTCAACAAAATTAAGTGTTTTATATGCAACTAGTGGTTACATTTTTTATCAAAAACAAGGCAGCTGGCAAGTAAAGCTGTATGCCACACTGCTTAAATCTGCTTAGTTGTTGTCAATCTTTAACACGGAATCATACATTCAGTTCTTATCATGCATAAACAGTGTTACAGTCTACTGACTGTTGTGCACATATTGTACAAAATAATAGGGATTCACATGAACAATACTGATGAAAGCTATTTCCTCGTAGAAGGACCCTTTATCAACCTACCTACAGTATATACTTTGCTATACAGTAGGTCTGTCCCAAATACCACTGTTTGGGCTCTGGGACAGTGTGGACTATTCATGTCTCTAAAATACTGCTACATTTCCATTTGTGCTAGTTGTGCCACTGTTGCATGTAAGTTTCAAAAGGGATATTTGCTTTTGTCTCGTCATGGTTTAGTGTTTCCACCTTAACTGAGGTAAGTGAGAGAGATGTCAGACTTCCATGCTAAGAGATAGACTATGTATTTACATTTACATTTAACAACAAATAAAGTTAAAATATTAGCAATATCTTACGTTGAGTTAAAAAAGCCAGACACACAGACATATACGTATATTTTAGTATATCTGTTTTGTATATCAGTATTTGGCAGCTAATTAGTGACATTACATAACTTTTTTTTCTTAATTCAGTTGCCTTCATCTCCACAAACATTTCTCCATTTGAACCCTCTTAAGAAATATTGTAAAAATGCATCATTATATATACAGTATATATAACTACACTAACTCCTCTGACATTACATTTGCCCTTTCTGATCATTGAGCCATTCAAAGTTTTCAACCACTGTAGTCTTTCTCACGCACACACAGACACCCACACATATTCACACTCTTTCCATCATTCAATAAGGGAGCAATATGTTTCAATGCAGGAGCTGCCAATCAACCCTCACAAGTGCAAAAAGTCTGTCAGAACCAGAATGATTAATATGTATGTGCACTCTTCCCAATACTATACAAGAGGGGATAAACTGGGCCTATACTCCTACTCTGACAGACATGGCATGCAATCATGGTTTTTACATGGAAAAGAAATCTCTTCTTACCCACATAGGCACACTGATGCTGTGAGGGTATTTCAAGTTATTGTACAAGAAGCTAATGGTTAGAGGAAAATCTAAAATATTTTATTCATATTGTTTCTTGTATTTTTTCCACTGAGTGAATTTACAAGTCATGTACGTTATACTACATGTGCATTAGACAACAAAATAATTTTCACTAGTTATAATAGGCCAAAATTGTGTGTTTCAGTACTGAAAGACATTCTGCTTCAACCAAATTGAATCTGTGTGGGACAAGAAATTAACTTTCAGTCATAGCAGCGGGAAGAAGTTTTTAGATGCGGGTGTATCACTCTCCAATAACTTGTTATCATTGCTTGCATTGATCAGCCATAATATTGAAACCATTAGGGGTTTCGATGTTGAGGTGAACAGATGTCAGCATGGGCACTCTGGCAGGTCTGCAGCATAGCAGTGTGCAGAAAACTGTAATGCACTGTGTGTCATGAAAACCTGTCGGTCATAGCCAGACTGTCCACAACATTAAAAACACCAGGTTGTGTTTATGCTGTGGTTTAACTACTCTTACTATCTTTTTTTTTTTCTTTCCTGGCCTGTCAGTAACACAGATGACACATGCGTATATTATGTATGTATGGCTGTGCTGTCATCATTCACGGCCCTTTTTTTTTGTTTGCTTGCTTTTTTAATATATTTATAATTATTTTTCTGTCACAGACAGGACATAAAAGAAAAAGAGGAGAAAAAAAGAAGAAGGTGGGGAGAGAGTCAACAGATGGACAAGGGGAGAAAAGTTAAAAAGGAGGATAGAGAGAGATGGGGAGACAAAACACCAACAATCTGCTTCAATACCTGCTGAGAAAGAAAGAAAAAAACAACAGCAGAAAAACCACAGCAACAACCAACATCTGTATCAATCACAGTAATTAATAAAAGTTAAATGTTATTACTCTTACTATATAATATTACTACCAAGAATATCAAATGAATGTAATGCTTAAATCTTTCTGGACCATAAATAAGTTAGCCCCATGAGGTTATGTCAGATAAAGTATGAAAAAAACAAAATAGTCGAGGGTTATATACACTAAGCAATATAAAATAAAATAAAAAATATAGATAATCTTCAGCCACTTAACAGAGTGGGTGCGCCCTCTTGTTGCAGAACCCCAAGCAACCCTACTTCCCACGGTTAGGCTTTCAGTGCTAGAGAGAGGAAAACAAACAGTAGCATCTTTCCATTGCACCATTGTAATCTTTTACCACAAAGTACAGTACGAGCAAGCAACAGCTGCTTCAAGTTTTTAGAGCTGGATTCTGAAGGTGATTCAGAGAAAATACACAGTGGACTTCAGTGTATGTAACTCTACAGAAAATTGCAGACAAGTAGCACACAGTATTCAAGTATAGCAAGACCTGAAAAAATTAAAAGGATATACAAAGATGTAATGTATAGAGTGTCATGCTGAATGAGACTGAGTCATTTAAACATTGCATCTTGTGCACATTGTAATGCAATGAAAATCACTTCTGACAGAGGAAATACAGCTATTATACTGAAATTTGATGCATCACTCACTGTTGTTATTTCAGATTTAACATGTCAATGTGTTTTCATATTTGTGTGAATTTACGTATCAATTTCTGTTTCATCCCAGATGGACGACTTTGAAATTAGGATAACACACCGTGTACCGTAGGTGCCAGACATGACGTCACATAGGGACTGTTCTACAGAAACAAAGCTTTGGTGCAATATGCCATCTATCACAGTTTCTTCACTTCATGTATTTTGATTAATGTGTATCTTTGAAAGTCACACTGTTGAATGCAATTCTCACCTCACATTACAAACCAGAAATTGCTTCAGAAATCAAAACAAGTATCAATGTAGCAATACAACAGTGAATACATCTTGTATATGGAACTAAAACAAAACATTACTATCCCTATAAAACTGTTTGAAAAATGAAATTAGCCACATAAATTGGTGTGTGATATAATTCCTGGCCACATGTCAAAGTGTGCCTTAAGAGGCCTGCACGTCCAAAAGAATTTCTCCAAGGGGATTAATAAAGTATCAATTGTTATCTATATATTATTATATTATACATGCATTATGAGAATATTTTTAAGTTTTAATCAATGGTCAAAAAAACTAACAAAAAAAACCATTCTGTTCCATATCAACCTTTATATTTAGTTTGATGGTTAAAAAAACCAACAGCTGGATACAGTAGCTAAAAGAATTACTCATAAGTTTGTAAAAAAATACTTTTAACATTTGAAGGAACCGACAACACGATTAAGGGTCTTGCTAACAACAGAAGAATAGCTAATTGTTATAAAGCACTTAACCAGCCAACATGACAGAGAACAGAGAATCAATAACAGTTCTTGAAATTTGGAATGAAGTTACTTGGAATAACAATTAGGGAATTGCAATTGATTGTGAGGACTGTAAAATTAAATGAAGAAATTATGAAGACTGAAGATATAGAAAGCAAAGTTATTCTCATGTAAATAACATTATACAGTTGTGTGAGTAAGACAACTTGTGGCAGACAGAAAAAGGTGTGTCTGTGGCTTTGGACACATCTTACAAGATAGTTTGTGTAGTGCCAGTGGATCATATGCTTTTGACAAGGAGGAGGCTCAGTCGACATAACCAACATAGTGATTTGAACAGCTTCTATCATCTCTTGGGTAATGGAAAGTGCAGCAACACTGCAGGAGAACACAGCTCAGAGGCAAAGACTCCTTAACCAGTGGCTACTGTTCTTTTTGTAAGTGGTTTCTGAAAAAGAGTGCAGCATAAATGGACAACACAAGACTGTAAGCAGTGTAATATACCGAAAATAAATCTGTGTATCCAATTAAATTTTTTTCTTTAAATTCTGCTATTTAAAGTAAAAAACTGTACTTTCATAAAGCATTATTAAAGAACAAAAATAGTTTAGTTGTGTGCGAACATAATTTATAGGAGACTGGGTTGTATTAAACACATGGTTAACATGGGTTTAAATAAGGAAACAAATACCTTTCTTCCCATGGGTTTACAAAGCACTAGAAACTGCACTGAAACTCACCACACTGATTTATTGGTGCAATGGGTCACATAATGCAGAACTAAACCTCGAAGCTAGAAAATGCGGTTGGCTCATGCATCAAGCAGCCATCTACAAAGTTCTTCCAAATATGCCTGGGTTTCCCATTTGAGAGTCCTCTGTTTTGTTACTGTATTGCAACGTCATGTACTGTCATAGTCAATAAAAAGCACTTAGAAGCATTTTCATTTGGGGGACATTTGCTGTAAAGGCTGATGTAGTCTTACATGATCACAAGACACTGCTTAACAATAAATCATAACTATGGGTCATAATAAGCTACTTGCACGATGAATAGCGTCTCCAACGTGCCCATATGGGATTAGACATAATGGAGGGTTAGTTTGCAGTCAAGTGTTTTCAGTCAATCATGACTGGTTCTTCAAATGATAAAATAACAGCAGATCTAAAATGTGCCTGCTAGATGAGAATACTATAGCAGTGATGGTCTGTTGCTATGAAATTGCAAACTGTTCATTATAATAAAAATGAGAAGGCTCAACCCATAAAAGCTCCAAACAAATCTGGATATAAAAAAAAAAGTTGTTGATAAAAATTACAAGTGAAAGCTGGCAAACAAGGATGGGGACAGGAGAAAGGTGAATATTATCAATGCTTTCAGTCTAAAATGAACCGATATAACAACTACAGAATCTCAGTCAACAAAATGTCTAAGAAATGGGGGGGGGGGATTATTGTCTCACCAATGTAATAGAGCTGCAAGCAAGTTGAAGTTAGAGTTAAATAATAATTAAAGGAAAACTTCACAGGTAGTAACAAAAACTTTTAGCATGGTGGGAGATGAAGAGCCTTCAAGCCAGCCGGACTCAAGAAGCACAATAATCCTTTATGAATGTGGCATGGAAATCCAAAAACTTGCCTGAAGCACAAATGAATCCAATTCATGACCTGCTCAGTAAGGATGACTTATTAGAATGTAAAGCTATCATTTAATCAATCCAAATTCCATGTTGAGCCTGAGTTAAGGCCAGCCTCAACCTCAGTTTATATGATTCAAAATCAAAAAATTTCTGACAGTCTTAGGTTTACAGGCTTTATATAAAAACTTACATAATGAATGCAAACGTTTGACAAAATACTAACTTTTCAGTGTTTCAGTGGTAGGGCACTACGCAGACTTCTCACAGCTCTAAATAGTGATGTTCCCTGTGGTAGCATTCGACATTTAATTGGAGATACTTTATACGGCAAAGAAAAAAAGCAACAACAGACACAAAATGAAGTTAGATTTCAGTTTTATTTAAATAATTTTTACAATAAAATAAAACTATGAAAAAAATTTTAAAAATGGAATGTGCGTCATTGTCACCTTTGCAATTCTGCAACTACAACCACTGTGCCAGCAGATGTTGCCCACATGCTCAATGAATGAAGCTTTGAGTAGTGAACCAATTTTCAATGCAAAGTTTCAAAATGATTAAAAGCTTCATAAAGCCTCGTTTGGCCATCACTAGCTCTAAACATGTCTTGACATCTGTTCACATCCAGAAAAAAAAACAACATATTAGCTACTAACATCCAACAGTATGTCTTTGCACAACACTCTTTAATGTTTCTAACTTAATATTTTGGTGCTACAGGAACAATTTATAGCAGATACTTTAACTCTTTAGTCAAAATCTGCATAAAACATGGCGTATTTCAGCACTGATGCAAACAATGTAACATCTTTCTTCTTCTTTGGCTTTTATTGGCGGTTGGCAAACAATGTAATGGTGCATTACCACCAACAACTGGTAAGGAGTGTGGATCAGGATTCTAATATCTACCTCGGTCAAAAAAAAAAAAGAGAAAAGAATCCTCCCAATTAAACTGCACCTTTCATCTCACCTACTGTACTTTGTATCTTATAAAACCATCGTCCTTTCCTTGATTCTTCCCACTGCTTCTGCCACTTTGCCTTCAGCCCCTGCTTTTGACTTCTAACCTACTGAAATTAACTGCTATATCAGTACTTTCATGTTTTGTAGCTTCCATTGCCGTTTTGGCTGCTGCCTCATTTTCATTTATCCTAATATGTGCTGGTATCCACAAAACTATTAGCAAGTCCCATTCTTTGAATTGTAAATAATGTCTGTTGTATTTCTGATCTATCTGATTTACCCTCCGAATGACTGTTACGTAGACTGTGCAAGGACAAACTTAAATCTGAAAATTTTTTAGTGGTAGTAAGAGTAAGAGTAAGAGTATTGCCAGCTTTTTCCTTGTATACGCTGATAGCCCATTACTAAGCCTTCTCCTTATTGTAAAATGTAATTCAGGAATAATAAATGCTACCCCCTTTTTTTTAGCCGAATCCCTCGATGCATCTGTGAAGATCTGAATGTAGTTCTAACAGCCATCAATATAAGTCTGTACACTTTGAGAATCAAATGTAAACTCCTTGTCTTTCTTCTTCTTTTCTAGTATTGAGAAATCAACTGTGGCGTCGGGGGATTCATGGCTGGACTAGTACTAGCCACTCCTAGTTCTACAGCTCTCTCCACTGACCATCCAAAGCTTCTCTTCTCCTTCTCCCAGCAGGGTTTTAAGGTGACATGCGTTGGATGAATCTGGTCATGACCCTGTAAATTTGTCCAGTAGGTTACTAACAGTTGTAATCTTCTCAACTCCAAAGGCATTTCTCCCATTTCTTCCTGTAATGCTGCAACTGACGTTGTCTTAAATGTTCCTGTAAAAAGTTTTAATGCCTGAAATTGAATAAAATCTAAGAACTGTGTCTGTGACTGAACCGAATACCACACACCCATAGTCTAGTACTGACCTTATTAATCCAATATAAATAGGCCTTAATGCAACTCTGGCTGCTCCTTATCCACTCCCTGTTAAGCACCTAATTACATTTATAACTTTATTACATTTATCCAAAACTTTCTGAATATGCACCAGTTTTTCATCTATCCACATTACCAAAAACTTTAAAAATTTGACTCTTTCTAAGTCCTGATTATAAAGTTTAAGTTTCAAATTACTTTCAGTTTTTTCTTTGTAAAAAACATTACCTTTTTTTTGTCGACTGAAAAATTGTACACCCCACTTGTACAACCATACCTCTACTTTTGTATTGGCCTTCTGCAGTTTGAAATAAAATAAAGCTGCCTCTTCTTTTCCGGATTGCCCCATCATCTGCAAAAAGTGAAAACCCCATCCCACACCCAACTTCACCAAACACATAATTTATCATTATAGAAAATAATAAAGGACTCATAATACTGCCAAGGCGTTCAAGGCGTTGCAGTAAAATATTTCTGCAAATAGCTCTTTCCTACTCTAATTTGAACGGTTCTCCCCAACAAAAAATCCCTGACCCATCTGTACACTCTGTCTGAAATGCCTAATTTACAAAGTTTAATTAAAAAACTCCTTCTGCATCATATCATATGCTTTCTCAATATCAAAAGAGACAGCTGTGATACTTTCTTCATTCACTCATTCTTCAGTCCTCCTTATTTCATGTTCCAAAGCTGGATTCATGGTGTTCCTTTCTTTCCTATAACCACTGTGGTATTTGGCGAAATCTTTTAGATTCCATATAATATGTTTATCTGTTATTTATCATATTCCCTATTAATTGACAAATGTTAGATGGAAATGCAATAGGTCTGTAACTACCTGGACTAGTACAATAATTTCCTGGTTTGCATATCAGAACTATAATGGCGTCTTTCCAGCTTTGTGGCAATTCTGTTTCTCTCATACTATTGTAAAGCTCAAGCAATATGCTTTTAGACAAATAACAATCTAACTTCCTGCTGTTGGGCGCTCAAAACCGTTCCTCATCATCTGCTGTAATCCCTGGGGTATCCTCTAAAGCTGCGCCCTCTGGTGGTGTACATACAAATGCATGTACTATTCCCACCAATTCAATTCAATTCAACTTTATTTATAAAGACCTAACACATTATATAAATATATACAGAGTAATGTAGAAAACCCGACAGTCCCACTTGAGCAAGCACGTAAGGCAACAGTGGAGAGGAAAAACTCCCTTTAACGGAAAAAACCTCCAGCAGAACCAGGCTCATGGTGGGCGGCCATCTGCCTCGACCGGTTGGGGTTAGTGGACAGAGGAGAGAAAAAAGAAAAACAGGCAACAGAGATCAATACACCAGGCTTTTTAAGGTCCAAGAGTAAACACAAAACATAAAATGTAGTTGTAGTAACAAACAAATGTTTTAAATAACTGCGATTTTGTCGTTTCTTTACAAAATCACAGTTATTCAAAACTTTTGTTGTATGGCACTATATCATTGGTACACATGTTGCAACTCATGTAAACCCACTTTAAAGCATTCAGTGCTGACAGTTACTTGGACTACAGAATGCTTCAAAAATCTCAGTGTTGTTGCCAAAATGTGGAACCTTGCATAAATCAGAAATTTAGTTAAATCCAATATTATCTTGAGCTTTTTTTAATTTACTAACATACATTTTCAACAAATTCTATATTCATTTAATAGAATATAACAAAGGAATCAAAATGTTGAAAATTTGCCAAACCGCTAAACAGGTGGAGAAGTTAAGCGTCGGTGAGTTAAAGAATAGTCATAAGAAAAAAATAGAGTTTCATATGAAATAGGCTGATACATGAGACCTCAGGCTTCAGGTGTTTTAAAGTTGCATGAATAGGAACCTTGTCTGTGACGTCGAGCTCAGAAACACAACACCCAGCAGCCGCTACTTTCTGATCCCACGTCTGTGTTTGGCTTATATTTAAACATCCATCCATCCATTATCTACCGCTTAATCCATTTCGGGTCGCGGGGGGTGCTGGAGCCTATCCCAGCTGTCTTCG
>JAUYWH010000005.1:11088388-11098626 GCA_034779795.1 Ctenopoma multispine | reverse complement strand
TGTCTTTGGACGGTGGGAGGAAACCGGAGTACCCGGAGGAAACCCACGCAGACACGGGGAGAACATGCAAACTCCACTCAGAAAGGTTCCTAAACATGATTTCCTAAATAAATAAACATTTGAAATCAAGTGTCTTGAATGCACTGTGGGAAAAGGCAAACCGTACTGACTATACCTAGTCTGGCACTGTTTCAAACAGAGACAGATTACTAATGAATATGTGCTTCTTTCTTTGACAGCTAAACAGTCATTGCAATTGCAAACCATAGTTTCTGGGTAGAACTCCTCTCACACATCCATGGTTTGATGACTTGAATGGAATATGAATGTCAAAATAAAAATTGAGATTTGAGGGGCTTTGTTAGATTCCAGTGATTCCAGACTTTTTCATTTATTCAGCCCATTTTACCCTCTGCCTATTTTCTGCGGGATTCTCTATCATGCACGTTTAAACACTTACTTATTTACTTCAACTGAAAGGAGGAATTTCCAGCCCATTCCTTTTTTGAGCTCTCATTTTTCTATTTTTCAGCTATGGGCAAATGTTATCAGCATGTTGATGAATGCACAGAACATTTATTTCAATGTATTTCTGATTGTGATTTGTGATGTTTTTTGAGAGGTTTCATACATTAAAATATATCTAGAATTAAGATATATTTAATATGTGACTTCACAACTTTACTTCAGGAAAAAAAGGATACTTGGACCTGACTACGTGACAGTTATCTAGGTATTATGCATAAGAAAAGAAATCCTTAGGTTTAGTCAGTATCTTTTTTCAAGAACCTACGTAAGACTAAAATGACCTTTTCCTTAATTCATGGCCAGGTCAGGATTTATAAAATAAGTCAGCATGACAGAGAGACAAGAAACATCTTGGAAGAATACTGAGAAAAGACAGGATGTCAGGTAACATATCACACTTTAAAACTAAAATAATTTCGAAAAATTCTGTAACTGGCATATATTACATGAGCGATCAGGTGATCATTCTTTTGTGTTTAGTTTTGTTCATGTTTGCTCAGTAGTATTTACCTGTGGACATATGTGATTATGGTGTTTTCTTTAGCTGTGCAATGGGGTGTATTGGCTGTATTGCTCTGGCCCAGTCTGCTTACTATATGCATCCCACTGGACTGTAAGGAAGAGCAGGGCAGCCTCTCCCGCTGCCCGTCCATAACCCAAGAGAAACTTTTGGATCGAGTCATCCAGCATGCTGAGCTCATCTACCGTGTCTCAGAAGAATCATGCTCTTTGTTTGTGAGTTACATCAACCAGTAACCTGAAATTAAACTTTTTACTTATGGAAATGCAGTGCAGAAATGTTTCTGCAGACCTGCTGTATCCTCAGACCCTTAAAGAATACCTTGAAAGAATATAGCCTTAGGAAAAACTCTGGACAAACTCAGTGAGCATTGCATGACAGTAGAAAATGATTTTCATTGTGGCTAGACTGAGGGGATCAAGCTGAAATGCAGTCTATGAATTCATATTTGAGGCTGTTGTACTTTTTAGTTTGTATTCATGAAATCATTTTTATTAAATAAGAAACCAGTATTTTGACAAGCAATACTATAGATGGTTTTTAAGGTAATGGTTACAGTGACAGCAATCTTAAGTAGAAACTAATATTATATGAATATTATTTTTAATATTATTATTAAATGTTTTCATGTAGTATAACCAAGTCAACAAGAGAATAATGCTAATTGTAATTCTGTTTTTTTCATGTCAGTGCCAATGTCAGTTATAGTTTAGTATAGTTATTAGTGAAACCTGCATTAGTTATTAGTAAAGCCCTATGTTATTTTTCATCATGGAATGTTGCATACAATGTAGTAACACTTTGAAGACTTCTACAATCAGAACAAAATTACTTTTTGTTGGCCCTTTTTCACTGTATGCTGGACCAAATGCACTGACACTTTATATTAGATACCCTGTGTTATTTGCTTTTGATTCTGACATGATCATCGCCTCACTACCAGGCTTCAAAGTAATCTTCTATCTCTCTTCTCAGCCAAAGATATTTTATTGAAGAAGCAGGCCTACAGTGGAGCAATACGAATGTGATAATGATATACTGCAGCAGTGAGAGAACAGGTTTTGCAGCCTGTTGAATCCCCTTCACTTGGTGGCTCCAGAACCAAAATGGTCTGTGAAATTGGATGATGCAGGGCTTGTTACTGAGAAGACACTGTATGGGGTCTACAGATGAGAACAAGCTGGAGAACAAAATGTGTCTGTGCTATATCTTGAGTGGCCAAGACTGGTGATGCTTTTGTAATTGTTTTCCTCATGTGTGTTTTTGTGTCTCTGCCAGTGTGTATATCATGTAATTCCATACATAAGAGAACCAAAGAGTTTTAAATCAGCTAGAAAAATCCACATTCCCCTGTTCTAAAAGAGGGTTAGTCAGAGTGTAACCATTTTAACTTTTTGCCTGAAACCAAACAAATTCCATAAATAAATAAGGATGCTGCCTATCAGCTTTAGTTTTGAATGTAGAGAGTAAACTAAGCTTATTCTTGAATGGGTAAGTTGCTCAAAGTCAACACACACACATACATTCATACTTCACTACTGCGTGTATTTATGCTTTTTCAAGTGCTTTTTTTTTCTCATGTTTGTATGGATTGTAGGAGGAGATGTTTGTGCCATTTCCACTGCGGCACCAGAGGAATCAGGCTGGCTCTGTATGCATCACCAAAGCCTTACCTATGCCCAGTTCAAAAAGTGAAATCCAACAGATAACTGTAAGTGCATGGCCACTTGTCACCAAAAAAAGGTTTCTTTTGTTGGGGCTGTTATCTTAATCTCTTAATATCTGTATGTGTGCAGCTCTGCCTTTATGTGTATGCATGCAAAAGAAATACAGGTATAGATTGTTGCACATATTTGTGAGAACTCATGGATGTGTGTTTACGAGTATATTACTGAAGCTGTCTGACTGTCTGCCAGTATGTCAGCTTTTGGGTAGTGTTGACACATGAATAGCTGCATGCACATCTCTGCTCACTTTGCAGCTACCTTTGCTAAGAGGCCAAGCTTTCTTTTGTAACAACAGTGTCAAAGTGTGTAAGCCAATCCCCTGTCAGCTGCTGGGTGATAGGTTGCACAAATTACAATGAATGTTCCTCAGCTCTAATAAATGTAAATGTCTGCATGACATTTCAAAATATTTTTGGCTGTGCCTTTTAACATTTTGGCTACTGTCCAGCAGAACACAGTCTTTTAGGCTAAAGGTCAGCTTGATCAGTAGGGTGGAAACTAGATTGAGCCAGAGGTCGCTGATGGTTATTTGGTTGATGTGAACTGGACTCATGTTATAAGTTAAGTTCAATAACAAAGACCAAATATATATGTTGGGGCGGCAAGTAGTTCAGTAAGTAGTGCAGTCATCTAAGAACCTCAAGGTTAAGGTTAATTTCTTAAGAACTCATATTTACTATTATTGAAACTGTTGGTAGGAAATTATGTCATCACCATAATAGTAAATGTGATCTTTTAAACTCCATATACTGCAAGGCTCTTCTTTATGCTGGCAATTTATCCTCTGCCCTTTTCTCATAATATATTGCTGGCTCCTCAGTTTAATTGGAAGTTGTATGGTGGTCATTTGCACGTGCTTTTTAACCTGTTCTACTTAGGGGAATTTAAACAGGCTCAGCCACTTTAAACATGACATTTCTTACTTTTGTTGCTGAATTTTTGTAACTTACAAGCCCTTGTTCAGAAGAAATGCTGTTATTAAGTTCTTCCATCACAATATCTTACAGACATTCTGATGGGTAAATGGCTGCTATTCACTACAGAATAAATGTTTCTCGTACAGACACAAATTCATTTCTAGTCCAGCTGTTGCTATGTTGCATTTTGTTGTGTGTGGTGTGCTATTTTAGTGTCTGTGTTTAAGGACAAATCTGCGGTCAGTGTACTGGATATTCACTTAAGAGTTCGGTTTCACAGACTTTTAATTGCATTTACTAAATATGCCCTGCAGGACAAATGGTTGCTCCACTCTGTGCTGATGTTGGTCCAGTCATGGATCGAGCCTCTGGTCTATTTGCAAACAACACTAGATCGCTATGATGATGCTCCTGACATGCTGCTCAACAAAACCAAGTGGGTGTCTGACAAACTAATCAGCCTGGAGCAAGGGTTGGTTGTTCTTATCAAGAAGGTGGGTCAAATCAATCCGTTTGATTTTAATAACACAATGCAATGATTTTTAAAATTCAGTTTTTAATAAACGTGTTAAACATGTTAGATTATTTTCTGTTCCTTTGCCACTGTACATTGTTATTTTGTAATTACTGAATCGGTATTTGTTTTTAAATGTTGCTGTGCAGATGTTGGATGAGGGAATGTTGACCACAAACTACAGTGAACAAAGCCTATTCCAGTATGATGTACAGCCTGAGATGCTTGAATCTGTCATGAGGGACTATGCCTTACTCAGCTGCTTCAAGAAAGACGCCCATAAGATGGAGACTTTCCTCAAGCTTCTCAAGTGTCGACAAACTGACAAATTTAACTGTGCATGAAGCATAGAGTGCAGCTTTTAAATAAAACACTGTTTAGCTTTAAATGAATTCTTGAGGTTCGTAGCCATGGACTTATAGATATGACCATGCCGTAGGCTATTCAGCCTTGCTTGCAATGCAGTACATTTTTTATTGATTGTTTTAGAACACCTTCACACAAAACTAGGTAGGTGTAATGCTGTGCCCTTTCTTGAACACTGCATTTTATATTCCCCAGCTCAGTTGTTATTTTAACCTGGCAAAGGCAACAGAGGGCAAACTCCCAAAAGATTATTTGCGTGTCGAACTGTCAAAGAAATCTGCATATCCTGCCATTGATTTCCATTTTCTTTGTTCTTAACTGGAGTTTGTATTCCTCACTGGCTCCTGCAGTCTTCTGATTATTCCCACGGCCCCTAGAGTATTCAGTGAGACTCCCTTTTTAAATAGAGTTGGTTTCACTTCTGCATTAGTGAAATGAAACACTTTCACTGGAGATGGGAGTCAAACAGAGAGCAATCACTACTTAAAAAAAGACACATTTTCATTGGTGAGAGTGTGAGGGAGACAGAAGGAGAGTACAAATAACAGCTAAAATGAGAGGCAACACTCATCTGGAGTTTTTGGTTAGACACAAGTTTGAATTGTTGTGTTCATCTCAAAGAATCATGGATGATTATTAAAAAAAATGTTTATTAACAATATTCTTAATTTTTTTGTGTGGGAATATAAAATGTATAATTTCATTCTTAGTTGTTGTAAAGAGGGTTCTATACTATAGAACTATAGTACTATAGGTCTCATCTGGAAATAGAAGAAACCCACTCACCTGTAAAAACTTCAACTGCTGTTTAAGACACTAATAAAGCAAATTGCACAAATTGTTTACTTATTCTTATATTTTAGTGAAATCCAACAATTCAGACATTCCATAGAATGGTCTCCATAGTCAAGTATAATTTCTATATTGTGAATACTACCCTTTCCACCCCCGAACACTAGAGGGCAGTATTGCTCTGTCAGGAACGCTATCTTAATCATTAGACTGTCTACTTGAAATATAATGTATTATGTCATAAATGCATGGATTAGTAAACAGATCACATAGGATACCAGATCATATAGGATCTGTGATCCAAGATATAAGCAGCTACTCACTGTAGTTATCCCACCTGCGGTTCACAGGTCTGACACTGACAGACTGTATTGCTTGCTCTTGTTTACGTCTGCTGCTACACCATGAGACAGGGGACAGACAGAGAAAGAAGTCACAAGGAATTTTCTTCTTCTTTTTTTGTTACACTGATCTCAGGTATCTTCTTGCCTTTTTTTACTCTCTTCCACCCTCTGTGACCATATCAGAAGATGTAAATCAACCCTGTGGTTGCCACAGTGACTCGGGTGTCAGTGTAGAGAGGTGGTGTTGTGTGGTGTGGGTGGATGTTGAGGCAGGATGTGGTAGAGGGGCCTAGTGTCAGCAATGTCAGGTTCAGCTTCCTGTGGCCTAATCACTTCAGTATGGGGCTTGGAAACGTTTGGGTAGCCTCTGTTCTGCTCTGCAAGGCTGCAGCTCCACAGCCTCAAACCTGATTTGGTTACTGACACCACACAAGTAATCATAGGTGAGATAAAGCCTTTTGCCCCCACCCACTTCTCAAGCTTTGAGGCCATAAATATTAAAGATTAGGTATAAGTATTAAGATGAGGGATGAGATCAGAGGAGGGAGAAGAAGATGTAGGGGAGTGGAACAGGAAAGACGGACACAGGGATGAAGGGAGGGGTGTGGGGCCTGGGCGATTTCACAGTCTAAGCATTATAACCTGAGGAAAGGAAATCTAGACTGCTGGGATGCATAAGTGGAGCAGAGGAGGCAGACAGAAAAGGAGAGGGAGAGGAAAAGAGCAGGAAATGTAAAGAAAATGAACTGATAGAAGGAGGCAAAGAGAGGTAAAGAGGGCAGTTGTTTTCTTAGTTTTTTTCCCTCAGTGATGATATGAAATGTGTCAATCAAAAAGAAAGACTAAAAAAAAACAGCAGAAATGAGAGAAAGGGGAAAGATGTACCCAAAATGACTGGGAGAGTGTCTGAGCACAGCTCTGAGCAGTTTGACATCCAAGTAGGTTGCATCTAGAGAGAAAATGTATGGCTGGAAGGCAGGTACGAGTTAGGCTGGGAAGTAGTGTTGGCTTGATATGAAACCAAGTCTCAAAATTTGAATCCTTGAGCCTCCACTGGCTCGACCGTATCCTACACTGTTGTTGTGCTTTCATTTATGGCTAAAACCCACAGCTTGGACAGACCTTAAACAAGTGTACAGCCATTGTATGATCTTCCACATTGAATCAGTAGCGTGCTTTTCCTTCCTTCTCATTTTCTCTGCTTTAATGACATATTTAGGCTATAGCAAAAACTTGTCACTTGGATGGTTTGTATGTTCAATTTGTTTGTAGAAGTAGAAAATAGAGAAGAAGCAGAGGTGAAAGGGAGGGTGATCTTTCCTTTGTACCTCAACTTCTGACAGCCCAGTCTGCTGCTTTTGTGATACAGCTGTTTCTATCATCCCTCTGCAAACCAGAGGGAATTTGTTTGGGCCGTCAAAGAATGGCATGAGATCTCAGATGGAGCCAGCCAAGAAATCCTGAGCTCTGTATGCCTGGGGCTACATTATGTGCAGCTGCCAGCATGTCCATATATGCATGTTCATCTTAAAGAACAGCACATCTGTAGCAACTGTATTAATGGGCATCTAAACCTCTGGATGCTCAATCTCACCCCTTCCAGTACCTGGCCCTTGGCCCACCAGGCGAAGCATCTCTTCCAGCCTGTTTATATATGTGAATGACGGTCAAAAGGTCGTGGGGATCAAGGTAATCTTAACTCTCCCAATATGTTAAAAGCTACCAGGTTGTGACAGCTGTGGTATCAGGTTTCAAATTGTTTTAGTGATTGTAACCTAGGAAAGCCACGAGGACAGCTGGATGTAGCTGAAAAACACATGAAGAAACATATGATAGAACAGGAACATAATTATATAGGAAAGGAAATATATAGTTTATTTTTTGTCATGCCTTTATAACAAGCTATGAAATAAAAGAATACAATTTGGTCAAGTGAAACTAGTCATTGGTGTTACATCTTGTTTACCCGACTGTTAAATCAATGGACTGCTATGCGAAAGCTTCCTGTACAGTGCTTTTCATGGTTGTTGCCATTACCTGCATGTGGTGCAGACACAAAAAGCGTGGATGCATCAATGTTCAGGTATGATTAATAGGGGAATGTGTTAGTCCTTGTGAAACAAGCCCTATGGGGTGTCTCTTGGTTTGTGGCGATTGAATGCTGTGAATAGCTGGATTTACACCACCAGGAAATTAGGTGATTACCTTGGAGACTGTGGGGGAACAGGTTAATGCTATGTGAACTCAGCAGGGAAGATGCCATCAATCGTCCCAAACTAAAGCCCATTACCATGGCAGGGAGTTACAGATCTGTTGTCCTGCAGAGCGTTCCGAGGCTATGAATATGTGTCATAAACAGAAATATGCACTTTTAAGGTAATCTTTCTTGCAGCATCAATCCCCTGTCTTATACTGTGTATTTTTCATTATTAGTCTAGTAAAAAAAACATTTAACTTGTATACATTCTTGCAAGTACAAACTTGTGTACAATATCGTGAGATAATCTAAGACAACAGACTGGCTGTCAACATCCCATAACCAACCAGAATTTTGTGAACATAACATGTAATGCATATTTTTAATGTGGCTAAGTAGCTAATATGTACATATGTTGCTGTTATTGGGGAGAGGCGAAATGTCCCTTACAACACCACTCAGCCCTTGCTTTACCTCCCTTGATTTTGCAAGCCTTGAGTGGTCTTAACCTTTACACGGCTAAAGAAAGTTCTTTATTCACACACTGCATGTTTCATTTATCAATGAAAGGAGTAGTTTCTTAGTCTGTTTTGGCTGATTCACTGTCTGTTGTCGAAGTTTATAGTTTCTGTTAGAGCTACAAGATGCTGCCGCTCTCTTCCACTCATCAGCTTATTGTGGATATAATGAGAGACAAAGAAAAACATCTTGACTTTATCTAAACTAACGGCTGTGGAACAAAGGGTCTCACTTTAAGAAAGAAAAACTAAGAAGGCAGACAGATGCCAAAAGAAGCTGAGTTTAAATCAATGCAATTTCCTCTCTTCACATCTCTGGCCAGAAGGACCTTTTGGAGTTTTCCACTACTTTTGCTTTTTGGAAAAACATCTTAATGCTTTGAGATATACTGTAAATTACAATGCTCATGGAGGGGCTGAACTAGTAAGAGAAAGGGAGGGTTGTGGAAGGGCATATATTTGTCTTTGTGCTAGTATGTGTCTGCTTATGTTTTTCTTAGATCAAGACACAGGCCTAAAAATCTGGTGCATTTCCTTCCCTTCAGGAAGCACTTTCATAACTTCAAATATAATAATTTCCTTTTTCGAAAGACGCTATGGATTATCCATTTGTATTTGGCTTTCTTTTATCTGTCGTCTACTCCAGCAAGCAAAGGATTGGAGAAGAAAGGGGGAGCTCACAGATAGTAAATGGTTGGACCTCTGGCCTCTGATCCTAAATGGGTTTTGATAGGTGTGGTGAATTCAGTTTTAGCTCAGGGATTATGATTTACTGCCTCTCTGGTTTGGCTTTCGTCGTCACATCCTCGGCCTATTTTCCTGTTTGTTTTGCCTTCCCTTGATGGCTACCATAGTGAATACAAAAGCTATGCAGGATAAACTGCTTCTTCCTGTTGCAATATGTACTAGTGAATTCAGTAGAAAGACGAGATTTAAATTAGATATTTATTTTAGTAGTCAAGAACCAATTGCTGAGGTTTTTGTATGCCACGATTACTCAAACATATAATAAATAAAAAGATCAATTTTAAAGGTTCATCCATCCAGTATCCTAGCTGCTTTTCCAGATAAGGGTCACGGGGGTGCTGGAGCCGACTGAGATACACCATGACCGGTCTATCACAAGTTTCAGTAAAAGTTAAAAATGTATAATAAATGTAACTAGTATCTTGTTAAATTAAAGTGGTGTGAAAAGGGTTAGTGGAGGCTTGCTAGCAACCAAAATTATGGTTTGACACTGAGGCATTCTGATATGACTTCCAGCTGCACCTGTACTCTTGTGGAAATTAGATGAGGCACCCTTTGCTCCTTATTCACAATGTTTTCTACTCATACTACTCCTACTGACATCAGGCTCTGTGTGACAAATGGGCTACCAGTAAATATATTCATGACATCAGGTAGCTGCAAAGTTTGTATTGTTATTGACTAAATTGCTAACATGAAGAAACTGATGATTTAGTGCAATTATACAGCAGTAGTTTCAAAAGCAGTGCTAGCATTAAAGCTACCAGTGTGATGTATTCAGTTCTAGTACAGTGAAATGTTTGTGGAAAGTAACCAGAACAAAGACTCACAATGGTGCATGGATAACAGGCATTCTACTGACCATTATAACTATCCGCCCAGCATTATTTTGCTAATGATCTGATTCCATTGTTTAATGAATATAAGTTGCAGTTTGGCAATTAACCAACCAACCAATACACCTAATATTTATTAGTATCTAAATTTATCATGTTCTTTTCTCTCTTCTCTTTCCACTCACCCCAACCGGTCGAGGCAGATGGCCGCCCACCATGAGCCTGGTTCTGC
>JAUYWH010000005.1:11044412-11088288 GCA_034779795.1 Ctenopoma multispine | reverse complement strand
CCTGAGATGACCTGTGTTGTGAATTGGCGCTATATAAATAAAGTTGAATTGAATTGAATTGAATTGAATTGAATCATGTAGCATGCATAACTTCGATATATCAATTTGTGATCCAACCTTCATGGAGGTCCTTGAAATTTCGATGTTTGCCATATGCCGTACCGCTCACTCCCAGACCTTTTTGTTTCTCAACAGCTGATCAGCTGCTTGTTTAATTCACCTGAAAAAGATTGTGACCATTTTGTGTTTTTCATGTGGTATCGGGTCAAGACTCAGGTCAGACACTGTTTGACAATAATAAAATTAGTGAGATACACTTAGCACTAAAGCATGATATGTAGGAATAGAAACAGTTTGTCAGTTTGTGCCATGGCACCAGAGTGCAGTGGTGAAGTAAGAACTGCTGTATGTTCAATAACATTTAGTGTTTAGTGCTGTGCAAGAAATCCAGGGCTTATTCTATTAGCACCACAATTAAAGTTTGTGACTAAGGTAGCAGCTTTAGGAAACAGTAATTTGAAAGGCTGTCCTACAGGAGTGCATGCCCAGAAGAAATTGCATATGAAACAAGTTGTGCTACCTCTACATGTACTGTCCAACAACAGCATCATTTTTTTTATCTAATGGTGATGTACAGATTGCATCAGAAGATGAGATGCACAACCATAAACATCAAGCAGTTGCAGCTTCCATGTTCCTCTTTAAAAACTAATTTACTCCCTACATGGAAGTAGCCATTTTTTTCTATTTGAGTAACCTAATATAGTGTTTTCACGTATCTATAACAGAAAGGTTACTACTCTGATTGACAGCGTGAGCGTGAGTTTTGTGATTGCTGAATAGTTTTCACTATAACATTTTCTTCAGTCTTACATTATAGTACACAGCAATTTATAGTGAATTCAAATGCTGTGACTTAATCCATATCACACACAATCATCATACAGTATGTTATCGTAATGAAGCCCAACATGTGAGCGCCTCAGAGAGAAAGTTTACATGTTGGCTGCAGTGTAAAAAAAACAGAATATTCATCAGACTTAACAAGCAGAAATGATCTGACTGTATAAGTTGTATACTAGCAATTTTGACATACTCCCCCAGTGTGGAGCCTTGAAAAGCATTGAAAGTGTTACAATTGTGAAAATATTTGCGTGTGCATGTGGACAGGGTGTGAAAGAGGTACACCACAGAATGTTTATGTACGTGTGCCTGATTAACGTCTGACTGTAAATCAGACGGGGAGCGGAACTGGTGATGGCAGTTTGTGTAGCCACACCACACATCTAAGCACAGCAGCTGCTTTAGACATTAACGGACACCCCAGCACAATTTCAAAGCATTTTTATTATATTTATGGAACTTCAGGCTTTCTGGGTGTACCAAGCCTTTTATGTTGGCCTATTATTGTTCTTCATGTAGCAGTCAGAGGTTGATGCCAATTCCTCACAGTCAGTTAGCAAAGGTCTATTTGAAAATGTGCAATTTTATGCCAACATTCAATCTTCACACAAGGAGAAATTCCTTCTTCGATGAGCCACACATGCCAATTTCTCATTGACAATTGCCTCAGAAGACCAGCATGCAGTGTAGCCACATGGAATGTTGATTAAAGCATCCTGAAATTTTCCTATTGCTAGTTTTTTGCTAAAATGTATTTAGAGAGAAGTTGATCACTGAAAATCACTGAAGATTACACATGATGATTAGGGGAAGTACAGGAAACCAAAAAAAATGAGTAGTATAATTATAGCACAAAATAAAGTTCTTAAATGCATGAAACATAAGTTGAAAAGAAAGATTTTGATCTTTAAATGCATTGACAAAAGTTAGCTCAGGTCAGGTCAAGCCAAAAAAGTCAAATTTACATCTACCTATTTTATAGCACAGGTTGAGGATTTAGTGGCTTTTAAGAGTAGACATCATAAAACAATTAAATCTGAGAGCAAACAAATGTTGTTGCATTTGTCCAAAACCAAGTTTGCTTGGTATCTACTTCTGGCAGAGCAGGGCTTTGATTGTCCCACACCCATTTTTCTCTTCAACCTTTTTTTTTTTTCATTTTCATCCCAATTGCTTCCCCTCCCTGTCCTATTGTTCCAGCGACGTGGCGTGAACAGAGCTTCCTGGATTCCCACTCAGCGAGGCAAAGGACAGCGCTCCCTGCCAAGACACCTTATCTGTGCCTGGCAGCCTGTAGACAGGATGGAGGGTTGGGGGTGGGTTGAGGGTATAGGGGGGACTGGAGATGGCAAAGGCTACAGGATGGAATGGGAAAAGTACAAAAAAATGCTTTGGTGGAGATGTAGAAGTAAAAAAAAAAAAAGTTCAAGTGCTGTACAAAGAAGCTGATATCAAAACTGTTTTCCACTTCAATACAATAAACCAAAAAGTTTGAGAAAGTAATTTTACGTTAATCTACCACAGTTCAGAGATGACTGCAATCTTAGTACAGAGGTTAGACAGTCAGTGGCAGGCATTTGCTGAGCCCACCGCAAGACCCACTTAACACTCCAGCATTAACAGCTTCAACATGTTTGTACAACAGTGACTACTGTAAACATTCAGATCTGTTGAGAAATGAAAATGACAGGCTAGAAGCTTTTCAGTGTGTATATATTTATAACCCTCTGTAACTGCAAGACCAACTCTAACTGCAACAGTGACATGTTTTTGACCTGGTGAATTGTCAGCAGCTACAGTAGATGTGTAATGTAGTGAGTTACAGATGTTGCACAGAACCAGACGGTAAGCAGCAGGACATAGAGGAGAGTATGAAGAAGTTTTTTTAGGTTAGCTGTTACATGCAAGACACTCACACTTACACAGAAATTAGTGAGAAATGAAACATCCAGATCTGTAATTTCGCTTGGATTCTTTTACTGTTGATCATTTTACACAGAGGATGGGGGCTACAGATCTACTGGTTTCAAATAATATTGTTATAATACGGCTGTGTAACTTTTGGCTGGCTATATGATAAATAAATGATAATCATCAGAGATGTATAACTCCACAACGATCTGAGTGAATGTTTTGTAGCTAGCAGCAAAATGTGGCCCCTTTCAGATAGTAAATAAATAAAGCGGCACTGTGTCTTTTGTTGCTTACATAACCACAAACTATCAGGTACATACTTTAGAGACACAGATCTGACATTTGACTGTACTAGAACTGTGTAGGTCAGCTTTGATTGTAGCACCACTTTTGAATATACCACTAATAATAAATAATTACACCACATAGAATAAGTAGCAAACAAACAAACAAACAAACAAACAAAAGACTAATCAAGATACTAATTTTGTGCCTGGTGACTAGTAAGACAATGGCTGTGCGAGAGGTACAGCAGTCTATTCTTTGACACCTGTCTGTCCAAATGTAGGACACCTGTCATTTATCATGTTGGACATGATGAATGAAATGAGTGAAAGTCTCACACATTCTCTGTCAGTAGAGGTAGATGGATCTAAGGGCATAATTTCTCTGTTTTCTTTTGGCTGTTCGAAAGCCACATGGTTGCCAACTGGTGACTTTTAAAAGGCAAATGTCTAATTAAAGGCACAAAAACAAGGTCTTGTTTGGCAGTAGGATGATTCATTGGTTCCCTCTGTTGGAAACTGATAAGGTTGATTTATTTGACTTCCCAATTCTCTCTTGATGTCTTTCTGTTGTTTGTTTTCTTTGGATTGGCATTGAAGCTTGACTTGACATTAAATTGATTTTTAGGTGTGAAGACGATTGAAAGTTCACCGTTTTGCTCCAGTTCAAACTTGATTGGCTGATTGTGTGTGTACATGTGTGTTTGTGTGCATACATGAGAAGAGATCTCTCCAAAGATCCAGGAAGGTCTATGGGGACATTGTTTTCTGTGGTTTTGGGGACAAAAAGTGAGAATCACAAAAAGCTGGCACAACTGTAGTCAGCACCAGCTATAGCCTGTGGCCTGCTGCTGCGCCCCTGGGTTTAAGCCCAAGGATGAAATATGGAAGCTGTCTATATGTGGGCGTCTTAAATGTACCATGTGTTTATGAATTTTTTAGATTTCTCTGTGTACTAAAAAGAGGGAGCATGTTTTCAGAATCAGACAATATTTTTTCAGATACTATTCCCATTCTGATTTCTTAATTCCTTTTGTTAGAATAACCTAAAATATCTAAAATGTTTTAGTTTTTGCTTTGTGATATTGTATATTGTATTGTTTTGTGATATTATAAATAACTTCCTGTGACATCAGAACAAATAGTTTTTTGCAAAGCATTCCCATGCTAATTACTTAATAGTGAAACACAGTGTGTATACATACAGTATAATGGGAATGTTTTGCAACTGTACATTAAAAAATTGTAAATTCTTTGACTGAGCTTATTATACAAGAATATATATATAATATATAAGAACAAATCCCCTATGATCCCCTTGCCACACTGACATGAACCATATCCTCTGGAAATGTTTTAATAACAATAAAAATAAAACAACATTATACAAATTTTTTCCTGTTTTGGAAAGAGCAATTTTTTGATTTTATTCCCTCTAGAATTAAACATATTTATTAATTGTCTCATTTGAATTTGGCCACCATCTTAAAAATCAATTCATATAAATGCCATGATAGACAACATTACACTTACAATTACATACAGATATGGTTAAGGAAAAAGAGTAGGGGGAGAAATAAAATAGAATAATTAAACACACTCAGATTGCCACAGAGAGCTTTTATCCCTCCTATCCACCAGCTTTTACACCATCTGGTGTGCTAATTCATGGCATCATCTCTCAACACGCAGTGTAAATCCCAGGAAATGACAACTACTAACTGCAACTAGGCCCCATATTTATGTTGACATGTAGCTATCATATACATCCACTAGATGTCAGTCACGTTCCCTAAATGTTCTCTGTGTATTGGTCTTGCATTGGCCAGTAGAAAATGAAACGAATGTCTATTATCAGAACCACTTTGTGACAGTATACTTGGCTGTCTTTGATGTGATATGCAGATGGAACCTCTTCATTTACTTCAACAAATGTTACTTTTATTCCACCTCTCACATGTTTTTCCTCTCATTCCCTCTCTACATCACTGCCATATTACAGTATTTGTCTTATGTTTTAAGACAAATACTTACAATATCACAGCCTGAAGTGTTCAGAAATTATATAAAACAGATATAAAAGATATAAACAGCATCGGTAAGAACGGAAATTCGAGGGAGAGAGAACGACTATAGGGACAATAATGAACATGGTTCTGTTTTATCACCAGTTTGTTTGTTTGTATGTATCATGCAGGACTGTGTGAGACAGTAAGAGTGTAGGGGGGTGTCACCTGTCTGACAGAAACTGCCTGCTACGTTTCTGTGGACATAAATGCACTTATGTATAAATTAAAACCAATAGATGAAACTGACCAAGCTAATAATGTGATTAGAATACTTAATACATAATCAAAATTATTTTGTAATTATTGACATTGGCGAATGATATTTCAAGGAAGTAAATGTATTTTTGGTGTGACTATGAATGGCAGATGTCTCCTTTATCAGTTACTGTGGTTAAGCAGGGGTGTTCATAAATTCTGCTCCCAAATAACAACAAAAAAGACAGGATGGATTAAAGATCAGGTAGTATTTAATGTAGTAGACATGGTCACTGCTGCATATTTATCCTTCTGAAATCTTTCCTTCCTTCCTCCTCCTTTTTTCTGTCTTTCCTTCTTTCTTTCTTCTTCTGTCCTTCCTTCCTTCCTTCCTTCCTTTCTTCCTTCTCATTCCCTCTTTCCTTCCTTCCTCCCTGCCTTTCACACTTTCCCTAACCTCTCGGCTCTCTCTCTCAGTGGGACCTCGTGCAGACTCTACCCAAACACTGCTCTTTTGTTTAGGGTTGGGCAAGCTCTCTGTCTGACCACTCCCTAGGCCTAATCGTCACTGAGTTCTTTCCAAATTGCTATTACTGATAAACAGAGTTGGCTGATGGGGACAAGTGATTGCACAGGCCATAACGGGCAGTATCTGGCATCAGCCTAATTGTCACAAACAATCTGCCTCATTTCTTTACCCTCACTACTAAGGAGTGATTGCGCTGAGCACACTTAAGGGGCAAAGCATTTATGAGCCCACTCATTTGGGACTACTTTGTGCTCTCTAGTGTTTCTCAAGAAAATGTTTGTCTCTTCAACAGTCTGCGTTTTGGGATTGTCTCTAAACAGTTGCTTTAGTCTCTGGTGATAAAAAGCCTCCACTAAGAGTTGTTTTGATTTGTCATCAGAGATGGAGGGAAAAATATTCAGTGAGTATGACACACAAAATGTAATGTTTGATGTTCTATTTCCAGGATGCTGTGGGCAAATTCTTCTTTTAAGTTTTATTCTGGCTCCATTAATTATTTAATGATTGTTTTTCTTGTATCTGTCATTTGTACATTTTCTACATAAAAAAAAAGACTTTAGCAATACATTGCCTCACGGTCTTACTGTTAATTAACAATTGCACATTTGGGAGCTGCCCAGTGAAACCACGGCCTAACGTACACTTCTTGTCATCCTGCATCAGGTAACTTTGTTGCTCAAAGGTACAAAGACTTTTCCTATTCCCAGACTAAAGCAACAACATTCCTGTCACAAGCCTTTTTTTCTCCTCTTTATACCATCATGATTCACTATTTAGAATTATATGAGTCCCACAGTTTCACAAGTCCTCATTCTGCCCAGATGTCAATTTAAGTAAATGTGCTACATGGGACTTATATGAGGTTTTTAAAGCTACTGGTGCACAGATCATACAGCTAGAGTTAAAATGAGTACTAGCACCTTCTACATGTATTACATGTCTGTATGTGTGAGTGAGGTTCAGGATTAGAAAGACGAAGCAATGACCTTGTTGTCTCCTCATCTCTCCTTCAACCTCAACAAAGCCTGAACCTGTCTCAGAAGAAAGAGAGAGGAAATGACCCAACTTGAACAGGAAATGCTGCAAGGTGACCAGTAGCAGTCTACAGGGAGGTGGGTTTGCTGTACTGTTATGGATGAGTGTGTGCATATGTGTGGCAGACAGAGAGGTTTTGGTTTGTATTGGCCTACCTCTGGTCCTGCTTAGACCACTGTTTCAGCAGTTTGGGGCAGGAAACAGCTGTGGAGAGTGAGACAGAGTTAAAAGTCTGCATATAGCCATTTCAGGGTTACAATGTGCTTCTAGCCAATATCAATCAAATTGTGTAAAGCTGGACTTTTACTGAGCTAGAAAACCACATCATGTTAACACATTCATACAGACACGGGCTTAAGTGTGCTGTCAGTCATGGTACAAAATATTTGACCACCCCAGCAAAGGTGGATCTTGTGATTATGAATTCAGCAGTGGCTTCCAGAGGTATTTTCATCTCAGTGAGTGAAAAACTGGCAACTCTGCAAGTTTGTGCACTTGATTTATGTGTTTTCAAGATGAAAGTGGTCTGAATAAGCAACTAAAATATCAAGCAGACAAGGGGCTAAAAGTGTAATAAAGATGAATGAAGTCTTGAGTAAAACGAGGACAGAGTCACTGAAATATTTTGAGCTTCACAGCTTGCAATGAGGACGTGTCACTTTCTGGGCAAATAAGTCAACCCCCCCCACCCAACCGGCCACATCACCACAATTGACTGGGTGGCTTTTCTGCGACTTTTTGGCCTTGACACTTAGCATGTCTTCACCTAATCAAAACCATAATACTACATACTGAGAAATTGCAGCCTGTGTGCATCTGATCATTCAGGATGTTGGCAGGATGGTATTTATGAAAAATGGACACGGACGTGCTCTATTCAGCAGCCTAAAGCAAGTCATTCATTCTACCTCTAGCTAGCCCTCTTCAAAAGCCGTGTCATTTTTAAGTAGGCAAGTCTCAAAAGCCTGTTGTCAGGTAAAGGTGAAATATGTCACTTGTATCAGGCCTGTAGGCAATAACAGCTTTCACAGATGCTGCAATAACAAAATAATCAGAACTGGCTTCAATGAATCAGTCCAATATGAATTTGAATGACTTTGAAATATCTATTAAAGTTTAAGGTTTTAGTTTTCAACCAGAGTGCATCTTATTTTTAAAATTATCTTTTAATTCATTCATTAATTCAAAATTTGCAACATTTTATGTAGAGCTTGTGCACAGAAACATTACATTTAAATGTAATGCAGTTTACACTGACACTGTTTTAGCAGTTAAATATTATGAGTTCTGTTATGAGGTAAAGTTTACTTGAATGTTATTATACTAAATTACATCATATTATGTGCAGCTCTTGGTGTTTCTTCAAGCTACATTTGTTGTGTGGCTTGCCTGTGTTAAAAGTGTTTATCTGCGTGTTTAAAACTGCTGGACCAATATTGAGCTTAGAAAGATTAAAATCAGAAAAAGTGAAACTCCAAACTTTTCTGAGTAATGTTCAACCCAAGGGTTGGGAGACTGGGAGACATTAGCAGGTAACAAGAGAAGCCCCCTTGGGACAACGGGAAGGAGCTGGTGGTGAGACCAGTGAAAGATGCTGTCAGTCTCCACATCCATGACCTCCACATATTATTCCTTGTAAAACTCCACATAAACGAATACAACAAGAAAGACACCACAAAAACAAAAGCTTAGTCCCAGGGGATCCCCAACATGAGCCAGCCAGACATATTGCTCATAATCCATTTCTTGTCAGATCAGTTTAAAATGCTCATATATTAGCTCAGACCTATTTCTGTCACCCTGTCACCTCCTGGCTCTAGTTTTTAATGACTGATCTAAAAAAAAGACATGCTTGCTCAATAGCTAATAACAAATAGTTAATCTGTGGCGTTTTTTAATAATCATCTGACATTAACTTGGAGCATCTGGCAGTGGTATTTATTGAATGATCTGAAATTTCATTGTATCTGTTATCCAGCTGTGGAGAGTGCATCAGGCAAGTTTTCTGCTACACTTCGGAAGCCAATGTTACTGTCTCTCTGTTTCCCAGCTCTGACTTTGTCCATTTATCTCAGTACTTTGCTGTCTCACAAAAGTATATTCATTGAATAGAAAATGGCAACAACTTATTGTTTGGTAAAAATCATGCTACTATTTGTAAGCTGAGCATGGATCAAAAGTATATAGCTTTACAATGGGAATAAATCACTCTATTGTAATATGTACAGAAAGAGCCAATAGGTAGCACTGTTAATGCCGTAGGACTACCTTTTGTACATATAGATGCTTCATTACCACAATGCCCTGGGACTACTAAAATGATTATTGTTATTTAGTTCACAAATCAGTGTTTTGGATCACTGTACAAGTCCAGTCATAGGAGCAGACTCTCTAAATTGCTATTTACAGCACTCTATGTTCAAGTTGTAAATTATATGACCAGTTTGAGGGCTGGCTTGAAAGCTCTTTAATGGCTCTCAATCAATCTCAACATTTTTTGTGGAATACAATTTGTTAAAGTTAAATTCCTTGCAAAGTTAGAATTCCCACATGTCTAATAGGAAGCTCAACCTAGAATGGCAGATATAAAAATGGGTCACTTTGAGAAGGAAGCTGTAACTCTGAACTCAGCCATTCCCAAATCCTTCAAACTGACAATGAATTCATGACATACATTTTTAAACATGTTTTTTAAACAGTACACCACCGCTGGTTTTGGTGTCTTGCTCAAAGGCATTTCTGCAGGGCGGATGTTTGCCATCGTGGCTGCATGAAATCTGTTATTTTGTGGATTCATTAGCTTAGTGTTGCACAGTTCAGTAAAGTCATTGCAGATTTTCTGTAACCTCCTTGCTTTCTCTACATTTGAGAAAAAGTTGTTAATGTGGATTTTCCCAGAGCCTTCAATGAACATGATTTTGTTGTTCCAGCACTCATAAACAAGGTGGAGGTAAGAAAAACATAAATAGTTTCCAAGGGGCTGTATTTTACACACATACACACACAATTTAGTTTAGACTTTACCAATGTAAATAGAACCTCTACTTTTGCATGCCACTTCCTTTAGCCACGCTATTCTCTTCAACAGGCACAAATTGGAGCTTGGAACTGCAACAACAACACACACATATACAGATGCAAACATTGCATACTGAATGCGTCTAATATTTACAGACTGTCTGTCTAGTGAATCTGGCCAAGGAGATTTGTCTGAATCCTGCCTAAGTCACGCTACACCCAGATCTGTGGAACGCCACTCCCTCTGTCTCCTTCAGGATGAAACCTTTAGAGATGACCTGGGTATGCCTCAGAGAGCAACACATTTAACTTCAGCAGTCTATTTATACCAGAAAAGACTAAATTAATAAGGCATACATTAAAATACAACAAGAAACCACAGAAGGGAGTTGGTGTGGGATGAAGTGAAAAACTGAATCTGAATATCTTTAAAAGATAGTACATGCCCATTATAAAAATCCTCCCCGTGTATAATTAAGTGTAACAAGTTCTGGGTGTGTGATATGTATGCAGTAGTTTCAGTTTTGAAGTTCACTTTTAATTTTTGGTTCTTTGACTCAATGTGCTTTTACACCACTCGTCATAAAGATAGGCTAAAAATACTTGCACTAATCTTGAGCTGTCATTTCCATTTTGTTAATTAGATTATTTTTTTTTGGTGCTCCCCTTATTCAGTGTAGACTACTATGCAGAGGTCGGTGACAGAGCTTCTGAAGAATGTGCGTTAAATCTTATAATACGTGGCCCTGTCTGACTTAGTTTGGTGTCAGTGTGGCACGTTCCAGCGGGTGCACGTTAGGACCTCACTGGATCACAGTCTGTTTCTGTTGGACCACTGGGCCACATATTTGAGCCACATGTGTGTTTGAGACACATAGCCCAAATGAAACGCACATTGGGTTTCAGAAGTGCTGTGTCTGCAGTTGCATTCCTGGAAGCAGACTCACAGGCTGACAAAGAGGGGATGACTGTCACGACTGAAATGGTATTCCAGGGAATTATTTGATGGACATCTCACTATTATAGTTTTATTTCTTTTTGAATAGTTTGGAAGCTTTGCTACTGTGTCTGTTTTCCACGTCTTGTTGCAGTGACTATCATTTGTTGACAGAGGGCAGCAATAAGCCATTAAAAAACACACATACTCAGTTTTGGTCTCAGACCAGAACCACATGCCAAAAACAAGCCATGAAGTTAAGCTGATCACACTCTACCTAATTTGTACAATTTAACCTTGTTTGATTCATTGGTTGAAAATTGTCTGTCTGAGGAGTGCTAAACCACCATTTGGTTCATCTCCAGAAGCATATTTGAAGATCTGCCAGCCATATTTGAGGTTGTTAGCACATTACTGTATTAAAACAATATGTCAGTTTGGAGCATGACTTAATTTGAGCAACAAACAACAATATACTGGTTGAACTATCTTGATATTGTTCAACAAAGTCAATGTCTAGGTGAGTAACAGAGGTTAAAACACACTAGCAACCTTTTGTCTTAACATTTTTTCCCTTACATCTATGGGATTGTTGTTCTGGCCTCTTTTTAAAATGACAATCTTCCATATACAAGACTCAAATGGTCCTTGTGTGCCCCTCCTTAAGAGTTTACATCACCCTAGACCTGGGGTGTAAAAAGTAATCTTCTCTATGAGAGGCTGCAGGAACAACAGTCATAGATTTCTCTTTTTGTCTTTAGGTTATCACTCAGACTGACCACAGTGCGGCTCAAGTTCATTTGTGTGCTGCTGATTCAAAACACTAATGTTGCTGTCAGTTAAGCGCCTTGTTCGTGAGGCGCTTCACTGTTCGTGAACTGTCAGTGTCTCACTCAGACACTGACAGTTCACGAACAGTTTCATTTTTACTGGAAACTACGTGAGACTTTGTATGAACTGTAATTGAACTTTATAAATTTACTTTACAAATATTTTATATACTGTTTACGATACTTCTTCAAAATCGCATTAACAGCAGATGCAACTATGATATGGGTCATGTAGTGGCCTGATCCATCAACATTGCATTCAGAGTTCATGTCAATGACCAGCAATCCCTGTGACTTAACATTATTTTGTTAAATAAATGTTTTCACAAAGGACAGCAGGCTTCCTAGCTGGGTGAGTGGAGCCTGTCGTGCAGGACATAGGTAGAGCAGAATTAAATAGATTATAATCCTGCAAGAACTATTAGTATTTCCGGTGTTCTCCGGTGTCCGTTCTTGCTGTCTTCTTAAACAGAGGTTACTTGGGTACAAAGGGAAAGGAGGTGGGTGGGGGTTCATTCTTGCTAAGGTTCATGTACTCGAGCTTGGCATTTTTTGTATTTACATTGCTTGATGGTCTCAGTAGATCTGTTTATGATATTCCCCCCTCACTGTTTGTTTGTAGTTCTTTCTTCTCGGCTAATGCGCTATCTCTCCTCTATCTTCCACCCTCTTTTTCTCTTTCTTTTTATCTCTCTCTCTTCTGTCAGTGTGATCTTAGGTTTCCAAATTATTTTTAAAAATATTTTCTTTATTGCCCTATCTCATTAAACTACACCGCATCTGACATACTTAACTCAATGATATGTTTTTTGTGCTGTATCTGTATCTGTAAAAAACAAACAAAAAAACACTGCTTGCTTCTACAGCAGTTTAGATTTTTGACAAAAACATCGCTGGGTGTTTTGACTATAAGTGAACACAGACAGAAACCAGAATGTCTATGACTGTAGCAACAAATCTATTTCCCATGGCAAACCCGTAAAAAATAGGCTACAACATTTTGAAGCAGATCCATTACCACTGCACACAGTTTACTTTTAACTGTTTCAGCCCGTCTGTCCCACACCTGGTTGCTGAACAGAGCATGGTCTGTTCTGCGCTCAGACAAATCTGCCGAGCCATACGGAAAATAAATCAGCACCACATTCATTACACAAAAAAAAGCTGTGGGCAGATTTATTTCATTATTGGTTCTCTTTTATTTTTAGATTCTGCTTAGCTTTTTCCCCTCTACTCTCTACTTTCTCCCCCTCACATACAGGAATTTAACTCTCTGAGGTAATCCACCATCTCATTCATTTTGACTCTTTGAGCAAAGGGCCTCAGCTATGCTACACCAGTGGATCCTCTTCAAAGGGAACCAGCAAATTGGTTTTGTGTCTCCACCTCTTTGCTATCTCTTGTGCTTTGGGTTGTGAGGTGCTGGACCAGTCACCTAAATTGCTGCATAATGACCCAGTGAAATGTCCCCTAACATGAGAGCCTGGGTGCTCTGAAACAACACAGACAAACCTGCACAAGTATGCAACTCTGTTTATGGAGAGGCAAACCCTCACAGAAATAATCGGCCTATTAGGGTAAGATATAATTGAAGTGTGCTATCTGTTTTCCCTCTTTACCTCCACTTAGGGTCTTTGATACAATTCCCATGCCCTGTCCCCCAGTGACAGCAGTTCTATGAGATAAAATCCATACCTCACTAATTCTCTCTCTCTCCCTCTCTGTTTTTCTGCCATGCAGCAGAATGATAATTGTTGATGTGTTATCATTCTGACTTGTGCGACTAGTGCACACTGAGGTCATAGTACAGAAAAACTGTGAAACCACAGCACCTAAATCTGTAATTCTTGTGAAAACAAAACACAGAGGTAAGACAGTTTCATTAAAAGCCTTGAAATACTGTGTTGATTTTGATTAACACTCCCTTTCCTTTTTGAAACTGCAGAAACGTTCAAATAATGGCAATAAGTCATGACAGCAACATTTGAAAAAAACAATTAGTAGCTTTGACTGATTAATCCAGCAGTATCATGACTGATGAAAACATATCACACATTTTACACAAATCATGGCCTTGTCTATGTCCTCCCAGCTGCTGACAGTACAAGTGACTTTGAACCCCTATCAGCTCCATCCTCTCAGCATCCTCTGAGGAAGGAAGCAGGACAGGCTGCATTAGTCCTACACAGTTTTTGCACCGCCATCTCCTACAGGGGCACTAGTTATTTTTGGACCAAGGGCAGATCACATTACAACTGAGAAAAGACCTCTCAAACAGGAAATCACCCAGCACGCCACCCAGCAGCTCCTGCATTCTTGGCCCTCACCCTGTTTAAATGAACGCTGGTTGGTAATACAGCCCCATTTGCAGACAGTGATCATAGAGAGGAAAGCCCAACAGAACAAGGGAGCCATCTTCTATTCAACTCCGGATGACCTCTTCCCCCACTGTAGCCTTAGCACATAAAACCTGTCAGTGCTGTATGACACAAATATACATCACCACACCCAGCAAATTCAGGCGTGCAGTGGTTTGCAGTACTTGAGCATGATATTCTATGCATATTTCTATGTAGAATTTGTCATCCATCAACATACATTTAGGCAAGCAAACATAGGACTGAAGCCATGCTTGCATGTTGTACAGTCTGGATTCTCAATTTGTGATTTTTGTGTACTCAAAAGCATTTTAATTTATGCTTTTCTTGGAAAATTCCTCACTCAGTACAGCAAAAAAGAAACAATATGCCACAATGCAACAAAACCTGCATCTCTCTTAGTCCAGATTCTAATTTTAAATATGACTTGTGATTGATTTGTATTTCTTACATCATATTTTATTGTGTTGTGTTGTTTGTGCTAATATAAATGGACACATAGAAATCAGCACACAACTCCACCGATCAGTGTAAAAGTGATCAGTGAGTAAAGCTCATTTTACAGTTTTTCACAATAAGACAGGCTAATGCTTGCACAAACTATGAATTAATCCTAAAATGCTTTTAGGAGGAGAAAGTAAGATTAAATCAAGCTTCTACATGACTGAAATATTTTCTGGATCATTACTGTACACCAACAAGACAGTGTATAACGAGTCATGTGTTTTGCTATTTGTTTCATATGAACATTCCTGGGGTTAGCTGAAAAACCACACAGTTATTATGTGGGAAATATCAAAGGCTGGTGCGGCCACCAGGGCTGAAGTAGAGAGTGTGGGAGGTTTGTGACATACCCCCCAATTTCTCTCCATCTGCCCACTGAAAACATGCATTTACTGTATTTGTGTGCGTGAGTGCAGCTTTTGTGCATGAATCCTGCATTGAATACAATGTGCCTTCCTAGCAGCCTATTTCAAAAATCATCATACCTGTTATAAACAGTGTCTGATTATTATTAAATCAAGATCTGGCCTGTGCCAAATTAAAACAAATCTGACAGATCTTGGCAGAGCACATTTGTTTGTCTGTGCATCCATGTATGAGAAAAGGAATGTGTGCCATTGCTCGGTTTATTGGTGTTCACATCAGTCTGACCTCACGGTGTAAAGGACTGTTTCTTCACCATTATTTCACCAGCTCAGGTTACACACCACCCATCCAGCCTAGGAGAAAACAAGATGGAGGTGACTGATGGCTGAAATGGTCCAGCTTTCTCACATGCAAATTAAGAAATGTGTCCAATCTCCACAACACCACTCAGCAGTTGGTATTCATTATGGGTTGTTACGTATGAGCAAGTTCACATGAACACGCATATATTTAGTACTTAGCTTTTTAAGCATAAAATTAAGTAGTTATATACAGACAACTATATTTGTGGAATTGAGCTTGTCAGCTAACAACTGATCCCTGGCCTGTAACTTCGACATTAAAACATATGCAACCATACCATCTCAACACTATCACATCTATGCTATAAATGTGCATGTCAACGTGAGTACAGTCCCCCAGCTTTTAATTGTCAAGGGAGATACCCTGTGGTGCATGGTTTCAGCTCAACAATGATCATTGTTGGCCTTGAAAATCGTGACTGTTACTTGCACCTGTGTTACTATATATATATACTGTATATATATATATATATATATATATACATATATATATGCGTATTCATAGGTCTGGTTTGCAGAAGAATGAACAACACAATCCCTTTGTACGGAAATTACCAAACACACATATCAGCAGCTGAAGCTCTGGAGCCATTTTTTTTAAGCTTCTTTTATGACCATTAGCATCACAAGGAAGATAATGGGTGTAAAGACATATGAAACTATGCATGGGAGGTGTTGCATATCTTGTCATAAATGTTATTCATTTTATTGCTCACATTAAGAACCAAATGGTAGAAATTGAAAGTATTTCCAACTATGCACAATGAATGATACACTGGTATCCATCCACTCTGTGGAAAGCATAGTAGATGGGTGCGCTAGAAGAAAAGCACAGAAGCTAACTATAAATAAATAGATTAAAGGTGAACTTCTCCCTCATACGCCTTGGGTACAGCGCATTCATTGGTTGGAAGGTACAGAGAATGAGGAAGAAGGAGTCAACCACCTCCTCTTCATTTCATTATTTCCCCAGTCCCTCCACACTGCTGCTGTCCCAGAACCCACCTTCATTAAAACTCACTAGAGGGTTATGAATGGGCCTGTCTGGCCCACTGCATGGCCTTGAAATCCCAGCTGGTTCCTATTACAGACTTTCAGACACTCTCGGTGAGTGTGTGCTTGTGTGTGTGTGTGTGCGCGCATGAGTGTGTGTGTGGGTGGGTGAGAGAAACAGAAAGAAAGAGACAGAAAGTGCTCAGTCATCTGACACTGAGTGGTAACAGGTTCTGGTTAATCCCTGGCAGGTAGCTTTGATGAGACACAGAATTCAGGTGCTGCCAGAGGAGACTATGAGGTGGGGTAACCGAGGGGAGTGATGTAGGCAGAGTGGAGGTGGAAAAAAGAGATGTAACCCTTGTTTTCAGACCTTATAGGGTGTCCATCTCAACCTTCATCTTTTTTCCTCCTCCTGATCCCATCCTCCTCTTCATCCTTGTTTTTCACTTCCTTCTTCCTCCTGCTTTCACTTACACCCACCCCTTATTCACATCACTCATGTCTCTCACTGGCTTTCCACTCTTCTTCTTTCACCTGCCTGTCCTCTGTAATTTATAGTAATAAATAAAAAGTGTTGTCTTCCTTTTGGTAAGAACTTATTTTACTGGCTGTGATCCAAACACAAGGATGAGATTTCGGGCCCCAAGCCAGACATTTTGGGCCCATTTTTATGAAAGTGTATAAATCTGAGTGAGCCACAGAGGGGAGGTATATGCTCAGTCCCATGGCCTTTTGTTCTCATGTTGTTCTCTTATTGCAGCAACAGGGGGTTAAGGGCTGTTCAAATGAACAGCCAATGCTACAGTTGTTTCATATATCATCCAAAAACGGGTAACCGTGATGTATGCCTGCGTTTTAATGCTCAATTTGTTCAGTAGAATAATGGGAGTTACAAGATTATCATCATTATGAATCATAAATCCATTTAATCTCATCCTCTCTGAATAACATTCCTTAACATTTCTTATTGCTGTAAAAATGCTTGAAAAGAGCAATTAGTGTACATTCAATTCATAAGGACAAATAGAAAACAACCTAACAGCATGACTGGTGTAAAATAGTACAAGTCATATTTGAGTCATATGTCTATTGAAGAATGTCAGCCCTCTTTGAGTGACCGATGCTAGGAAGTTTTTAATCTTAGTGGTCATGGTGGGACAATGAGAGAAAGAGATGGAAATGTATCAGTAAGTTGACTTCACTCGTGCTGCCCTACCCTCACAACTTTGTATTCCCAGGCCTGAGTAAATCGCCTCACTTACATTGAGGTTTACATTCTCATGCCCTCCAATCCACCAGAACCCCAGCACCCACCCCCTCACAGACAGATTTTTTTCTTTCCTCTCTTTCTTTCTCCCATCAGCAACACCCCCATTCACAAAGGCAATCTATCCCCCTCCACACCCCACCACACCCCAACTATCCTAAACTGCTACACAGTGCAACACATGTGCTACCAATTAGGTTTTCTTTTGTGAAGAAGTGAGGCTCCTAAGACCACTGCCTCCTTCTTGTATTCACACACCCCCACTTTAGTTCTCATGAACACATACATATACAAAACATTAGGCACACTCCTTTAATATTGCAAGTCAATATTAAGGGATTCATTTGATGTTTGATAAATATTTACGTGTAAAGAGAGAAATTAATAGGTGGTGGTAGGTGTCGTGCATATGCATTCACCTAATCAGCATGATGAGGTCATTATTGCTTGTCTCCTAGGAACTGTTATTGCACTGCTCTCTCTGAGTTACGCTTTATATGTTGAGAACCTCGCCATCTGTGCAAACTTCTAGTTGTGACCACTAGAGGAGCCCCTACAACACACAAACACCACACACAATTCAAACTAGTTCCTGGTGTAGACGTCTGTTGCAGGAAGACTTATTTGTCATACATCAGTGAAGTCCTTGCAATTAACTGTGCAATCATCTTCCAACCACTAATGGTTAATGTGGTCTTTTCTTGTCCCCAAAACGTTGTGGAGCCATGGAGGGCTTCTCTCACACATCATTTAGTATTAGGCTATACATCCACTTAAATAAAATGCATACTCGCACACAAACACACACACACACACACACACACACACAGACACATTAGTTTATTGTTTGCCAGTGACTCACATAGCAACATTGTTTAAGTATAGTTGTTTTCTAGGCCGCTGCTGTGGCGGCTTGTGATTGAAATTGCTGTTGCCAGGGAAACGCTCTAATTTGGCTTCACTGTAGACATTGTGGTTTGAGCAACAGGTGCCTGTTATTTTTGGTTGCTTTGTTGCAGAGTGCTGTGTGTTTAAGTACTTTTGTTTGTGTGTGTGCGTGTGTGTGTGTGTCTGCAAGGGTGCATGCACACATGTTTGTGTGCTGATGTGTGTCCTACCATGCTACCTTTGCATCTTCACAAGGACAGAAATACACAGCCACAAGCTGAGACAAGCAGGAGCAAATACGGCTCTGCGGTTCGTCGCGCTCCACACCCATGGGATACATAGCATTTGTTTACCAACCCCCCTTGAAGGTGTGACACAAAAAGAGGTTCTTTAAACCTCTGTTCAGTTCACACAAACAAATCAGGCATGAGGGGAAAAAAAATCAGGTTACCAAAGCTGTTGCTCTGAATCAACCGTCACTCAACCTGACCTTTCGGTTTTTCCATTCCCCTCTTCAACTAAGCTGATGCATAAGAGTTTGAGGTGACAGGCAAGGTTAGAAGATTCTGAGAGTCTGATTACTGAAACTGTAACCAGTCCATACTTAATAGTAATTTAAATGACAAATATTAAGACAGCTCTTGAGATGCAGTCACTGCTGGTAACTGAGATTTTAGAGATTTATGAAATATACTAATTTACTGAATGAATACACTTGTGGACCCTGGTAAGTCTACAGAGCAGGGAAATTAAGAAACTGTCGCTGTTGTTTTTTCCAAAAACATCAATGTTATTAATCAGGTTAGGTTAATATTTCATTGTATTTGTCATAGATAAATTTGACATTCCTACTTAATTGCCTGGAAATACAAAACAAATGAAAGAAATACAGGACTACCGGATACAACTACGATCCAATAAAGGAAAAGTAGTACAAGATTCTCTAAGGTTCTACTTGCATATTCTTACAGTATATCAGAATATTCTGACAGTATTATAGCATATGCAGTTAAGACACACAAACAAAAAAACTGTGGCCCTAATTGTTGGGAAGAGAGGGATTTTGCACAGCTCAACATTTCAGTCATCCGCTTCAAAAACAGCCGCAGAGAGTATCCACCACAGTCCAATCATCACGGGGCTGCATATTCTTAAAAACTCTGAGAGCTTATACAAACATTAAGATATTAACAAGGTTAAGTTAAATTCTTTACAGTCACACAGCAATTTAGACTTCTAGTAAGAGCAACAAAGCCAAACACCAGAGGCAGGAGAGAGGCCCACGCTGTGAACTTTACCACACAGCAAGAGTGCTGCTTTGGGCATATTCCTGCCTGTGCAGTTAAATCTAATGAAGACATGTACAGCAAAATACATATGCACACACAGACACACATACACACACACACACACACACACACACACACACACACACACACACACACACACACGTACACGTACACTGACAGAAACAACCTCACTTTTGCTGCTCCCTTTTCACATTCAAGGCATTTAGTGATAAATGTCCTGCAACAGGGGCTGGGGTTGGGGGCTTTTGACCTTAGCCACTGTGTCCACCCACCACAGGCCCAAGGGAGTCCACCTCCCTCTGACCTCTTGCCTGGCTGATCTATGTTTGAGAGAGCGAAAGAGACAGAAACAGAGAGAAAGAGAAGGATAAGAAAGAAGAAAAAAGTTCTCTTACCCTGTGACCTCTCTCCAGGCCATGAGCAGGGGTAGGTTTGAGCCTACCATGCCACATGAGGCTTAGCTGTGTGGTGCTTTCCTCCTCTGTTATTCCAACTCTCTGGTTACAGTCTTAAACCCAAGGGGGTCTTTAACAGGGGCCTTGGGATCAGAAGACTGACTGTTAACAGCTCCAAGGTGAAAGGCCTCGGACACTGCCCTAAGCCCTGCCAGTTACATACTCCTCTAACTTAGCCAGCTCCTTGGAGATTTCATCCTGCTCCATGGGATTTTCTTGCTAGCATGCAATGCCCAGTTTCTTGCTAGCTGTAGGTATGCCATGGCATCACTTTTCTGCTTGTGCACACTGTACAATGTCCATTTTGCTTTTTTGTTGTCATACGTTTGGACAGTTATTTTCTCATTGTATGTGTGCATGGCTTTGAATGCCAAGATAATTCAGTAGTTTAACTGACCTGATTGTCTGAGGGGAGTCACGAGCAATGTTTACTTGATTCTGATACAAAAGTTACCCAACACTGTTTGCCTCTCACAAAATGATGGATTGCTCAGGAGAAACTTATAATCATTTAAATATATGCATGCTTGTCATCTAAATATTCAGCTTTAGTTTTAGCCCTTTTCCCTGACCTGATAATTTATCTTTTTGACAGTGTGGTCGTGTTCAGCTCATTGAAATGTCCATTATCTCTCAAACCATTATCTACTTATGTACCTCATTTAAACCTGTCAAAATCAATCCAAACATGAAAATTGATGTATGATCTTTTGCATGCCCAAAGACCCTCTGCTCTTTTTGTCAGAATTACACTTGTCATTTTTTATCTGAAGACATGCCTCTCAAAGTGACAGTTGTTCTTTTCCCACAGGTGTGATTTGCCTCCTCTGTCATTACTATTTGACTCTTTAACTCCTCGTTTTCAGTTAATCACATTAGTTCTAAAGATGTGCACTACATCTAGTGTTGAGTGTCATTTCACTAATAGTATTCAAACCACATATATTAAATCCTTGTAATCTCTTATGTAAATGACAGTATTTCAAAATCAACTCTGATGCAAAGACACAGAATAGATCAACTCTCATTATCCTAGAAAAAACAGAAAAAAAAGTTTAGCTAAACAGAAAGTTAAGAAGCAAACAGGACATTGCTATGGCCACTTTCTTCTTGGCTTGTACGCAAAGAGAAAGTTAGCCACAGCAAAGTTTTTTCTGTGGTGTCCATAATCACTAAATCTCACACTTAGAGTTTAATATGCCCTTATTTATGCCAAGAGTAGCAACTTCTTTTCTTCTTTTTTAACACTCAATCTGACTCAGCCTACAAATCAGCTCTGGCAGATGGCACATTGTTATAATAATTACGCTGTTGTGTCTGGCCTGGTTGAGGATTTCCTCTTGGAAGTGTCTAGCTGTAGTTGTAATGATGGGTGGAGGTCCACTGCTTAACAGCTTAACAGGCTGATTTAGTTGAGGAGCAGGATGACCTTCTTCTCTCAGGCACACATGTACAGTAGATAAGTGGACACACAGACTCACAAAGTGAGAAGCTAGTTTGGGTGAGTGATGCCAAATGTGTGCAACGTCTATTCAAAAATATAAAGGTAAAGCACATTTCAGCAGTATGCATTCAACCAATTCTGTATTTAAACTCTAAACTGTTGTGTTACTGCATCTGCTGTGTTATTGCTCTATATTTACGTATTTGCTTGTCTGGAACAAAACATATTTCTTTTATAATGCAGCAAACAATTGTTTTGCTTTCAGATACTGTACTGGAACAATCTTTTGATAAGACCACTTCTGTTCTGTTGTTTGTTCCCAACAATGGAGTCTTGAATCATCATGCACTTGGTTTTGTTTTGCAACCATTTGCTTGTGTCTCCCATGACCCTTGACGTTCTGCTATCTCAGTCACACAGACACATCAGAATTTCATTGGTCAGGCCAGTGGCCTTGCTCCCCTATTGTCTCCTATCCCTCCAGTTGTGACCTCAGCCACCTCACTGCAGGGGTCTGTTCCTATTTATAAAGGGGGGTTTCCTCCTCTTGTATTGTTGCCGTTTGCCAGTGCTTCCTCGTTTCATTGACTGACCTCTTCTCTACTTCCTGTTTGTGCGGTAGACCACTGGTCATCCCAAGGGTAGTTTGGTAAATCCTTTAAATTACTCAGGATAAAAGGGTTTAGTTTAGGTAGCATAGGCTGGAGGAAATCTGAGTCATGTCTGGATCTCCAGTGATGTTTCCCAATATGGTCACATTATCCTGTTCCACAGTACTGTACTGTATTTTATACATTATACTGTCTGTTATAGTATACGAACACAGATGACTGTTCATATAGTTTTTTTCTAATTCTTTAAGATTAGCTTTAGTAACACATTAACTGTAAGTAAATGTGAAATTGCTGATAATTTTGATACCTTTAGGGTTATTGTGCAGCCTTCCACCATTTATTCCATTAAATAAGTATATTTAAATATATATGTCACATATATATGCTATATATGCTATTCTTCATAATATCATAATTATATAATTTCCCATTTCATTATATACAATTTATTAATAAATAATTCCATGTCAATCATGTCTTGTTGTTTGATACTGTATCTATGGATGACATAGATCAACACGTTCCTCTTTAACTATGCTATTTAGCTAATAGCATTATAACAAATACAATCCACTCACAGTTAATGTAATGCCCTCAAATAAGCTTTTTCATTCAATCCTCACTGACTGCCCAGTTAAGAAATGTTCAATCCACTTAACACTGACACTAACTGTTTAACTGCATTGTCTACACTCTCACTCTGAGAAACTTTTCTTTAACTTTTCTCTGCCAAGGACCCATTATTTATCAGTTTATGTCAATCCAGGCTGATGGCATGCAGTCGCCACTGATTGCAGAACAATCTGTGAGTTCCACTTCAGATCTCATGTCCCTAGAGGGACCTTTTTATAGTTTAACAGGAACCAACGCTCCCCTGTGGGTTTTACTCATCTGTGAGAATGACATACTTTTCTTCATAATTTATCTGTTATTTTCTCCTCTGTTTTATGTTCCTCTCACAAAGTAATCAGCAGTCATGAGGGAGGAGTGAATATATTTTTTTGTGGAGATGGCGAAACGAAGGGTTAAAAACTGGAACACAGTGATACTTTACAGATTAAACTGCAAATTGGAATCATATGCATTCCACAGTCTTGCCAGTTTTTTGCCAGTCTTGGCTTCAAGTGTTTAGATGAGCAGTTACAAAAAAACAATACAGTTGGCACTGCAATTCAATATCAAACAATCTCCAGCACAACAATGAGCTAAAACATGGGCGATATGAGTGAATGGCTGACCATTGATGCATAACTCACTTTGTTGCCAAGCCGATGTTAAAACTATAGCAGGAAATGATGTAAATGGTGACCTGGAGAGGCAAAAACATTGTATAAAGAGGGTCTCATGAGAGTCTGGACGACAATGGATCAAAATGAGACAAGAAACAATGGAACACAAGTCACTGACAACATTCACAGCCTCAACCAGATGCTAGTGTGGAAAAAAAACAAAACAAAACAAAACAAAAATCTAGTTTGATTATTTAGACCTTTGAGCTGTTGGATTCAAGGCTGTGGCCCACCTGGATGTTACAAAGCCTCATCATACAGAGGCGGGAGGCTGAACTCCAACTCATGAGCTCTTATCTCATTCCGACATCTGTTTGCACTGGGTCTTCCAGATGTTTCCTGCTTGGCTTCTGCTGTTCCTTAGCAAGGCCAAGATCCCGCACACTTGCCTGTCCTCTCAGCCTAGTGTTGGTGCTGGACCTTTGGGTCTCATCAAATGTGTTTACCTAAGGCCCCACGCTGATAGTAACTTGGCGACAAGGCTAAATCATATGCCAAATGTCATCATCTGTTAGTGGGAGAGGCAAGTTATTTTTGATACAAGGCAAGTGTTTTGGCCTTCAAGAGGTACAAATGGGAGGATTTTCATGGAGGACAATTCAAAAGGACATTATATAATCATACCATTTCTGTCTCCCGTTCTAAGGTGCATCTAAAATAGCAGATCATATACGATAATAAGCAAACTGCACATCAGTCATTCAGGTCTACGTGACTGCATTCACTGCTTCTTTCAGTACATAATAATGCCTGTTGTTAGTTTAACAGATTGTTGGACAGTAGCCAAAGTCACCTTTCTACTAAGAGCAATTCCAGGCTCAAATATGAACAATAATAGCATTATTACTTTTATATCTGATGTAGTATTTAATAAACAATGCTAGAGTCTAGACACGTACACAGTCTTGTGTTATGAGTCAGTGCAGCATTTAGTCTTCTGACTGTTCATAGACACTGGGCATTTTTAAAATAGCTGGTCATTATGTGAAACACAACAGACTATTAAGAGACTTCAGAGTTTTTATGTATGTAAATTTACAAGACGGTTTGTTAAAGTGGCTGAAATCAATGCTGTGTGTTGACACTGGATCACATGACTCTTTGCATGTGAAAGGTGTTGTTCACAATGATTAATCCGCAAAGAATTTTCACCCAGCTCTGCAGTTCCATGGAGATGAAAAGCTTCTTTTCAAAGGCTCATAACCTAACATAATCATTTTGATTCACTCTTACGAAAAGGCAGTGAACAAGTAGAAATGCTCAAAATGTACGAAGCTACTTGCACAACAGAGGGAAAAGTGGTTGCCACTAGCTTGTGAATATAGTGGAGCATTTTAGGTGTGACTGCTGGATGAGTAAATAGACAAGGTCTTGCATAGCATATTAGTCAACAAGTGGCCAGATACTATTATTATTATAAGTGTATACATTGAGCAAAATGTGTTAACCATATTTAAACCATTTTTGATCTTGAAAAACATGGCACATGGTATAAACATGGTATAAGCATATAAGATTTTTTATGTCCCTGGTACTCTGTCAGGAGTTGGCATGTTCCCCTTGTGCCTGTGTGGATTTTTTCTGGGTACTTCGGCATCCAGTTAGGTTAATTGGTGACTCTAAACTTCCAATAGATGTAAATGGTTGTCTGTCTCTACATGTCAGCTGTGCGGTAGACTGCTGACCTGTTCAGGGTGTACTCCACTTCTAATATTAGCTGGGAATAGTTTTAGCACCCCCACAACCCGTATCAGGGAAAGTGGTTAAGATTATAGATGGATGAATGGTACCCAGTTTTAATAATGAACCATCATTAGCAAGTTTAAAACAACAGTAAAAAATAGAGATCCAACAACAAACTGTAAAACAGTGAACCATCAATACGATTTGGTAAAACACAAATTTTTTATTTTGGTTATTTGGTTACTAAAAGAAATACAAAAAATCTTGGCAGCTATGATACAGCAGTTTAACTTTGAAATAAGCTTGTTTGTGTTTTTAGCACTGTTTTCTTTTTTGTTTCTCAAATAATATCCTAAGAACCTGAACCATAACTCATAAGAAATACGTAGAATTTATAAGCAGACTCAGAATTTGACAAATGATAGCTCAACCGCAATGCCAGGTTTGGCTCACATAGAAGCATGTACTGTACAAACAACATAGAACTTGGTTTACTTGGTGGTCTGCTGTTCCATTTATATTGACTGATCATTATCTCATGATCAGTGTTATGGGTCATGAACTCATAAGCTGTCGTATCTTCAACCTGAACATGGAATCACCATTGATGTTAAAACCGTTTCATGTTTAAAGTGCCATCATGGCTTTGATCTCTTACTTCAGTGGCAAATCTGAGCTCCACGGGGTCTGTATCAGAGCTGTGCAGGAATCTGTGTTTTACAGCAGTTTGATAATAGTTGGAGACAGGCTCTTACAAGATGCTGAGTTACTCTATCATCGCTGACAGCAGTGGAGACTGCTTGCCTATCTCCTGTCTCATCCTCCTCTTCCTGACATATTTCTTCTCCGAACTCTCTGCCCAAACCACCTCCCTGCGAAACCACCCTGTCTCTCATCCTCCTCTACTTTCTACTTCTTCTCATCCCTCTTTTCTTTGTCTTTTTGCTGCTTCTTGAACCAACATTTCTGTAATAGTGGAACAAGTTATAATTAAGTTGGACCTTCAATATAATTTATATTTTATATATATGTATTTTTTTTTTATTGTTTCTTAAACATTATTGTTATTACTAATTTAAAAGTCAGTTTAATTTAATTACAGATTATCCAACTAAGCAGTGATTTCTCGTTTTCCTATAACTGTGCTCGTTGGTCGGTAAAACAACATACACGTACATTTTATGTTCGGAAAATAGCATCTGCGCAGCAGAAATGCACAGCAGAAGGTGTCTGTCACGCTACGCTGCAGCCCTGCAAGGCGAGGTGAAGTCTGAACACGACAACCCATAGGACATATTACATCACGAAATTAGCGTCTGATGCCTGCAGACAGCTCGCAGAGACATTGTTTGATGGTTTTGGTGAATGCGTAAGTGCCACTTCTCGTCACCCACACACATAAACAAACCAGAGCCCTACATCACCCCGGAGAGACAGCAGTTGATAATGATTTTTTTTCTTCTTGCTGTAGATTACAAAAACTTTTAAGTAAAGAATGACTTCTATAAGCTAAGTTTGGAGGCTTGTGGTAATTTTGCAATGATACTGTGCAGCATTAGTAAGGTTAATTCAAGTAGTGTATTAACTTGACAAGGCTAAAGATTTGCCTGCTGTGCAGTTTGACGCATTGTGGTTTTTTGTTGTTGCGTCACTGTGAAGTCCCAGTTATGTCATTTTACTTGTTTGAAACCATTTCCAGAGAAAAGACACATTGTAAAGAAAATTACAGTACATCTGACAAACAGTGAAGTGTGAATGCCTGCAGGGTCAATATGACAAAGATGTAAGTTACGCTGTAGATGTAGCAAAGGAAACTATATCCTGTTTAAAGCTCTCTGTGTAATCCTGTTATCAATTTTGAGTTATTTCTAGTACCTATTCCTGGTGAGTTACTGTACTCACACCAATGGCACTGAAGTACTGTATGCTGGCTTTCAGGCAAAGGGATTTATTTAATATCTTCCTATGTTTCATTTGAATTATAAGGATCAGAGCATATTTATAGCATGTACTGCCAAGATGTGTGATTCTTTCCAGACTGTTTGGCACAAGTCTTTGCAAAATGCCCTACAGATGGTTCTTTTATTCACCTTATCTGCTTTTTTTTCCTTTTTTTTCAAATTTTTCTTTTATAAAATGATGCAGCTGAGTCTTTTTTGGAAACGAAAGAGGAAATCCATCAGATCTGCAATGGTGCACCGTACCTCTGGGCTCATAAATTGTACATGCCTCAAAGTAGCAGGAAGCACAGGCCTAATAGGGTGTATCCTCCAGGTTTCCTGTTAGGTTAACCCATTGGGCCTGGGGTATTCTACCCTGCAATTAGATCATGCGACATGACCCCCTCTTGCCCTAACACTTAAAATGAATGTGTCTATAATGAAGTCAAGCTGCAAAGTCACCACTGAACAGTGTTTTGTATTTTTGTCTGTATTGTAATGTCTTGCATTTTTTTACTGTGTTTTTTATGGAAACACAAACCTCCAAGAGCCCAGCTATTTTAATGCCATGGTTGCTTGTTGGGTAGGAAGACTAGTTGATCTATGAGGTAATTTCGAATGATCTAATTTCAAACATGTCATGTGGTTTCCATTAATGTCGTGTTTGCATGCTAAATAATGATCAAGAAAAAACACTTCTCACCCTGTTATTGGATTTCCATATCATTATCGGAATGATACTTGCTCAGATGCACACATGAAGACACTTTGTCAGTGCTTCATTCAATGCCCCGCTGTTCACTCGGTCTCTGAGGGATGATGTGTCGCTGGCATTGAAAGGGTTAGATCTGAGCACAGGAAACTCCAGCTCAGAGCACAGAGAGAGAAAGAGAAAGGTGATCAGGTGCCTCATCTGGATCCAATTCCACCTGGGCCCAGATAAAAATAGAGGCTGGGTGATGGGCCATAAGCAAACCAGTACTTCTCATTCAAGGTGTTAGGAGAAGGAGGACTGTAGGATCCACATTTGTCCTCGATAGTGTCACACAAATTATTATTAATTAAATTTAAAAATAATCGATCTTTACTTCAATATTGTTAGCTCAAAAAAAAATTGCCATGAACATGAATTAAACCTTCTCACTGTCTCCGCCTTGGTTTTTGTTACCTTTCCTTTCTGACCAGGATGAGCTGCAGGTGTTCTGAGAGGAGTTTTGTTGTTTGCTCATACTTTTCAGCAATGATTGCAGTCGTTTCAGTTAGTGAGGATTTTCATCACTAAATTGAGTTAGGCCTTTGAACTGTGGGGGTCATCACCCCTGTGCCTCTTTTTACAGAACAAAAATGCTCAGATAGGACATGTCGAAAGGATATGTTTCCAATTTTACTCGTGCCACCCTTATCCTTCTCAGCACCCCCTCTCCCCATCATCTTTCTTCCTATCTTCCCCCCCTGTCTGCCTCCCTGTCTGCCTCGGTGCATGTGTCAGACAGCTGATTAATTCCCCGGAGGTGGGAGGGGAATGAGAGAGAGTGGAGAACACAATAGGTGAATTGATAAATCATTTCTGTATTTATCCTCAGGTAAATAAAAAAACATGGCCATACTTAGAAATGCATATATCTACCCTCTGACACCCACAGATGCTCTGCATTAATATCTTCCTGGCCTCAGTGTAAGATAATAATTTATAAACTGTTTCTACATGCAGACCCCAGGGATGACGCTTATCTCTGTGCACATGTGACTAGTTGCTCCAAGAGAGATTGTGTGTGCATTGGTTTTGTGCAGCACTTAATTCTAACACAGATCTGTAGTCCACAGAGCTCTAACCAGACTTAAGTCAAATTGTATTTTAAAACTATCTTTGCATTCATTGAATCCTGCTTAGGATCTATTAGATGAGACCATTTTTAAATCATGCTTTACAAATTTCCTGTGAAATAATGTTATTTGTCAGCACTAACACTTTATTCACACAAAAAACAGAGAATGGCTGACAAAGGTTTCTCTTATCCACACATATATGTGACTAAGCCTATCTGACAACACTGAATCATGATTAAAAATAAACTTCTGTAAGCATTTAAAATTTCACAGGTCACAGATCTGTGCCATCCCCACACTGTCTCTAATACCAAGGTTTTTACAACTGCCTTCAATAAAGTGATTATTATTCACCACTGTTTGGTAAACATGAACTCGTGGCAGTAATGAATGCATTTTGTGCAGATTTCTTCCTTCCTTGTTCTAATTATATTTAACAATATTTGGAATATGCAACAATGTGTGAATTGTGTTGTGTCAGTTCATGGAAAAGCCCAAGTGGGTTTATATATTTCCTTCTGAGAAACAGTTGCTTTGTATGTCATCACTTGAAATATGTAAATGTAGAACTAGCCCTTGATTGTTGTCACTAAATACCTCCACACTTTATAGCTCAGGGATATAGTAAGGATTCAACCTTCAGCATCTTTGCCAGGTCCATTGCCAGTCAGATGGCTTTCATTGCATTTTTAATAAAAACCTTTCAATGTTTGAAATGAGAAGCTTTGATAATCTCTTTCCCAAAAATGACTTATGTCTTCATTTGATTATAAGGAAGATTATTCATTTGTAACCATTTTAGCATGTGTACAGTATGTGTAATCTGTATGTAAAGGTCATATTCTTGGTAAAACGGAAGTACAGCAGATGGATTACAGCACTTATCCACAATAATGTAATCTTATCTAAAATTGCAAGTAAAGGTTCTGTGTTCTATTTTCAACAAGTCCTCCAGCTTTCTCATATTGGTCATTTTTGTCCCTCTCAACCCTCTCATACAACCAAAGTCACTGTTTGTTGTAAGATCAGCCCCATGTATGGAGTCAAGCAATTATTGATATTACCAAAATGGTAGCTGCCATCTTGTACAACGGCACCAAATGGAACCTTGTGAAATACTTATTTATATAATACTTATTTTCATCTTAAATGGTCTACAATTATGCAAACAAAACAAATTGCTTGGGATTAGACAAAAAAACATCTGGACTGAGTTTAGGCACCAAATAAAGATGGTTAGGTTACTAAAAATGTCCCTTTTTAGCCTTAAAATTTACTGTTTTCTTAGCTTCACACAGCATTTGTCACGTCACAAACATGACTGGTCACATTCAACACATTAGTAATAATTGATACTTGATACGTGAATAAGACTGCGTAAAAACATCGGCCTTAAACTCCCTCTGCCTACTCTCGAGTCTTGGAACTCACAGTAATCTACAGTCATTTTACTTGCTTGTCTGCTAGGCTGCTCTCAAAATGCAGCAACCGAGGGACCCAAACATTTCTGCCAAGATGTTCTCACTGTTCCTGTTAGAAAAAATCTCTTTATAATAACTCTTATTATTTTTAAGTGAAGTAACAGTTGGATCTCTTTGGATGTGAACCTGGACCAAAGTTTGCCAGACAGTGATCACAGGTATAGACTGACTGCATGTTAAACATTTATATTTATTTATATAATTCTATTACTGTCACTGCATAAGTAGTACTGGTAAATGAATTAATTGTTAGGTCAGTGGCTTTTAATGACTATTAAACCCTACGGCTGTACAGAATCAAGTACTAACAAGGAATTGTTGTAAAGACCTTATCCAAAACCCAGACTGTCTCCAGCTTCTCTGTAGTATGACTCAATGAACTGCATGGTTGTGGTCTGTCCTCCTCTCTTAGTAACACTTAGCAAGAATAAAATAATAGTACAGTATAGTGCAGTAGCCACACTTTTCACTTCAGGAGTTACACCACAAATGCAAATATAATCTTTCCCACTTAATTCTGCAGAATCTTTTTCACTGCAACCTCTCTGCCAATTTTCCCTACATGCTGAATGCCTCACATGTATGGTGTACTAAAGCTACTGATGAGCACATGCTAATGCTACTCTATCACAATGCATTCTGAAAATGGCAGAAATGCAGGGACAAAAGCAAACACATCGCAATGACAGAGGCTGTTGAATGCAGAACTACTGTAAGCGTTGAAGTAATCAAGTTGATTTACATTAAAATAATCATAATTAGTGGTAATGTTAGTATAGAATAAATCACAAGTGATTGAAATGTGCTGGGTTATTTGCGGGACTAAAAGTGTGTACATGTGTTACTTTGAATAGTCAGAAAATTAGGATTTATTCTCACTGAAAGTAGTTGCCTTTGATTTTTATGACTTATCCAAAAAAGTGCAACCATTGTGTTATCTATTGCACATATGTAAAATATATAAAATTTGTACGCATCCACAGTCTATGTTCTTCCAAGGACAAGCAGAAACCTTTCGTTCACCTCCAACACAGTTGCCATTGTGGGGCCTGTCAGTATGAATGAACCTATTTTGGCAAAGGGGAGATGATTGTGCTGGAAAACTATGTTTATACAGGCAATGTACCATGCTGTTGAACTTACAGTTAATAAATATGCAGCTCTTTGAACTTTTACATTGCAAAATAAGAACTCTTCTGTTGAAAACATCTGAACAATTTTGTATAAAAAATGAATCTTTATAGGCCAAAATTGCTTGTTGTTTTTAGTCTTGAAGAAATCCTCCTCTGTAGTATCTTAGAGTACATTTCTGGTAGTTGTACTCAGATTGATCAGTCAGAAGCATTCAATCAAAACAAACGATGTCTTGGTTTGTGTGAGGTTTTTCTGTATGTGTGTGTTTTCTGCAGAACACTTGTTTAGAGGAGGATTGTGGTACAGGACCATCACAAAGCTGTTATTTTAGTGCACGCTGATTGAAGCCGTTTAGCTTTGCGGGTGCAGCAAAAAAATACTTCTGGGGTGAAGTCTCTGATAAAGGTGGTTTCCTGTATGTGCTTCTTTTAGCGCGGGAGTGTACGTGTGTGTTTGTGTGTGTGTGTGTGTGTGTGTGTGTGCGTGTTTGAACAGAAGGGAGATAGAGCTTCTGGGGAAACCAGTTCCAGCTAAACGGAAAGTTTTGAGGATTGTCAGATCAGCAAAGTACATCCTCTTGGTCATTCCTGTGTCTCAGTATGTGTATTTGTGTGTGTCTGTCTGTCTTTAAAAGAAGGTACACATGCATGCTGATATGCATGTGTGACCACTTTACTTCTAATGCACTATTTACAACTGTAGAGCAAATTGCGAATGGTTGCCTGGTCAATGACCCTCAAAAAGACCGCCCCCACCCTGCTCCCAGGCCTTATTCGTGCAGCCTGCCGCCCACTCCTTCTCATCTGCTAACAGGGAGGTTGACTGAGTGTGCAGAAACAGAAAGTGCCATTGCTACTTTAGTTACAGTGCACATGAGTTCAGGAGTAAGTCTGCACTTTTTCTTGCTAGGAGGAAATGTTTCTCTCTTTTTTTGCATTTCAAGAGTAATGTGAAATGTGGGAAATGTGAATAATAAAGTTGAAATGTGAAATAATAGATATACTAAATACTAAATAAAAGAATGCAGTTTTTAACTTTATTGTCAACATATATTTCAGTTTCATCCCTGACATTTCATCTTTATTCTCAACACGCAAACCTAAACCAAAAACTTCTAACACTCCATTTTAACTTGGTCTATTGGGTTTTTTCTACTGGAATTTTTTTACTTTAATTTTTCCATTATTTTAAGCTCTGAGTCATGCTATTTTTCAAAGGTAGATACAAGATTTTTCAAAAGTAGTAAGCTGGGATTTGAAATTTAGTGATATAATGTAATGTAATTGATCTCACTGTGTAAAAATAACATGCATACTGTATTTGTTAGATTTGTCTCAGGTAAACAAATAATTAGCTTGAACCCCCCTGTCACAGAGGTTTTACAGTCGATTTATTAATCGATTTATTCTGCCAACATATTATGTAATATTAACATGACACTAATAAATAAGACTAATAAACTGTGTTCTTAATCTTCAATAAATTCAAATTAAAATGCTAATTCCCACCATTCACAAGTTGGAATGTGAAATATGTAGATTTTAAAACTGAATAAATTAGATGAGATTAAACTAGATTACATTAGATTAGATTGAAAGGAAATTATTAGTGTGTTTATAGTTTACCTGCTACCAAAAGAACAAAGACAATGTCTGCAATAAGTTTCATTAAGATGCTTTACTGATGAGCTGAATAGAAACAAGAAAAAAAACATTAAGAGCAAAGTTATTGGCCGTCAGACAGCTTAAGTTTGGTCTCATCAGACCAAAGGACAGATTTCCAAAACTTGTCAAATGTTCACAAAAAAACTTCAGTCAGGCTTTGATGTGCTGCTGTGTGTGTAAAGGAATTTTACTTGGACGATGACCTTGTTGTCTACAACGATGAAGAAACCTTACAACCAGTCAATTCAGCAACAGTCATCTTGGCAGAATTCATGATGACATCTCTATGTTTCTCTTAAAGGTTTTTTAAATTTTTTTATTTAGCAATTTCAACCAGAATTTGTCTCCTTGTGCTTTGCAGTGATGCTATTGGAAATGAATTAATAAAAAAAAATAAATCAAAGGGTGGTGGTTCATCCTTCCATCCATTATCCTAACTGCTTGTCCTCTTACGGGTCGCAGGAGAGCTGGAGCATAGCCAAGCTGTCACCGGGGTAGCCAGTCTATGACAGGGCTGACACACAGAGACACCTCTGGGCAATTTAGAATTACCAATTAACCTAACTGCGTGTTTGGACTGTGGTTGGAAGCCGGCATACCTGGGAAAAACCCACACAGAAACTGGGAGAACATGCAAACTCCACAGCAACCCGTGAAGACCCATGTATTCGAACCCGGGTCCTTTTTGATGCGAGGCGACAGTGCTAACCACAGTATATTTAGCTGTGATATATACAAAATAAAACAATATACATCATGCAGTAAATATGTCTAACTGGATAGAAACCAATCATGTTCCTGTACAACTAAGCTGCAATAACAAATTTTTCTTGCAAGAAGAGTAATTACAACGAGATTACATTTTTCTGTTGACATTATGAGGATATGCTGACAATTTACATAAATGTCAACTTGCAAATATGCTGATACTTACCATTCCTGGTAGCCAGACAACTCATTTTTTTCTAACAAGGTATCCACTCTTGTAGTACAACATAAGGAACATAATTACTTTCGGAGTTTAGCTGTCTAGAAACATTTTTTTTATTGTTATTTATATTTATTGTTAGTTATATTTAAAACAATCAAGTATTCTATTTAATTTTTTAAATTTCTCACAGGACAAACACTATACAAAGTGTAAGTGTGTGTGAGTCATTTGAAAATTATGATAAAAGTTTAGGTTTGGATGTGGGAATAGACATAAACACAACCTCTACAACAGGAAAACTTTGATATTAATCTAATTTAGCTGCTATCTTGCCAAAATCACAATAAACATTTTTTTTTCCAGTTTCAACAACAGTGTCATATTTGCCAGTCACTCTTTTCTGCTTTGCGTCAGTTTGCTATCACCTGACAGTGAGTCCATCTAACCACACATCAGCTGTCCTTTGACTCAGTACTCTGGGCTAAGTCCCTGACCACACATTTGCCTTCAGTGTCTCTTCCTCTCTCTATATATTTCTCTCTCACTTTCTCCCTCTTTCCCTCTCTCCCTCATTGCTGTGTTAGTAACTACAGGGGGAGATGGTGAGAACACTAGGCCACAGCCTTTCCCAGCCACAGCCCAGAAGATTGCTGTGGAGCACGAATCCCACCTCTTGCCTCAGCCCCCGTCCCCCTTGCCCCCAGTGATGTGGGAAAAGCCTGGGAGGGTGTCCCACTGAGCATGCTCTAGCAGTTGTCCCAGGCTCCAAACCTATCACTCTCTGAGCTGCAGCACCAACTTGTTAAAGATAGCTCAGTTCATGAGTGTTTTCTTTGCCGTGTTGTTTCACCTTGTGTCAGACCAAACAGAAAGTGCCACACAAGTTGCAGTGGGAGTCAGTGAGGTCGGATTGCGCCAGTGAATTGTGACTTTTTGTTACCACTTAAAAAGATCTGTGTAAACATCTGTTTGGCTTGCCTGAAACAGTCACAGGAGGGCTATTGATTGACACAGCTTTGACAGTTGTTTTCCAACTGTGAATTTCTTGTTTCCGCTTTTTTCTGACAAACATATAATTTCTTTTTTTACTGCTTTTGCAACAAGCAATGGTTATAATAATCAATGCTATAACAACCAACTTTAATTGTAATGAGTCTTTCCAATAGCATGGCTTAAATTTAAGAATCGCAGATTACACAATGTCCATGTGGAACAAGAGGGATTGCATGGTGGCTTGGTGAGTAATCTCTGGCTAGTCCCTGTGTGTTCAACTGATAAAGTGCAGAATGATCTGTGTAGTGTCAAATCCCATAACAAGCCAAGCACATACACACACACACACAGGCACAGATTAAACACATTTGCACCATTGCAAATGAGAGTGCCAAAATATGAGAAAAGAGAGAAAGAAAGAAAGATCATTGACCTTCATCTGGGCTTAGTGAGCATGATCATTTAAGATCCTTGCATGTCTGAAGCAGGAGTCTTTGCCATGGGAATGTGGAAATTGTTCCACAGCTTGTAACTCTTCTGTCACAATGTTTTTTTTTTTATGTGAGAAGAGGAGATTAAGCAGAAAAAAACTGATGTGAAGTTCCAAGTTCCATCTTTTTCTTTTCTTCACAAATATACAAAGAAGCATAAATCATGTTTGCTATATGTTTGCATTTGCTCTCTTTTCTCGGTATACACTTCAAGCCAACCTACCGCAACTGATTCAGCTTCAACATATGCGAGGGAGCAGATCTTTTTTATGGGAAACTCTATGACCTGAGAAGCGCTTGCCTCCTCTACAGCGTGTGAACAGCCACTATCCTCCCTCTGTTTCCCCACGCTCTCGTTCCACTCTTTCATTCTAAACATGCCATTATATTTTTTCTCTTGTCATCCTTAGGTTTCATTGTCTCAGAGAAGCTGTGACCAGTTGGCACCAAACCCATGTCTGCTTTACATTAGCAGCAAGAACCTTGTTTATACAGACCGAGATAAGGACACTTGGGAAAACAGCCAGAGCAGAACATGTTCTCATTTTTTGCAGTTTATTCATAGTTTATTAAAAGTGTGTTTCTTGTGAGAGACATGCATCGTCACAAAGTGGAGAAAGTCAGCATTAGCAAGGATTGCCACAGTGTGTGTTTGTGTATTTGTTTGATTGTGGGGTGGGGCATGGGGGATGGTTTGTGGTTATGTGTCATCATATGACTTTATTCTCTATCACACGGTGAGAGAAAAAGGGGATGTGAGCACATAGATTGTTTTAATGTGGAAAAAATATCACTTTTGCAGAGTCACATGATTACATAGCAACCACAGAGTTTTTAAGCCGTATGTAAATATAGGTGAGATGCTGTTGTCTATGTGGATTTCCAGGATATTTGCTGATGATTTAAAAATATAGTGATGATATTGTCCTGTGGTCATGAATAAGGGAGACTCATTTTGCCTATACTGTTTATGACATACAGTACTTAATTGTATAACTTTGATTTTAAGTTTTACATAAGGTGTTTATGACAATTTTATTCACTGCAATGTTGTTCTTTGGAAAAATAAATGTGTTGATTGCATTTGAAGCTTTTGGTCCTTTTGTTTTAAACAGAAACCTTTTTTACAATGTTTTTCTTTCAGCTTGCGGTAGACATAAAACTGGTTATGTCCTTAGAAATGTATATGTCACTTCCAAGTGTAAATATATATTAATATGACTTGTCAGTCTTAAATTCATTTAATAAAAAAAAATCAAGGTATAAAGTAGATTTCATCATCAAATCCAATACAATGACAACTGAGGGCTTTACAGACAGATGTGGAATGATAGGTAGATTGTTCATTTATCAAGCTCCTTCGTTGGAACCAGCTTCCAGTTCAGGTTCTGGAGGCACCATTTCTACTTCTGGGACTAAACTTAAAATATTCCTCTTTGATAAAGCTTATAGTCAGAGCTGGCTCAGAACACTCGTCTGAACCAACTCTGAGTTATGCTGCTGTAGACTTAGACTGCTGGGCGACCTCCCTTGATATACTACCTCCTCTCCTCGGAAGCTGTGGCTCATGGGGGTAGAGCAGTCGCCTGCCAATCATAGGATCGGTGGTTCAATTGCCAGTTCCTCCAGTCATATGTTGAAGTGTCCTTGGGCAAGACACTGAACCCCAGGTTGCTTCCGGTGTGTCAGGTCAGCTGCATAGCAGCTCTGCCATCGGTGTGTGAGTGTGTGTGCGAATGGGTGAATGAGAAGCAGTGTAAAGCGCTTTGAGTACCAAAAGGTAAAAAAGCGCTATATAAGTGCAGAACATTTACCATTTACCAATTACCATTTTCTCTTCTCTCCACCTTTCTGCACATAACCTGTCCAGCATAATGTCTACTGCTTGTTGTTGTTTTTCCATTGTTTGTTGTTCTTTTCTTTCTCTTCTTTACACTCACCCCAACCAGTTGAGGCAGATAGCCATCCACACCATTCGGCTGGAGGTTTCACCCGTTAAAGCAAATTTTTCCTCTCCTCTGTCGCCTAGTGCTTGCTTAAGTGGGATTGTCGGGTCCTGTATAGAATTTTATCATAGTTGTATGGTCATATTCTTTTATATTTCTAAAACCTTACATTGTTAAGTGCTTTGCCGTGATTTTATGCTATAATTGATTAAAGGCATTTAAAACTATCCACTTTCTGCAGTGCAGAGATAATGCACTAGGGGGCAGAGGACATGTCTCAGATGTTTTTTTATTTTTTTATTTTCTTAGGTAAAGTAATATACATCATATCATATCATGTTGATGACTTGCACGTCTCTTATGTATCAAATAAGACATTATAGGGCCAGTACAACTTTTTCAACAATATGTTATGTCCAAAGTGTTGATTGCTGAGACACTTGAAAAAGGACAACCAAGACCTGAGTCACTGATTATTACTGCGCTCTGGCTTTTCCAAGATAAGTTAAGCTCCCATTCAGTTTAAAACTGTCTTCTACTCTAAGAAGCATAAGATAAGAGCATTATATTTTCTATAAAATGGCAGACTGGCTACTTTTGTCCTCCAGACCTCTTTAGTTCCTATCAGCTACCAAGCACAAACACATTTATGGAGACAAAAAACATTATCACTGAGCTGCGTTCTTTTCCACAATCCAAGAGCACTCAGTGTATAGAGCTGATTTTATATGGTTGACTGGAGAAGAGTGTAGCTGAACACAGTGCTGCTCAGGTGGCATCCACAACACACAGCTTGTGTCAGGTACTGGAGAACTTAGAAATCTGCTAAACATGACTAAACTTCATCACGTTTGAGAGGGAAGCACTAAGATTTTATAACTGTAACAAATCATTACATTATTGGTGCAATACTTATAATTTATCACAGAAGAAAATCAGCTTGGGAAAGTTTATTTTTGTAGTTCAACAAAAATCCAAATGACTGAATGACTAAATGTAAGTATAACATTGTTAGCATGTACTAATTAGCACTAATCAAAAGTTGATGGGAATTCATCCTAAACCAATATACCTGACAACAAAAAAATGTATTTTGACGATGGTGCTCGAGGAAAAGGCAAGTTATCGCATATATTTTATATTTTACATAAGGCAGAAATAAATGTGAAAAATTGAGCCAATAGTTTAAGTAGAAACCACTGAATTTGCATTTGTTGGTCATTATTCTGCCAAGATACCCTCACCTGATCTGTCCACGACTCTTGTGGCGACTTTATTCCTGAGTGCCAGGGGAGCTGCTTTTCTTCCTTTATGACTTTATAACTCATAGCTCAGGGCAGAGCAAAACTACTTACTGTGTTATTGTTACATTCATGTTGTATACATATGCTTTCACACTAACCACGGGTGTTTCTGTCCTTTCCCACAAAACTTTAACCTTTTAAGTACCAAAGGTTGACACAGCTTACTTCACTCATGGTCCTTGCAGATGGGGGTGTACATAAATTCTTTACAGAAAGAATAAAGTTAGAAGCTCTACAGTCTTTGTAATTGGAAAGAAAATTACTTCAATGGAAAAGCTATTTTGATTATAATCCAGAATTGTATTCTTTTATTTCCAAACTTTCCTGGTACCATTCCAGTTCCTCTTGTAAAGAAACATCTGAGCTAATTTTCTTTGGACCAACTGCTCAGCCACCTCCTCCATAAGGTAAGCCAAAACAGAGTATGCAACATGTTATCAGCCAGTTCTCATGACTCCCACTCAAACAGTGGGACAGCAGGTGCTAGGATTTGGTTTTCACAGCTTCCTCCACCTTAGTACTACATCTAATACAACTGGACAAAGACCTACCATATTTTCTCTTTTTCTTTTGTTTTGTGTTTGCCTCACGTTTCTAGTAGCTTTCAACATCATTACACGCAGTAAGAAGAAGGGAGATACACACTGACAAGCACCAAATGTAGGAAAAACTGGAAAACTACTAAATAAGACATATAGCTGTTGTGAACAAACAAGAAGGTGAGAAGGCGAATACATGTGAATGGTTATGTAAACAGTAATTAAAGTGGCAGATTAATATGATTTTACATTACTGACATAAAGTGCTTTGTTACAAATGCAAATTATATAAATAAATATGTGTACCTGAAATGTTTCTTTTTAGATACTATGATTTTAACAAATAAAAGTAGTGGTGGCGTCTCACAACCTATGACGTTCCCTTTACATATCATACTAAGATTCCCTGTTTATTATTTTGTATCATTCTCTATCATCAACTGTTTCAATCTTTCTGTATTCACTTAGAAAATGCCTGGTATGTTAAGAGGTAATTGCAAGTAAGATTTTATAATGGAGGGTGAAAAGAGACTGACAGAGATATAAAAGCTGAGTAAAAACATCATGTGTAATTGGTATGATTACATGCTATGCTATAGAGCAAGCTGTTAACTGAGATTTAATATCTCCTCACCCACAACCGTGTTATTAGCTTTGCTTGGCAATTCTTCTCTGTAAATTGATTATATTGTGCATAATAGAAGGTGCATTCCGATACCATCACCACCACTACTTTCCACACTTCAAAAGAGGAGGTTTCATTTTAGCACATACAACTGGTGAGAAAAAGACTCTCAGTTGCATATCATGTGAACATTTAATAATACATAAAAATTTTAACATGTTGAGCTGGTTAAGATTGCATCTGTGTAACAGAAAATGTTTGTGTACATATTTATAAAGTGTCATTGTTAACTTAACATATAAAATATATCAGACTATAACAGATAATAACAAAAGCAAGAATGGTACAAGAAAGAAAAGAAAAACATACCAATCTCACCTGCAGCGAACTTTCCGCTAGTCTGACCCTCTCTCTCCTGGAGTGGTACACTATAGATTTATTGTCACAGTCTGACCCAGGATTACTCTTGAAGACCAGTCAGCACTACTGCACTGTAAATCAGGCCTTGACCAGCAGGAGCTAGAGCACAAACCAATAGTGTTAACGGCCAAAGGTCAGTGGGGAGGAAGCTCAAAATCAGCCAGCTACTGGTAATATCTTTATCTACTCTGAAGGAGAGTTTCCATTAGCAACAGTTTTAATGTGGGTTCTGACAGTACTGATGAGTAATTATGGTAGTTCATGTAACAGCACTTATGGGTATTAAGAACTGTAACATTTTCTGGAAGGCTCAGTGGTTTAATAATATATAATATCATATATACAATGTTTAGTGGGGACAGTTCAGTTCAATTTCACTTGACCAACCTCAGAACCTACAAGTTACTTTTCCCATGACTGTTTAGCTGTGGGGGCCAAAGCTTATTAAGCAGCTTGCTGCAGAATCAACACAATCTGCCTTAGTGATAATAGTAAGCCTTGCTAAGAACTGGAGTAGCTGCTGCTTACACTGTGTGTTTCTCTTTGGCTACAGTGAATCACCGTGCTTATTTCTGAATATCTGTGGAAAGTACCTGCCATAATAAGCAGGGTTTTCTGCAGTTTGTTGACTTGTTGTAGTTAAAAGTCATGCAGTAGAAAAAACACAGTGGCCACACAGGAGGCTCAAGCTTTGAATGAAAGACAGAAAGTGAGTAAGTAAGACAGAATAGTAGAAGCTCATGTTTGTGGTCCAGGAAGTTGACCCTTAGTACTATTTTCTCATGAAAAGAGTGGGATAAAGTGCTGAGGATAGCAGTTACTAGGATATTGAATGTGTATTTGAGTTTGTACGCGCAAAAAAGTTTCCACTATATGAATTTCTGCCTTTTTGACTCCCATTCTGATCAGTTAGATCTGATTCATTGAATCGGTTTATGAATAATCATGTATCATTCTTTGTAGTCCTGGTTCACATTAATTATAAGGACTGTTGGGATTATTTAATGGTAACAAGTGGCAGGTGTGCAGTTTATTTTGTGCATGACATTTACGTCAGTGTAACTAAGTTAAACAACGCTACACAATTTAGTATAATTAAACGATTCTATCAAATACAAGCTCCTAAATTGTCCCCTCAACAATTTAAACAAAAGATTAGCCAGCATATTGAACAGCTGCTGAATTAACTTGACTCTGTATTATAATGTAGGCATAATGCATGTCCAATGTTACTTCAGATGTACTGAACAAGAAAGCTGTAGAAAAAAGGTTGCTTGGTGTAAGTCTGTGTGTGTGTGTGTGAGTGTGTGTGTGTATGTATGTAACCCAGACAGCCAGCAGAAAGAGAAGCGGTCTTTTCACTAATGTTGATTGGAAGCAGATGTTGTCAAAAGCCAAGACAGAGAGGAAAATGTTTCGGAAAATTCTCAGGGCTCAGCCTTCCCTTTCTGGGCCCTGGCCTGGGCAGCCAATCACCGCACTGCATCCACTAGTCTTAGGGGTGAAAGAATTGCTCCCATTGGATGAAGATTCAAACGTGGGCGTTGGGAGCAGATGTCCTGGGAAAGTTGCTGAATCCCAGTGGAGTCAAAGTAAAAGAAAAGCTAAAACATTTGCTTGTTCAACTTGGCAGTGACCGAAACCTGTTTTAAGCCAGCTGAACTCTCTCTCCCGCTCATTCCCTATGTTAGTGCTTATACAAACTCATAACAATGTTTGTTGTAACCCCTAGTTGGCACAGTTCAAATGGAAAAGCTCTCAATTGCCTCATGATTTGTAAAGAAAGAAAGCTAACTTAAAGACCTCTTTCTTTTCTGCTGTCTTCTATCATGTAGTTTGGAGATTGTTTAAGATGAATGCAGTTGAGCACTTCCACACATCTACTTTCTCCCCTGCCTTCCCCCATCTGCCTACACTCTAACCTTCACTCTTCCATATTCAACCTTCCATTTCATCTTTCATCTCTTTTCATCTCCATCCCCAAACCCCCTCTTCTCTCCACTCACCTCACGGCTCCCTGCATCATCAGCACCCTGATTCAGTCACACTCTAGTTCACACATGGCCTCACCTGCACACAAAGCCCCATCTCACTCTTTTATTGTGTCACTCTATTGCCTATTCAAAGCAACAGCACAGCACAAATCAATCATCTTTCCTAATGGAAAGTCCACATTAACATGAGGGGACACTCCATTTCCGTCCCAGAATGCCAGGTCGACTGGTACCCAAGCTTCAGCCAATGCAGCTTTGGGGGCCAGCAGGCACTTTCATTTCAGGTGGGATAGCAAGGTGATGCCGTTAGGTCCAGGGGTGGCTCTGGGAGTCAATGGTGTATTAACTGAGGATGCGACAATGGCAATAAAAATGCAAATTACCAGCCAAAGCAGGGGATGGCCTGGATCTGCCCTTCATAAGCCTGGATAATACAGTCACCACACCTGCCAAGACATGTGGTTCAACACATCTCAGACACAACAATACAATGAGTGAGAGGACGGGAGGGACAGGAGAGGTTTGGGGGTGAGAGGAACCTTTCGACCATAGGTGCTTTAGCTTAGGAGAATACTCTTTTATCTCTGACAGGCATTATTGGTTTGTCAAATAGCCTCCATTATGCTCTATTGCATGTTTAATAAGAAAGGTAATATGCTGTTGAAGGAACAAGAACAGCCACATCAGTTTCTTGAACACGAAAATGACTTTTACCCCAGTGGCCAAGAAAAGGGAGGCTGTTAGTGAGTGAGAGCAGAATTTCAATATTTGGCAAAGTAACAAAGCAGATATAATTAGTATTTTTTTATACTGGTATCAAACTAAAACTTGTGCAAATTGTCAAACTAAGGGAACAAACTTCTCTAAGGTTTTGTTCAGCTATTTGATTTGATTAACCTGTACCAGTCTCCAGGGTGCAAAAAAACAGAGTTATGACACTAAACCACATCAACTCTAATATCTATCTTCTTGGGAAGATTCATATTTGAGAATATTCGGTAGATATGTACATAAGACCCTCACATGGGGAAGTATAGAGAACAATAAGACATGTCTATGTCTCAGAAACTGTGTCTTAAGTTGTACTATCATGGCCCTCAGGGACATACTGGTCATATTTCACAACTTCTCTGCGTAATGGAACCACTGAGTTGGTCTCTTGTGCGTCACAGGGATTCTCTTTCTATGAAGAAGACCTTCATTTAGCGCACTAAAGATAGATATATTTGTGTTTTATCCCTGTTACGGCCTCTGCCTTTTGGTGTTGTCTCTCTCTCTTCTCTCTCACGTTTCCTGGTGCTCCTGTATGCTAATCCA
>JAUYWH010000005.1:11016531-11044312 GCA_034779795.1 Ctenopoma multispine | reverse complement strand
CATCACAATAAATACCTATATCGTTCTACTTTTAGGCTCTGGGTTTATTATGTCGCATCCCCTATGGGGACGTAACATCCCTATATAGGAGAATGGCTATTAGGTCTTAAATCTAATGACATGGCATATTAAAGCATTGTGATCAAAGGTAAAAGCTGACACAACCTTTATCGTAAACTGCACACAGACAAAGATTATATTGTACCCTCCAATGGTAGATTTTTATATCAGCAATGTCACTGAAATACTAACTTCTACACAACATTTTATCTGGAGCCAAAGTGCGGTCAGGCTTCAGTGTCATTAAAATGTCAATTGAGCTGCTTCAATTTTGACAATTCATTTAGATGACATGTAATGTATGCAATGTAACATTCTCACATGGATATTTACACTTAACTTTCTGTGCATAAATTATTGTGTACACACACAGTGCTTTCACCACAAAAGCAGTTTCTTCTGGTGATATAAACTAACCCTGACTGTGATTGGTTTAAGAGATAAAGGGACAGAATTACTATATCTATTAAAAATTACTATCAGGACCACAGACCTTAGCTGCCATGTGTTTTCAATTTGCTGAGTGTTTCTGTAATTTGGCAGAGCCACAGTGCTGTCTATTATTTAATTTGAATGTTATTCTGCTAATTAAGACTTGTTCCAAGCGAAGGACATGTTGAAATGAGGTGCAACAGAAAGCTCTGCTACTGAGCTGAAAATATTTCAATAGTTTAAATACTGCTGTCAGTCTGATAAAAGAGTTAGTCATTTTATTAAAAAAAAAAAAAACTAGCTTTTCTTTGTTGCAGCATTCAGTCATTCAGGTCAGATTCCATCCACCCTCTGATATGTTTTACTCCCACGCAGAAATGGTCAAAAATGCATATTGCTTAAAGTCATACTAGAGAAAAATGCTATTTTATTCATTAGCTTTATGCAGATTTATTAGTTAAAACAAGCTGTGATGTGTTTAGCTTCCTACTTCCTGCAGCAGCACAGTTTACAATGAAACGCATCTGCCGTTTAATGACACAATGTTGTCTTGCTGTCTGGTTTTCAAATGGTATCACAGAAGAAAGTGTGGAAAATAAATGTCATATATTGTACATAAAATTTGCTCTGTTAATGTCATAATGTGTTCTGCTTAAATGGGGTAGGTGCCAATGTAGAGAACCCTGCTGAAATACAGTATACATCTCATCATGTCCTACAGAACGCACATCTTTCCATTCAACACACTCATAAGCTAAATCCAGTGGGCAATTATGATGACTTGATATCACGTAATACAGTCACACCACAGGTTCATGTTTTTATTGCAATAATGTGTCTAATATGGCCAGCATATCCCAACATCATGGCAACACTTGTTCATCATTTTATCTCTCTCCCTGTCTTTCTCAGTCATGTTAAGACTGCATGCAGGAGACAGATGTAGCTTGGTAAGACTCTTTGGATAAATATTTAGGTTTAAAATCTGACAAACGATCTGCACTCCAGCGTCAAGAGACCTGTAAGCTGCTGGCGACAGGAGGTGATACTTTTTGTCAGGAGAGGTAGAAATTATCTTTCCGTGATTTCCAGGTGTGACAGTTCACAGTCTCTGCACAGACTTCCTCTTTTCTTAATGTTTCTCTTTGCTGTCTTTGACTTTTAAACAAGAGTTTAAATCAGTAGAAGTGTTTTTTGAATGAGGTACAAAGGGGAGGTATTCCTGCACGAGCTAGCTTTGTGTCTGGGCTTCGATGTGGAATAAGTAGATACGAGCGGTATCATGATGGTTCGGATTTTGTTCCATGTCAGTTGAGACGTGCACCGTCAAGTATTTAAAACCTCTCTAGAAATCACATCTGGTCTTGATCATCAGCACAGTGTGAGTGAAGGAGGTGGAGCAGGAGAAGAACCACCTGGGTAACCTCAGTCTGCCCTCTGCCAAGAACACCACCAACTGGTCTGACAGAGGAATATGGGTTTGATTTTGACAGAAGACAGCTCTTTTGTATTTGCTTTTTGGGCTGTTTAAAAATCAGGCATGTCTTTTCTGTTTCATGTCATTTATACATGCTGTTTTACATTTGTCATTTTACATTGTTTTGCACATTGTAAAACATTACATTTGTAATTTATGTAAATTTGTGCCAAGCTAAATACACATTTTGATAATTGTATCTATGCATAAGATGTCTTTGTAGATGCTGTGTTTTGTTTCCACATTCAGACATCGGCCATCCCCAGAACTGAAAAACAACCTGATCCACTGGACTTGTGTTTTGGCCTTAGTTCTAGACTACTTGAGTGTGGCCAAACAGCTGTGCAGATTAGAGCAAGAGTCCACAGTTCTGTATGTTTCCTATCTACAGTGGAATTTATATGAGCCTGAGGTTACAAGCACATGAATGGGTCCCAGTGTGCTGGTTCCGATTTGATGTCACCTCATCAGCGAACATGGGACACACTCATTAAAACTTTGACACATGGGAGCCTGCATGTATTTCAAAGGAGGCCTGACCTCTTTGATGCTTCAGTGCATTGATTTGAACAAAGTACAGATTTGTTTAACACATTTCTGCCACTTTGAGTTAGGGAATATTACAGAATCAATTTTCTTATTAAATGCAGCTATAAACATATGTGTGCATGTATGTGTAGTTTGTGTGTATCAGTTTAGCTATCTAATCAAAGACAAAACACATCAATAAGTTCCTGTAACAGTTTCTCACTGACTTACTATATTACCCCGTGTCCAGTAGAAGTCTTTGATGACTCAACACTGAGCCATATCAAACAGCCAGTGTTTTCTGAGAAATTTGAGTTTGAGTCAGCTTCGAATCTTATACCATAAGACTTCCTGCAGAATAGGTAAAAAAAAATCATATTGTTATGGAGTTCTAAATTGTATTTTATGATTACATTGTTTAATGTTTACGTATTACACCAAAACTAGTCTAGGATAAGGTATGACATATAGTATTATAGTAATAATATATATGTATATAGTACCTGCTATACATTTCATTCTTATATAATTAAGAATATGTTTATGAATAATAACAGTAAGACCACACAGTTATGAAATCTTTGTTCACATATATTTTATAACATTTGGAAGTACATTAAGTACACTTTAGAAATAGAAGCTACAGTTTATAAAACCTTTCCAGCAGAAATCATTGATGGGCCAGCATCAGCCTTTTTTTCTCTCGCAGACAGGTCTATTCTTTATATAAAAAAAAGAATAAAAACAAAAACAAACAAACAAAAAAATCGCTACATTACTTTGTCCTGCGCTACCTTTAAATTCCCACAAAGCACCAGCTGTCTGCGTCTCTTGTCTTTTATAAAATATAAATTATTGAAAAATATTCAAATGTTTGTGAACTAAATACAATAAAAAATGATCTCATAACAAAAATACAGAGACACTATAAAATATACAAAAAACATCAAAGACAAAAAAAGGTTTTTCCTTCTAAATCCATTCTGAGATATGCATATGCAACAAACTATTTGTGTGTATACACTTGCCTGACTAAGGTTCATCAATATGCAAGACCTGCAGTATTATCTGAGACTTAACATTTTCCTGACAAAACAATTTTCAAAATAATAACATTTTAAGTAACAGAATATTTTCCTTAAGCACGTTGCTTTTATGATGTCAACTACATTAACATTCTGATCTTGTGTTGGGAAAAAACAAAAAAAACAAAAAACATTTGTTTTAGGGCACTGAACAACAATTAAAATATGTTTAAAAATCTGTCAAGATTTCTTTAACAGAAAACACTGACATTAGAATAAAAAAAATACCTGAACGAAACTAAAAACAGTGTTTTGAAACCTTAACTCAAATGCACGAAAGAACAGTAGAGTGCAGCTTATTACTTATTCATTTGTATTATCTTTTGTATGGGATGGTGAGTATGGTTGAGGGTACACGGATCATTGTTGGATGATGGTGGACACACCAACTGAACACTGTGTACGCATACAACTCTCCAACATCTCCTTTGTGCACTCAGTGAATTAGTTTTTCTTTGTCCTAAAGCTGTGCTGTGCTTTCCAACATATTAACAAGAAAGAAAAGAAAAATCAACACTTCGCAAAAATGTGAGAAATTTCTGGTCCCTGTCTTCCATCACTGTGGATGATACCCAAAGCACCGTGGCCAAAGACCTCACATGGGTTTTGGTTATTATTCCTGCTTTGTGTCTTGCTTATTTGTGTAATCTGGGTCTCAATAAAGCATTATGAAATACAATCTGTACAAATAGACATCTCAAAAGCTATTTTCATCCATATGGGTAACATTCAGCCACTGTAAACAATAACATTGGATTCTAAGATGATATTTGACTTTGGCATTTCCCATAAGGCCAGTGTACAGCCACTGTTCCCATTGTTGAGGAAACTGTTGACAGTTTGCTCAGTTGCAACCAGTGAATCTCTATGAATGTATTCTGAGCAAACTGCATGAATATGGGCGGAATCATACATGAGTCACTCACCATGATAAGGACATAGATACCGTAAGTAACAAAAATTTATTACGTCTGCCGCTAGTCCTATAAACTTAAGTTTCAGCTGAATGCTGCAACCAACCTTGATGGCAGCAGCAAAAAAGTACACAACCCATGCAATGCAAACCTCCAAGCAGCGCCAACTTGCTTCATTTCTGTCAGTCATTCTCTATCATTCTCTACCTTACAAGTAATCCACAGATTAATTTCAGTGCCATACAACTTCAAATTCTCTCTAGTCAACATTTGTTTCCTACACTGTACCTTCGCACTATGCTGCAACCAATTCTTCTTGGCTAGAATGTACTGCATAATAAAAGAAAAATACTCGGACATTCTTAGGATTTTGTAAAATCACCCCTGCAACTACTTAATTTGTGATTTTATTGTACAGACAGACATACATAAGACTAGCCCAACACTTCTAACGCAACACTAGACAGTGAACTGACAAATTATGCATCTACTCTGCACATTAAACAACTCTCCTTACTGTTTCCTGAATTTCCCCACATAGATTGTCTATAATTTTCTAATACTGGTGGTATATGCAAAAATGCATAAGTTTCAGTCACAATATGTCTCTATAACAAGATGGCAAACATGTATGTAAAGGTGAAAGCGTCAGTTTCAAAAGCAACGGCTACTTTCAGTTGTCTGTCTATCAGACACTCCTGGTATGAGTAATCTCACCAGCTCCTCACACCCCACAAAGCACAGGGACAGTATCTATAGTGTTGTCTGATAACGAATCAGCACATTTCAGTTAAAGCCTCATGGAGAACAGAAAAGTTAAACTTCTAATGGCATCTAATGTTTGGTTCCACTGGAATACCTTCATTGAAAACATAAGCAAAATACTGTCAAATATATGCCTGTTAGGTGTACACTGGGTGTTCGTAACATCAATAATACAATACTGGCGTAAGCTCCTTAAACAACAAATTATAAACAACACTTTTTGGTCCAAGCTGAAAACTCTCTCCTTGCAGAGAACATGTATGTAAGTATGACAGTATACCTTCCTTAGTTCAGTTTTTACTCTTTTTTTGGCAACCATTTTTGTAGCAGGAACTTCCTGCTCATCATCTGTGTTTACCCCAATCCACGAAATCCTCTTTCTACTCCCCGTTGTCTCACAATTTCTGTATGGGTCCTCATGTCTCACCACTGTGCTACTTAGGCAGAACATAACCTGAATTCTACCCGGTTACGCTCCATCTGCCTTGAGCTGCTAAATAACAACAGTATATATCACACATACACACATCCACACACACATGCGCGCGCACACACGCACACACACACACACACACACACATCTCAAATGCAACAGGGTATGAATACCGGCTTTTGGCTTGTGCCTTGCAAACATGGTCTGAGAAACAGGAGCTCAAAGTTGACAAAGACCAGAGTTACTCATCAGAAACATTTTGGTCCCCAAAAAAACAGTTTACCGGCTATCAAACAGTTAAGACTACTTTATGAGCCCCAGTCCATCTGGCTCCTTAACTTTTGTGACTTCACTTCCTTTATCATTTCTGCATTCACTCGTCCGTGTCAGGCTTTACGTCCAACATTGCGTGCAGCTCCTCAGGAGTGTAGCCCAGCAGGCTTTTTAAGTCACAGACAAAGCGGTAGACGTAGCGTTTTCCCGATGTCTTGTGAATGATATTCTTGTCATAGTAGTAGCGTAGGCCACGGCTCAGCTTCTCGTAGTTCATCTTGGGCTTATTTTTCCTTTTGCCCCACCTCCGGGCAACCTTAACGACAAAAACAGAAAACCATGTATAAAATATTATATGGAAATGAATGCAATGCCAACAAAGTTAACCTTTCAAAATATTAATAGAGACATACAAGGTTTACAAATGCTTTTAGTAAAATAAGAAGGCATCTTTTCCATCTGGCTACTTAGGACCTCCCAGTACGTGTGCTGATGACCAGTAGGATCATGACCTCTCACCTCATCAGGGTCAGAAAGTTTGAACTCCCAGCCGTCGCCTGTCCAGCTGATGAAGGACTGGCAAGACTTGTCGGTCAGCAGCTCTAGTAGAAACTGCCACAGCTGGATGGGGCCGCTGCCTGCAGAACAGATGGGAGAGGGACAGAAGGTGTGGATTTATAGAAGAGCTGTTTACACTGAGAAGACACACTGTTGTTGATTTAGATGCTAGTTGAGGGGGATTAATTAGTAAAGTGTGAGCTTGGGTAAAGACATCAAGATCCAGATTTGTTATGTAGTCCCATTGTGTGTTCAGTGTGCCAAAGTACTGGAAACTATATAATTACATAGTACATTTCATTTAGTGTATTGTATCTTGAGGCTAAAACTCAGGGATGGTTTTACATTTTTAATATTTTGGAAGAGGGAGATATCCAGTTTAACAGTTTATAAAAGTGAGACGACAACGGAAAAACCATGACAAAATCTACAGTATTTACTGTCAATGCATTTGGAAGATTGAGGACACTGAAAATACTTGGAAGTGAAAGAAACAATTCAGGTCAAAGAGGAATACATTCATACAGCATCTACTTCTGCTATGCATGAAAGTGTTAAATATTCATGCCAATTATTCACTTATGTCTGAAGAGGGACATAGTAAACCTTCTAATCTGGGTCAGACCGAAGTGCAGCAGTGGAACCAAATGTCATCCTAAATACAACGGTCCCATTCATCATGTATTCCCTTGTCTGCCAGTTGCCCTGTGCAGTATTTGAATGTAGAGTCTGTATGAGTTCCATACTGATGAAATCACTAGTTTAAAATAAGAGGGCTGCCTTCAGTAACACATCTTAGAAATTTGAATACAGACTGCGAGTCTGTGGGAGAGAGCGTGGTTGCCATGTTATCTATGCTGTTATAATAGAATGCATTTTTATGAATAATAAGTAATACAATAACCTTGTGAAACTCAACTTCAGTGTTAATACAACACTTAATAACATCTCATGGAAAGAGCAGGGAAAGCAGAACAAAGGCAACCAAAAAAAGATGGTTTTGACTTAACTAGGTTCAGTGCAGTACTCTTTGATCTTGTGGTTTTTCAGCATATACACTAACCCACCCACTTTTGAAGCTCGCATGTTGAAATCACACCTGCCTATGCAGCAAACCGCTTCAGCAAAATTGAAGCTAAGCAAAAGTCACTTCTCTGAGTGCCTCAGAAAACCAAATGTACCCTGACACAACTCAAACAATAGCTTGGGTGCGTGGGTTGAACACTTGAAATGGTGTTTCAGAGCCCTCTTTACTAGTACTAGTACTGAAGAAGGTGCAGGACAACAGTCATCCCGACTCTGGAAAATAAATAACTGTGCAACACTGGGTCTCTTTCAGACAGAGAGCTTTGACTTGCATTCCTAAAGCCTGCTACTGTAACAGCAAGCCCACATAAGGGTAATACAGTGCTATTTTACCAGCCCCCGTTCTCTCAGGCTAGAATCTAGACGACCCTTTGAGGAAAAAAAAAAAAAAGTTTCCAAAAATATGCTATAAGTCTTCATGCACAATGGGCTTCATTGAAAAAGCAGTGTGGCTAAAGGGGTGAGTGGGATGGGGACTCAATGAACCATGGCATGCTAAATGAGTAGCAGTTATAGCAAGAAAGGAGGGTGCTGACTGTGCCTTCAACTAAGGATTAATAACGGGGTTTGTTTTGTTAATGTAAAAAATGAATGATAATAACTCATTTCAAAGGTATGCCAATTGTGATTACCAATTACCATTAGAAACGTAGGACCAATGTAGGGTGTGTACCTTTCTAAAAGATGATGTGAGGAATCAGCCACTAGACTAAATCTAGTGTGTATATTTGTATGTTTGTACTTGTGAGACAGAGAAAAAGCAAAGTATCATGATGCAGTCTGAGAGTTCACCATGTTGTAAGGTTGCATGAGGTTACTGTAGACAGAGGTGTAAATGATAAATTGTCACAGGAAACCACGGAGATGACAACTGGAGCTTCACTTATCTCTTTGCAGTCTTATCAGGCTCCTTGTCCTCACAACAAGTGTCACCTGTCACCCCATGACTGGGACAGGAAGCTGAGCAGTGCAAGCTGTCAAGCTGTCATAAACATCAATTTGGGATTTTACAATCCCAAATTGTATTTTTATTGAGGTTCAATGTTATGTTTTTGGTTGAGGTTTCTCTTTTGCTCTCCAGCTCTTCCTTCATTCCTTCTTCCACCCACACATTTGCACATGGGCACATTCAAAAATTCTTCCCTCTTTGAGGGACTACATACTTGCACTTCTCCTAATAGCAGCTAGGACCAAAGTAGATGGCCTGACATTTCCCTCTTTCAGGAAAATTGTCCTCTTTTAGCATGATTTATTTTCCTTCTTTCCCTTTTCCTATTGTGTAAAAACTCAAAGGAAGCTCATTCTCCTCAGTGAGAATACATTACTGTGCATTAGGCTGGAAACACTTGCCAGACTTTCACACATGAGCTCTTTGGCCTCATCTACCCATGTTGTAATAACTGATACATGTCAGATCATGACTGAAGCTGTAAATGGAATCAATGTTGTAATGTAGATGTGCAAAGGTAACAAACTCTCCATTAATTCCAACCTGTTTGTTTGCATTTATTTTTATTTTAGTTTCTTGGTTTATTTCTCTCTTGTCAGATGGGGTACAGCACAGCTCCTATTTGATTACATGTACGTTACTACATCTTTCCAACGGCATTACGGATGAATGACTCATTGTTCTATGAGAGACTTCTGAACTAATGACCATGTAAATGACCAATTATCTTGTGCATACCAACTTTGGGACAGTCTATCAAGTTCTGATGTATGCATTGTTAGTGACGCTCAAACATTTGCCTGGATTTCCCCCTTTCAATGCTGGCAACCTTACAGCCTTGTGACTGTAATTTAAACATGGCTGAAAAAGTCCCAAATGCTTTGAGAGGTGATTCGATATCTGCACTGGAACTGCTCAACTGTCTTTACAATCTACTTTTTATGTAGCAATGCATCTCATAAAGAATCAACTAAACCCTCTACATGACTACTGTGCATGTTTTGCATTTATTTCCTTATGCAACACATGATTTGTAAGGTGTCACGGGTAAGTGTGATACTGAACATTAAGAGCATGTTTACGCACCAGAAAAGACTGCTTATATCAGTTTCCTCTAAAGCTTCCTAACTTCAGGCAGTATTTATAGCTCAGTGTTAACATACACATCTTGTTAAAAGTAGTAACAATAGCATTTTTTTCATGCACTTTTTCAAACCAAAAACCATGACAGATGCTAAAATAGTGCATTTGCTTTAGAGAAGCTTGCAGATATCTCCACATCTTATTGAACTTAGAGAACATTCATACACCAGCTCTTTGAGCATGTACGAGTATGAAGATGCCTCATGAGATCAAGAGATTATTTTACTCTGGTGCGATGTGCAGGGGCAGGCATAATTTCTATGTTTCACCAGGGTTGCTAGGACGACCTGGAAAAAATAGTTTCAGATGCGGGCTGCAGATAACAAGGTAGATGAGAACTGAAGACAACAAAAGAGTGAGACAGATAGAAAGAGAAGAAGAAGAGTATGAAGACGAACGTATGAGCAAAATCTATTTTGTTTCCTGTAATGTGCATGACTCGGGCTGCCTGGGTAAAAGGTGTTATTGTTGTTATGTTTTTTTTTTGCTCCAAAAGCAGTGCATTAATGCACCCCCACATGAGGCTTTTGCAAAGCAGCAATAATTGTATTACAGTTGCACCGAATTATACCCCTTATAAGACTAAATTCTACACTTTGTAGAATATTTTACCCATGGTACAAAAAACGAGCAATGCTGATTTGGAGATATTCACCACCAACTATTCTGCCGAGTATAATGGAGACTAATTTAATTATGTTTATATTGCTGACAGTATTGTCAAATCGCATATGTTGTCAATAATGTTTATGAGTGAATATCAAGAAAGGACATTTTTTTACACTATGCATATCCTATTAGGAATACCAGCATCAGAGTATGCTGGTATTGTGAATGCTGTCAGACATAAAAGCGACAGAGCAATGTTTAATGTTACTGATTACCCCATACTTTTCCTTCTATGACATTTAAAAAATATGTGTTGTGAAAAAGGTCTATGAAAGGGTTACATCACTTTTAAGACAGCGACTCTATATAAAATTATATTGTATAGACTATGATCACATGATCTTTTACCTGTGTATCCTGCCAGGGCCGCTGCTGGGATGACTGGTTTATCCTTGCTGAGGTCTGAGCGCTCTCTCACATAGTCTTTGAAAGTGCCCTTGGGCTTGTGGCCGTGCAAAGCAGTGGGGTAGTCTTCTGAATCAAAGCTATCATATGAAGGTACCCGTTGCAGACTGCTAAATGAAGACTGGCTGCTCCATGACTGGGTCAGTCGGTCACAGCTCTCAAAGCTCTCAATGCTCTCAAAGGAGTCCTGGCCACCAAGTTTACCTGAGAGGTAGAGGGAAAGAGAAAAGAAAGTTACAATTTGTATAATCACTTCTTCGCTGTACTTTTCATCATTTTTGTATGACATTTAATTGAATTGCAATGTTCAGTAAGTTGTTTTCTGTAGCCTTTGACAGTGTAATAATTTTAAAATTGACATAAAGAAAAACTTAACAATAAATAATGCACCTTCTCATTAAGATATATTGTTCTGAATTGATTTTAAAATAAAAGACAATAACATAAATTGCTTTGCTAGTTTTGACTGTGGGAAAGATAAGGTGAGTCATTAAAAAAATGACAGATAATGCAGCATCACAATTGATGCTGAAACCTTTCGCTGCTGGAATTGAACCCGCATGTGGATATCAGTTGTGCTACAAAATTCTTTCCCACGTTGGGAGAACACAACACAACAATCAAAAGCTTGGTATGTGTGATGCATGTGGATTAGACCTCATACATTGCAAATAAATGCTTGAAGCAGTGGAAGGAGGTTTGCGTAGTGTATATGGCACAAGCTGTTAATTTATACAGCTGGGGATTTGTGAGAATAAAACTCCAGCTTTATAGCTATAAATGTAAAGCATGCTGTTAATTCCTCTATAAACTGACACTGGGAGAAAAATCAAGTCTTTGCCCTCAGAAAAAAAAACTGTTTCATGAGAAAACCCCATGCTTACAACATGAAGATGACACCTCTATCTCTTTACCCAGAACCTTAAGGTTGAGTAGAGGAAAAAAAGCCAACAGAAACACAACAAAACAAAAAAAAATTGAAGGTTACAGCACTTAACTGTTTTACATAAGGGACAGGCGGCAAGAAGAGAACACGTTGTGGCTTTGGTTCGTGTATCACTCTGACAAAAACAATAGTTTTCTTTTTTTCCCAACCCGGTCTAGAGTACATGAGGCAGCTTTGCTTGAACCACAAACCAACCAGAGGGCCTGCTTTTCTTCTCTTCTAATACATACGCACTGATGTGGCATGACAAGATTCTCGTAGCATCAGCACAATAACACACATACAGACACCCACAAAAACACTTAACATTTAGCTGCACCCACACAATCACATGCACGCACATATGGACATGCACTATACATTATTTTGTATATATTTGTTACTTAATTGATTCAGATTATCAAACTAATTTTAATACTACAACAAAAATATAATCTGAGTAATTGCAAAATGCAGTTTTTAAATAATGATTTAATTTATTAAAATGAAAATAGCTTTCCAAACCTGCCTATCCCTAAGGCAGTCTTGTGCTGTCCCTTACACAGCACTGTAAATGCAGCACATTATTCCCTGCAGTGCTTCTTAAAAGAAATCTTATTATGTGTTTAAATCTCAAGTCATTTTTTTTTTATCTGGCATATAACCTCTCACCTCTGCTGAGGCGTCCCACACACATGTTGTCAGGGGATACCACCTCCTGTTTCACAGAAAAGTAGTCCCCCTGCAGCGGGTTGAGAGGCGTGTCCCGTAGGATGACAGCAGGGTATTCACTCTCATATTTGAGCGTCAGCAGTTCCTCTGAACTGATGGGATGAAGTGTTTGATAGGACTCTGTGATGAAGCCAGGCTCTGAGTATTCAGAAGGAGGGACACACTGAGCATGCTCAACACCGTAGCCTAGAGACACAAAGGAAAAAGGGTGTAGATAGAAAGCAGAGAAAGAAAGCAGGGAGCAAAACAGGGGAAGAAGGTCAATCATAGGGGAGTGGAATCATTATCTCTCTTGTGCTCAACTGCTGCTCGAACGCTTAGTGTGTGAATAGTCCATAATAAAACACCGCCTTGAGTGCATGAGATGAATCTTGTACATTTTGGGCAAAATTACTGAGGCATAAACTCAGCAAAACCTTAGAGTGATGCCATATTATTTCCTGTATGTGGTTAATGTGCATCTTTTGCTGCCAAGATGCATTGGAGATCAATATCTAAATCCAGATCATCTTTTATTCACAACATTAAACCACTCCTCTTTTTCATATTTCACATTTCCACATTCATATTTCAGGTATATATGTAATATACTATTACACAGAGTAATTGAGAATGAGTGCGATGAGTACTTACTGACAAAGTAGTCTGAGGTATAACGGGACTCCTGGAAGTTGGAGGTCAGTCCATTGATGGGGTAATGTTTTGTATCTTCTTCATGAAAAATAGATAGAGAACAAGAGTCTGTGACCTCACCATTGATTTAATGTATCATGTAACTGCATTCAGCATTATGAAAATTTAATGGCCTGAGCTAAACTGTGTCTTCCTGTGTGTCTCCTGTTACTATAACAAATACCAACAGGGTCCTAAATTTGTACAAGCAATGATATCACCCTAGGTGGTGAGAATATGTTTCACATTAAATATGTGAGATAAAAAGTCTCTTGGCTCTTGTCTATGTATAAAATCCATCTGTAAATGCACCACATACTGCCTTTAGCAATTATAATAATGGTGTCAGTCTAATGCGGCCTTACCTTTCTGAAGCATTTCTAAATGTTCCCAAAGGATGTCACCCACAAAGTCAGGTGCTAAGTCCAGGAATCTTTCTTTCCCCATTGCACACAGGCTGGCTCCATTCATACAGAACTTTTCAAAATCAACGTTCTTCAGACTGAACTCATTCACTGTCCATGCTAGCCACTCAGCCACATGGTTTTCTGTCCACTGTCTGGGATCTGAGGAGAACCAGAACAGTTGACCATTATATTTTAATGCTATGTGTTTTAGCAATCTTGAGTAACTGGGAGTATAATAGGTGTATTTCTACTCTATGTACTGAGGTGCCTGCAACTACATATTTACTCATGTATATCATGCATGGCTGTCACCTGAGACTGGCAAAAAAGTACAAATTAAATTTAAACTTTTCTGGCTCCTCTGATAGCACTATGAACTACATCATTGACTGTATAATACCCTCAACCCTTTAGTTGATTCCAACTTTCACACTACATCTATGGTAAATATATTTACCAATAACATGTAAGCCAACAACAAACAGAGAGGCAGCGTTGGACAGAAAAAGCAGTTGTAATGATAAGTGAAAACTACAGTTTGTTTTTACAGTTTGTAGTACAGTTATACAGAAAAATACTGACATGCATGGCTGTGGAAATCATCCATCTAGATTATTATTTTAAGGTCTGTATTTGTGTCTTTATTTTCTGGTCATTACTAGAATAACTAGGTTCTCCTGGTTTTCGGTGAACCCTTCTAAAAGAAGCCTTCACTGACTGATCTAGACACTGACTATATTGTGAAAGGATCATGAAATGACATCTGAGAGATGATGATATGATACTGAGGTCTTATTATTAACTATAACATTTAAGTTCCCCCATCCTAAATGTTAAAAGGGCTTAATAAGAATTCAAGCAGTCTTACCTTTGGGAATACCCAGCCGCTGCTGTTCCTTTGTGAAGCCACTAAAGGTAGCCTTTAGAGCCTGGGACATCATCTCTTTACTTCCTGGTGTTAGCAGGGGGACATCTCCACACTCCGGATCTGCCAATCACAATTGCAAAGACCGCTGATTATTAGGACACTTTGAGCAATCTCAATATGTATTTAATTTGAAATTATAATACTAAATATGTTTATAGTATAAGCAGTTAAACTAAATGTTTAACTAAACTTAAATTCAGACAGAGAGAGGGTGAGAAAGAGAGACTTGTGAATATAGTTCACTTAGATATTTGCAAAGATACACACACACGCGCACAAAGTCTACGGAGTAGTATATGACAACAACATGGCTCCACAATTATACCCCGTCTAGACAGAGGCTGTCTCCATATCAGGTCCAATCTATTTTAAAAAAGAGCTGTCACATCACTGGATCCAATCAGTTTGAATATCTGCCTGTGCAATTTTTTCAAAGACAAAATGTTTCAGTAGGTGGGATTTCAGGTCTTTGGCAGATTTTACACACCTGACACATTAAAATGAACACGCAAGTTATTTTGCAAATGCTACGAACATTAAGGCGGGGGAGCAATGCCCGGTGTCTATCAGTGACACCATGACCCCTGCTAGCCCCCCTACCAAATTGGTCCTACACAGTAGGCCTACTGTCACCAGCGCAAGCATGGGGTCAAATATTCTGAGAAGTCAGGGGTCGAGGGATGAAGTGATGATGTCACTGTGGCTGCTGGCGGGTGGCTAGGGGAATTAGGGGTGGGCTGTCCCGAGGGTCTCAGTGACACACTAGACTTACTGTTCTCTGTTCACAGCCAGTGGACACCAAGTGGGGAACAGATCTCCCTTTGATGGCTTTAAACAGTGCCTAATGAGTTGCACTCATCAAATTAGATTGAACAGGCTGCAGAAGTGTGGGATAAAGGGGCAAAACGGGCAAGATGATAAGGGGACTGGGGGAAAGCCCTTCAGGCCACTAATGCCAGGATAGACTGCTAAAACTCAATCGGCTGACTCAACAAATAACTTTTAAATAGAAACAGAAAGGCCCATAAAGTTCCAATTAACTAGCATGACTTTATCATTCAACCTGCAAACTCTCTTCAGTCATTTACACAGCGAAGGCCAACGCATACATGTTTCACATCTGTTATACTCTGCAGTGTGACATAATGGCTTTATCATGTCTGATCAATGTGGTTGTGGAGGGTAGGGTGGCAGTGTATGCGTGTGTGTGTGTGGGGGTGGGGGGTGGGGGGTTTAAAGTGCATGAAGCAAAACTCCAACAATAAACATCAGGGCTTCAGCAGCTTAAGGTACACACATTATCAAGCCTGTATCTTGCTTTTCTGTTTAGCTCATCTTTGTTATCTGTCTGAATCGCACATCAATTCAAATATATCACAAAGGTTTGGCTCGAAGGCAAATGAGGTTGTGTCACTACTCTCACAGCACCACCATTTGTTGAACCCAGATGTTCTGGCATCTCCAGTGACTGGTGGTTTTATTTGCCAGCAGCACACTAGGGAAACATACAGTTCATGCTTGTTTTCACCACTCTCTGACGTCTCAACCTTGTCTGGAATGCACAGCAGCTGTCCCTCCTTCGCGCATGTAACCAATGTCTGTCTGGCTGTTTGTAAAATTAGGTCTTCCAGTTTTTTTTTTCCTATTGGTGGTTCTTTTTTTCCCCCCCGTCTATTTTTTTTCCTCTATGAAGGGAGAAACCTTTCAACCTTGCAGCAGACTCAAGAACGACGACAGACAAAAGCTCTTTGCTTCTTCATGTGATTCAATTAAGGCCTGTAATAATATAATGCTCTGTGTTGCACTGGTGAACAAACAGAAAGTTATTCATTCTGGGCAGAAGTAAAAGCAGGGTAGAAGAGCTGAGAATAAACACTTTCACAAACTCAGATGAGACCTCACTTAAACTATTGTCAGATGCAGCTCGCACATCAAAATAAACTGTGCAGTTTCACAATAAAAATAAGACTGAGCGAACTGTCTTTATGTAAAATGTGGCTCTGACAGCAAGGATGTTGGGGCCTCTATTGAGCTCATTTTTCCTTTAAGTAGTCTTGGTAGTTCAAAAACGCACATGTTGCAAAAGACTGCAAAGTGAGATGGGACTGGGGCTCAGACAATGTGCGCTTTGATGTGAAGGCAAAGACGAAATGTGGCACTGTATTTAAGCTGGATCGAGTGGAGTTTGTCTGCACTTTCGAACCGTTTACACCCCTCCCTCCCTGTTGCTTTTATCAACCCAGTCCCAGCCTGTACTTGCCCACAAAGACTTGAACCCACTTTAGCACTAAATCCTCCATCAAAGACACTCAACACCATCTTGCACGAGAACTACCATTAGGCACTCTAAAGAGAGAAATGTGTGAACTACGATTATAGAGAAAATTCAAATGTGAGCTGCAATTTGTGTGATTTCTTTTGTTTTGTTTTTTTTATTATGATGACTGACTTGCCACCCCCATCCCTCTAAGAAAGTGGGGGTTTTATTTCCTGTGTTGTAGCAATTTGAAGTACAACAAATGCATTTTAAGTCTGGACTGTTAAGTGACAGTGTAACTGCACTTTCAACAAAAACAGTTTACTTTCACCAGAGTAGTATGTATATATTGCTATGTTGTATTTTTGTGAACTGAAATCTTAAAACATGAAGCAGAGGGCACGGGGATGTTGAAAGACCTACAACTGCAGTGATAATAGATCAGTCTCCATGGTGAATAGTCCATATGAAAATTATCTGCAGCAGAGGTAATGTACAGTGTGCATCCATTAGTGAGAGGCGAGCTTGGATCTAGACAGTCTGTAGTAAATGATGAAGTCCTGATAGGATTTCAATGCCTGCAAGTACCATTAGATACAGAATGGTCAGTATGTACTGAGAATTAGAGCATCCACAAGTCATCACTTTCCACATTAGACGCTGTGGGTCTGTCCGCAAAATGAGTTCCATCCACTTAGCTCACGAAATGTGGGAGTGGGTGTAAATCACAAGGAACATTATGGCATTTGAATTTCACTAACAAGACTCTGAATAAAAACAGCATCTACAGAGAAAGTATGAAATAAAACCATTTATAGCTGCTTCTCAGAATGAAGCAGATAGATAAATAAGTCAATCTTTTCCAAGAATCACTGATGAAGTATGACTGATGTTTAGTCTGGATGTACAGTAAAAGGTATTGATTAGTTACTCCCATCTAGCCATGGATCAGTAATGGACAGTCTGCTGAGTGTGACAATGATATTTCCCCCAGTGATTCTCACTGACTGACTGTGCACCTTTACTGCCCTGCCCAAACCCAACCTTACGTGGAGGTTTTATTTGGCACCTTAGACTGTTCAACTGACACACATATCAACACACATACACACAAGTAAATTAGCAGTCTTCTTCGCTTGTGCACCAGAGCGCAAGCATGAAATTGGGATTTTTGAGGCTGAAGTCAAACTGTGGGGCTGAAACATGCAGGAATGGGCAGCACAAGGTAGGATGGGCTGGGCTGGACTAGGGAAGATAGCAAGGGAGCATCTTGGATGCATGAAAGTTGACTAAGTGGGGTGGTGGAGAGTGAGTCTCCAGCTTGTAATATGAACCCATCACTGGACAAGAGAACCGGGGGTGGGTACAGAGAGGGAGAGAAAGAGACAGACCAATGAATGGGAGGTCTCACAAAAGCTCCCTCTCTTCTCCTTGTCTCTGGAGTGACATCACAGTGGGATCAGTGCCATCTCCCAGCCTCTGGCAGAGACTCATTCATTCATAAAGCCTGGACTGCCGCCTCCACTCAGAATGATGCAATGATACAAGCAGAGCAGGCAACCAGACCCAACAAATAAGGGACAATATGCTTTCTATCATGAGATTGAGCTATAAATAACCCTATAGTGTTTACCCAGTGAGTGGGTGTGTGTTGGTGTGAAGAAAAGAAAAAAAAAGAGCATAACATTGAAAAGGCTATGCAAAGCTAGGTTTTTCAAGTGAAATACTTCAGGGTCAAACTATATTTTTTACTGTGTTTTCATGCTGTTCTTTAGACATGTGTGTGGTGTTTTTGCTTTTTTTTTTAAATCAAAGACTCCATTTCCTGTGGCTAAGTTGCCACTTCCTGTGGGAAGTGAGGTAACTCTTAGGTTCAGGTGCCGGTCAAACATTTCAGACCCACCACTGAGGCCTCATACCCTTTCTGAAGTGCACAGGTACATATCAGTAGGGTCACAACAAGGTGCAACGTTAAATGAGAAGAGGTCTTGAATTTATGCCAAGGGCTTATAATCGGCTTTTTAAGGCAGACCAGTCTAACCACAGCTGACCGGGGGTGACAGGGGTATCTGAGAGAGCCTTTGATGGAGATCCATATCCGAGTCCCTGGTCTGAGAATGAGGGGTCATAAACCCGACCAACATGAAAGGAGTCTATTCAGTGGCACAGACTGATAAAGTGGTGGCTGAGTGAGTGTAGGAAGACGGGTGAGAGTCTAGTTCTGAGAGGGCTGCTTGTTCTGCCAGTTGCTCCACTGTTTAGATTTCCATCTCAGCGTCAGGGACCAGGAATAGAAGTCTACGCCCGGTTCAAGCCAACTTGAAGAAGCCAGACCAGACCTAGACCCAAGTGTTAACCTAAAGAAATCCAAACCAGGACCATCCCACCATCATGGACAACAGTGCCGGAACACTACTTTTATTCTTAGGTCTCTACCACTGGCTTCTGGCTGCCCTTCTCAAGCACAAGTCTGTGGTTGTGTAAAGCAGCTGTATGGGAAAAAGCCACTACTGCTGACATCTGTCTTTGCCATGAAACTAGAGTTGTCCAGGACCATCACCACCACAGACACAGTGGCTACTGAAGCAGACAATAAGGGAGACTAATACCCCATAGCTGCCTTGCTGTCTTTCTTTTTTTCCACTCTCTCCATCTCTAAAATCATATTAGCTTATGTTGTGAAAGTGTATTGAGTGTACTGTTTATGTCAAAGTCTCAGCGCTTGATATGACATTACCTCAGAGTTTGAAATGATCCTTGCCATCATCAACAGACCCTAAACATTTTTACGCTAAAAGCTTGATGGAAAATCTTTTTTTTTTCTAGAAGAATGAGGGGAAAACAGAGAAAAGCAGGATTTGGCTCCTTTTTGCATATTTAGGTTTGCTGCCGTGTGATCATACACGGTGTGAAAAGGCTTGGTCTTTAGATATGCTTAAAGTATGAAGTGTGGAGCAACAGTAATGTACTTCTCAGAACAGAACATGTTATTTTTTTTTACATTGAGAAGGCTATCAAACACTATTGGGAAAAGCTAAAACACTGTGTGCATTAAAACACTGCAGAGATCTGCTAACTCTCAGACAACTTTTCCAGGATTTCTATGACGTCCACATACAGTCTGTTAAATATTTGTAATTTTATCCACCAATTCTCGGCATAGGAGGAAGAACGGGAACTCACAGGTGAGCTCTAATGGACTGGAGAGGGCAGGTGGTGCTAGCCTAGTCGTATCTAGGCTCACAACCCTCCCATTCTCCATCTCTGATGTAAACAGACAGGGGATGTTTTGAGGGAACTGTTTAGGCGTTAAACCAAACACACGACAAATCTGACAAACAGTTTACTCTCTGTGTTGGATTTTTCTTCACAAAACATGATGCCTGCCCCATTTTTAGCCAAGAACTGATACATTCTACCACCAGGTTTCCAATATAAGTGTGAATTATGTGGCACGGCGTACAGCCACACATTCACTTACATCAAAGGAAGTGTTTGCCACTTAACCATTCTTTTTTGCAATATGTGTGCATGTATGTAATGCCTGGGTTTAATTATACAAAATACTGTACATATAGAAGAGCTTGTTGCTTGTTTGAAGGCGAGCTATGGGCAACAGATGGATAGTCGATAAATAAATTCCCTCCAGACCGCAGTGTTTTCATGTTGCATGCTTCACATTCCACCTCTGTTTTACAATCGCTAATGTGCTTCTCACAGCTTTTTTGTTTTCCTCTAATGTGACCAAAAATGACTTGTGGTCTAAGTGGCAAAATGGTTTCAGCTCACCATGATGAACTGTCCTTCTATTTTAAGCTCAGTATAGACTCCACAGCTAATAGAAGCACAAAACATCAAACATCTGGCCACATCTCTCTCCCTTTTTCTTATTTAAGATGAGTGTGTTATTTTTGAAACGCTGCAGTAATAGTTGCCTGTGATAATTAAAACGTGTAAATACCTATTTGATAACTGGAAACATAGCTATCTACAACTGAGTGTTTTGCAATAGGAGATAGGAGTGATTTGTAAAACGTGAAGATCATTGCAGTTGTGTAAAATCATGTTCACCTTGTCATCTCCATCTCCTTCTCTCTGTTTCCCTCTCTCTGCCTCTCTCACGCACATAGATACTCACCACACACAAACACACAATCACACAAACACACACAGAAAACACACACAGAAAAGCACAGACAGGCTGTGACTCATTCAATCAAAGAATGACTGGACTTCAGGGGATGCTGTGCTGCTTCATTTGACAGTGTGACTGGTCGTGATGAAAGCAATGACCATATCTTGTAAAATTCCTTCTCAGTGACTCAGTTACCTTGTAACTATGCTTTGAACAAACACGTTTTTACGTGGCAACAGAGCAGATCTAATAAGCATTTCTCATATGCAAAGTCAAGTTCTGTAAAAGAATGTTCTCAAAGTAAAGTACTCATCATGTTCTGGACATGAGCAAAACCTATTATGTTGTGCTGAAAAAAAAAAGAGAGGTTGGGGCTAGGCAGACAAAGCAAAGGAATCCAGCTGCTTTTGCTTTCATAGCTACAACTCTAACGACAGCCTAAAACTGTACTCCCTTCCAAAGCAGCCAAAACACATGTGCCTTCCATTTGACTGCGTCACTGAGGCCCAACTCATGAAAGCCACAGAGTTGCACCTCTACTACCCAGTCTCCCACCCACATAAACACACCTTTCTTTATCTTTCTTTGTTTTGGCAGGCCAATCAATCAATACAACGCTGATGCTGTAGGTCTGATATACATCAGGTCTTTGGCTGTGACCCATTTGTCCACCTGACAATTCCTGCTGACTCCAAAAACAGGTGGTTTGCCGCAAACACAGACAAAAGAGTAAACAAAGGAAGATAATCTAGGACATGCATTACACAAAACGAGTGACATGGCGTTGTTGCGGACAGCTGAATATCAGTACTGAGAATAACCTGCTGTTTTTCAGGACAGTTGACTGATTTTTTAAGCAGACATGTTTCTAAAGTAGCCCAGTTTCCATTCCAGGAAACAGCTCCTAAATGCAGAACCATAAAACAAAAACAGCAACAAAGCCAGTTATAAAGTCCTTAGGATGATGTGGAGATGCGTGGGTGGTTGTGGAGCCATTTTGGGGAACAATCTAGCCAGTTAGGGTTCGCAGTGAGATTGGTAATGTAAGGACAGGAGAGGTCTGTGGTAGCAGAAACCAACAAGCAAGCCAAGCAGACACACAGTCGAACAGCTGGTGGCGTGTGTTGCAGAAGGCGTCTAGTGCCATGACTCAGGGATTACAAGCAAGGAATCAAGGAATGACTGGTGATGGGACAAAGTGCACTCACCAGGACCTCGCCATATACCACATCAAGGAACTGTGACAGAAACCCATGTGGGCAAGAGTAAGATGTTGAAACAGAGGAAGAAAGCGAAAGAAGGGGGGGAACACTAGAGGATGAATGGTGTGAGTGGGTGGGTGAATGATTGAAAGAAAAAAAAAAAGTAATGCCTTATTGCCTTATTTTCTAAGCTAATTAATATAATTCCAATTGGTTTGGCTGTTGTCCTTTTAGGGGAATGCAAGTAAACTGAGACAACTAATTGCTGGAAGAGGGCTCTAATCATTTTGCTTTTTTTTTTTTTTTGTTACTTATCAAGGACATTTTACTACCATCGTATTGGCCATACCCTGCAGAATCACTCTCTCCATCCCACCTCTTTTTTTCCCTCTCTCTCACCATATGCTTACTATTTAGCAGACTGCTGTATCTAGTGCTAACACACCTTACTTTATGACTAAGCTTTACAAGCAAAGATTAAGGCATGCATTCACCAGGGAAGTACTGTGATAGGACCCACACAGTAAAATGGTTTAATGTTTTTATGATCAAAACAGCAAAGACTGAGGCGCTGGCTGAATGGTGGGCACAACCCATTTGGTGTAAGACACGCACATCAGATAGCAGCACGAGGAATACGGAAAAATAAGGTTATTGTGGAAACTCAGTGATCCAATTCACAAGTATCCATTCAGTTTGCTGACAAGTATGACCAGCACAGCGAGGCCTATTGAGAAAGCCGGTATCTGTTACCCTCTAGGCACAGACATGGCCTGGTCAAACACCAGCCAGTGACTTATGTGTCATGTACTGAACACTGGAATTACTAATCAAGTTTTAATCTGTCAAACCATATCGTCCGCTTGTTTGACACGGTGAACATCAGATGACAAACGGAGCGGTTTGCTCCGTTTGGCCCGATTCATTGATAGACCACATCAAGAGAAGCCTGGATCACCCAAACAGTGTTTGCGCAGCTGCCAGATGGCTACACACATTCAAACATTGGCATATATTACACTGTGCTACTGAAGGAGTGCTGACAAAAACAAACTGAAGCAAAAAAGCTGAAGCTTATGTAACTCTCCCTGTTCTGACACAAGAGTCATTCGTGCAGCATGGCTTGTGTGTGCTTGTGAGCATACTGTATGTGGCGGGTGTGGAATGAGATGCCTTATAAGGGTTCTCAGGAGACGCATCAGGCATGCCAGTTATAACAATCAGCACAGTTTTGATCAGATAAAAATGAGCCTCCCCCTCAAGTTCCTTCTCTCCCTCCACTCATGCCACCCAGCAAGGCTGGCTCACAAACATTCCTGTCAGTCACTGAACCCTGACCTGATGAACAGAGAAGGAAAGTAAAAGAGGGACACCTCACTCATGTCTTAAATACATGTGTACATGATTGCTGTCCATACTTGTACTTGAATATACCACTGAAGTTTAATAAAAGCTTCAGCAAACTGAAAAAAGAAAGATGAGACACTCACCCTTTCATGTCTGTAATTTCACAATCCAGCACCTTCCCTGTTAGGTAATCTGGTTCTCCCCTACCTTTAAAAACTTCTCTGTAGAGCTGACAGTTTTGTTATGGCTACATGATGCTTTCACTAATAAGCTACCACGATCTGAGTAAGTGTGCTCTGTCAGGAATCGACTACTATAACACCAAACACAGGAATAAAAGCTTAGTGGAACATTAGAAGCCCTGTTTGGGTGCACCTCTGACCCTGGCAGTGTGTGAGCGCTTTAAAAGGTATTACCTCTGAAAGAGAGGACAGACCTTGAGTAAGCTGACACTGGCTACACTTCCGTCAAAAAAGGAAAATAAACAATATAGAAACCACTTGTGCCAGTTACACTATGTGGTTGCAGGTGTTTAGAGAAAGATAAAAAAAAGAGAACATCTGTAGTTCCCACAGTGCAATAATTCTGTCTTTGCTTGTGAAAAGCCATGGAGTCATGTCCACTGGGAGAGCTCCTACTCTCACAATCCAACAAATCAACTAATGCATTCTGGTTTTGTATGAAGTGCTGGCTGTCAGTAAGCAAGTAGCCTGTCATAGTGCTTTACATGCCTGCAACGCATGAAAACATCAGTGCTGTGTCTTATTGGCATCAGAGACAGCCAAAGACATTTGTGGTACATTATCTCCTAAGCATGGAAATATCATGTACTGAGTCCGTGTGAAGTTGTGAACTGCTCCTTGGCAGCCTCAACTTGACCTGAGCGCACCCAAGTGAACGTAAGCAGGAGCAAGCATTGTGAAATGGTTTTGCAAAATAGCACTAGGCTTTGGCAACTTAACTGCAGCTGTCAGCACTTTTCAATGTCAGTCTGTAAAATATATGGATCTCTGAATCTATGCTCTGCAGGTATACACAGTGATGAGAAGATGGTTAATGTGGTAAGTCACAGCTCCTTAGTGGGTTAACATGAGCAATTAGTATCACATTTCCATGACGTGTCAAAACTGTTTGCTACTTTACTGACAAGCTCAACACCACCTGAGCTGCAAAAACACAGGGGATTAGTAGATGTAAAAAGCTTGTAATGCAAATCATGCTAACATGCCACCATGTGGTAACAAGACTCTGTTTAAAAACTGAGAAGTGAAACCACAAAGTTTTAAAACCAAACACAAACACAGTTCACTGTTGTGGGCTTTCCTAACTGTGCACTGGACTACCCCTGGAGCACGCCAAGTCTTCCAGTCACTGGAGTCAGAGAAGCAAGCCTCAGCAATGCAGATTCATCACCTCAGCCTGACTCTCCCTCATTCTGGAAAGTCAGTTTCAACCGCTGAGGAGGAGGGGAAGGTAGAGAAGCGAGGAGGGAGGGAGGCAGAGGAGACAGTGGAGTTGGTCAGGAGAGGGGAGATTAGGCACCGGCACTGCCCGTCTCCCATGCCGACTGGGTAAAGTGTCTCAGCTCTCACAGAGTGGTACTGAATATATGGGTCAGAGATGGCTGCTTAGATGGGAGAGAGAGGAGATGGTGATAGATCCCCAGTGAGATCAAAGCAGGATGAAAGAGAGAGGGATACCATTTGTCCAACAAGCCCACAAAGCATATATCAGAAGTTCATATGAACAACACACCAAAAAACCTGACTTACACTGGGATCCATGTACAAGCAAAGCTGAAAAAAGAATCATGACTAGCTTCAAACATTAAAATGTCAGTCTGAAAGTGTGTCAGAGAATTTAAAAACACTGTTTGACTTGAAATGTCAATTTTTTTATGAACTAAATGTATTTTTCTTACATGGCATAATTCATTCTACTTTTTTGATGAATGTCTGCATATGTAACTTTCTTTTCTCATATTGACACCCTGTCTGACACACATCACCATAGTGTTGCTAAATAATGAAAGCAGACCGGTAGGAGCCAGATACATAAAACAGCAATAAGAAATGTGAACATACAGTACAGCCCACTGAATGACTCCTGCGTGCCTTTTTTTTTTTTTTTTTTTTGTGTTGCGTGTTGACTAATATTGAGCAACCAATGCTGTCTTCACACAGAAAGAGCGCTGAGCACGTTATCCCTCTCATCTTCATCTAATGACCGTGAATTAACGCTGAGGTTTACATCAGCCTAAAAACTGCCAGCAGACGCTCAGGATACGACGGCAACACTGAGAGTAATGTTAGTCTCGTGTTAACTGTCAAGCTCTCACACAAGAGTTGTATTACTCACCGTCCATCTTTTCAGCCTTTATGATCGTTAACGTCGGTTTCATATCGACAGCTGCCGTCATGATCATCGGATCAGATCAGATCAGTCACTTATTAACGCCGCGTCCCTCTTTTTATTCTAACAGCTCCAAAAAAAAAAAAAAATTACAATATGTGAGAAAAATCTTCTCTTCCTTTCGCACCCCGCTCAATTCTGTTGGTCGATTTTTTTTGTACCTTTCTCCTCACACTAAAACCCGATTTAGTTTCTTTTACTTCCAACTTATCTTTCTCTTTCCCTCTTTCCCTCTCCGGTAGATGTACACACACTCCCTCTTTTCCTCGTTCTTTCTTACTCACTCACTCACACACTCACTCACTCCTTCCTCTATCACTGCCTATGGGCGTTGCATTACAAGAGCCGGAGTGCGACGACAGCTGAAGGGGGCGGTGTTAACTGACTTGATTCCCCCTTCCAGTCCGGGGGGGGGGGGGGGGGGGGGGGGGGGGGGCTGATGGGGGGGGTTTTAACTGAATTGATTCAAAATTCAATTACCCCCCCCCCCCCCCCCCCCCCTTCTTGCACACACATACACACTAGTCCAGCACCCTCCACCCCCAAACCCATCCCTCCGAGTTTCTGTGAGAACCTACCAAGAGCCCCTCACGTCATCAGGCGCAGTTACGAGTCTACATGTTCCCGCAAATTACTCACATTTAACAGGGATGAGAAACACTCTGGAGATGTGAGAGCTACTGAGCAGCCTGAGAGAGAACTGTAACATAATGCTTTAACACATGACAGCGGGATTCTGTAAAAAAAAGGCAAGATACCATTTCATTCATCAACAGCATCATGCAACAGTGTCAGATCCTAAAGACATTATACTGCAATGTGACAGGGGACAGAACAGCACATATCACATTTATTTCACACATTGTGAGCCCCTATAGGAAAATAACAGGAACAGATTTTAGATTTTCAAATACATACTTACAAACAGTTTAGATACAAAGTGTTAACTGTGTTAAGAGCCAAGACGGTCTGTGTCCTATGTTCTGCAGGTCAGGGCTTTCTCATAACTTGTAACTCAGCCTCATAAACACCTCAGGGTATTTCCTGTTCACCTTATACTGATCAGTAAAAAAAGGCTGTTTTTTTTTTCAAAAAGCATCAGGTATTACGTTACGATGTTCAAATTCTTCTTATATAAAATAAATAGCATACACATACAACAATGCTTAGTTGTGTGTATTTTACAATCTCCCACAGTCATAAAGAACACAATTGAAATTGTAGTTTGAACACTGAATGTTCTGATTCTCTGTATTTTATTTTTAGGTTTTGTTCTTTAACAGAAACCAGGGACAATGACCATGCCTTACTGGAAATTGAATAAAGAATTTGTTCTGCCACTGAAAAACAACAAAGACAGGAGAAAGACTGTGCTTTTTAGCCACTGTAAGACTCCACTCTGAGCAAACCACTGCCATTAGGGAACACCTCCCACAGCAACGAAACACAGTAATAGCAGATTATAATAGTAATTCTCGCACAAGTTCTACTGGAATCTGCGGCTTTTAGCAAAAAGTGAAAGATTTGAGCTTCAGTAAGAAGCTTTTTGTTTCCTTTTGTTCTTCAAGGAAAAATGCAAATTATTGTCTTTGAGGCATCAAAGAAAGTCAGCCTCATCATATGCAACCTTGTTAGTGTGAGTCATATGGTGCAACCTGCGATGCAAATATGATACTTCTGCATGTACTGTATGCATGAATTTCTAAATGGGATAATCTGGATGGAGGCTGGGGAGCCAGGGATATTGATCACACATGGATTTTTAAACCGGTGGTACTTCACTGGCTCCATTAGCAGCCCTGGATCAGGTTTCATTGGCCTGATAGGAGCCTCGTCTGGGAAGAGTGCTGGTGGGTTCTGCGGTGAGAGGCGCTGCCTCACCAGGGGCAAAGTAGTGGGGGTGAATGAGGAGAAGAATGGAAGGGGGGGGACAGTACCTCTCACTTTATCTCAGTCAGCTAGTCACTCACACTCTTTGACTGGACCT
>JAUYWH010000005.1:10991531-11011531 GCA_034779795.1 Ctenopoma multispine | reverse complement strand
AAAAGATGGCCGCCCTTTGGCCCCCTGTCTTGCCCCCTGCATCCAGCTCAGGGAGGTGACGGAAGAAAGCTTGTGCCCCCCAGCACCCCTACCCTACTCCCGTGGCGTACGTCCCAGTCCACCAGCATCAATCACTTTGAGGACGAGTCGAGGCCGGAGTCAAGCACAGGCAAATGCACTGGAAAGAATGTTCCAGTTTAAAATAAAACTCATTTGAAAAAAAAAATGGAAATAGATTCAAAGCATGAAAATGAAGGGTATTTGGTTATCCCCAGCAGAAGAGTGGGAGTGAAAACAAGAGAGGGGGTATCTGTTAAAGGCATTGCCCTCAGGGTCAGCATCACCAACCCCTTGTGCAGCACAAGCAGAACAACAGGCCAAGTTGAGAGGGTGTGTATGTGTGTATATGTGCATGATTGCTCATGTTTCTGTTTTAAAAAAACTAAAAGAGAGAGTTTAAATATGAGTGTCAAGATCACAGATGTGACTGCTACACTGTGACTTATTGCCCATTTATAATTTTTGATTCCAGTTAACTCAAAACCTTTTGTTTGTACAGTTTGTCTAAAAAAGAAGTAATGTCAAATCAAAATACCATTACATTTGAAAGTATTACGTCTTGTTATTAATAACTGCCTAGCAAACAGAGTAGATTTGTAAATATTGACCCTCACTTATTATGCTTTTTCCCTCTGCTTCCAATATTACATGTCTTGTCTGAAGTTAGACTGTTCATTTCTTACCTGTAGGACACATGTCATGTCCACTGGGTACCTCCTGAAGGGGTATCTCCTTGGGGTAAAGGGGCTGTGATGGGTAATACTGCTGCTGAGGGTGAACCACACCTGGAAGCTGGGTCTGAGGGCCTACTGCTACCCCTCCACTCTGCCTCTGGAGACACACAACACAACAAAAAGTATGGTTCAGCCAAAATGAACTGAGCAGCATATTGTTTATGTGACACTGATTTACTTTGCTGTACCGTTGGTTTTATCTGTTTAGGGGTGGTGTTGAAGTATAGACGTGGAATTAATAAGACTTTAACCAATGTTAAGACAACGACCCAGATAAGAATATACAGAAAACTTTTTTTTCATGTAACAAATAACTTTAACTGCTGACCAATGAAAAAAACATTCTGCATTGAAAGATTAAGCAGAAAGCAACTGATCAAACTTTCCAGTGGCTTTGGTTAAAAGCGTAACCTTGAATTTATAAAACCATTTTGTCATTGTTTTCCCACATAGATAACCTTCGCAACCAAATTTGACTCATTCAGTTTATCTTTACGGTGTTGTTTTATCCTGCTTATCACAGAAATGTTCACGTAAGAGGTTCCACCGAGGGGGAAGTCTAAAGTCAGCACTTGACAGTGGAGCCAAGATAGATATGAAATACTGGATGCAAGATAGTAGGGGAGAAAATAGTGATTTAGCCATTTTTAGCATATCAAAACCTTTGTTTGAACAACCCAAAACCTTAACAAATACTCTTGGACATTTCAGTTTGAAACTGATGGGAATAGAGAATTACCATTTTCCTCATAGAACTGTACCTAACTGCTCTTTTTAAACTTAAATATTTGTTAATACAACTTGTTCCTATTTGAAAAGATGAAGCAAGCAATCTGCCTTCAGAGTTCATAAACATTTCACAAATGTTTTCACATGTACGAGGTTAAGAAGCAGTTTGCACAACTGCTTTAGTTCAGCCATATTCTGAGGTCTAAATCATGCTTTCCACATGTATATGGCCACAATTGTATGTGCAACCTAAATGTCATTGTCTGCGTTTCATCATTTGCAATGTCCAGGTAACGTGGACACTTTACACAAACGCAAATGTAGTTTGAACAAAAGCGTGTCTGCATTCATAACCTGCACTTGTCCAGCTGCAGGCCTGGTGTACCGCGCTTTATATTCAGAACTCTGTGCCATGTATCCTTGTTGGTTATTGGCTCATTTTTTAAAGTGAACCCTAACCCAGTTACTTTCCTGCTTCCTTCCAAAATGCATGTATACATACAAACCATAAAATCCATTACATTCTTTCTTTTTCTCTAGCAGCCTCCTGTGTGCTGCTCTAGACTGGTCAACAGTTCTGAGCACAATGTTGGACAGTGACAAGCCGTACAAAAGTGTGGTTTCAGCTGAAAGTGAACGCGTACGCTGCCCACTCATCTGTAGAGGTGTTGCACGTGCTGCACAACAGCAAGCATGTTTCAGGCTTAATTTGTATGTTTGCTATGTTCTGAGGAGTTTCTTAACAGTGGGTTGATATTAGCTTGACAGCCAGACTGCTCTGGTACATATTAGGTTAGTGCACAGTAGCCAGTGCATTAAGGAAAGGCGTCTCATGCAACATCACTGGTTTTTATGACAGTGAGTATACACTCAGCAGCAGAATCCTGCTTACCGGGAATTTAATAATTACAGTAATGCAGTTCCTTTTTGAATAAGTAAATGAATAAATAATTTATTTTGGTTCCCAATAAGTTTGCGAGCACAATTAGCTGGGTGCCCACAGTAAGAAAGTGTACCTACATAACTAAATCATCTCTATTTACAGACAATTTGTCTAACTGTCAACTGATGAATAATTAAAGTCTTTCAGTTTCCTTTATAACCAGTTCCAGGTTTATGAAAAACAATAATAATTGGTTTACTTACCGTGGGTTTCTTGTTTGAAAAGCATGGTTCACATCAGCAGGAACATGTGTAGGAAAACTAAACTGTCAGATTGTTTTAGTGTGACTTCAATGATTGGGGTCCAGGTTTGCTGGAACTCCAATTAGGTGTTCTCATACATGTTAGAGTGTGGAGCAATAGAGTGTGCATTTTATAATTAAAACTTCTAATCATATAATGTGAAAAAGTCATACATGTGGCTACACAATTTTCTTGCCTCTGTAGTCCTCTTAATAGCCTCCACAAAGAGACTATCATATGTGAACTGACAGACTGGCTGACACGGAGACTGCCGATCTGATAAGAAGCTCCCGTTTAAGCACAGCAGCATTTATCAGTAGCCGACCAGAGGATCAGGGAGGGCAGTTTATGAGGCTCTTTAGAGGTCTGCGTGGGGCGCTGTCATCTTCTATCATGCCAGTCAGCAAAGGGGAAAAATTTAAGATAGGCATGGAGGGAGTCACATGGATGATTTATAGATTTGACAGATTGATAACAATGCAGATAACTAACACAATATTCTCTGATAGGTTCAAATGTAGGGTCATTTTTGATGCAGACATTTAGAAAATGAACAACAACACGGAGGGGGGGTTAGATTTTACAATTGTTACTAAGAGAGAGTATAAATACTGTATTGTATTTAAAACTTACATAGCCTGTATTAAGATTTGAGTCTCATGAGAGTAAGTCAGTTCGTTCGTGTCATTTACATATTTTTTATTTATATTGAACTTTCTGATGAGACATAATCAATTAACTAATTTACTCATTGCCATGTGCTGTAGTTACGCATTTTTAGTTTATTTGCCCCCCAGTGGTTCTAAGAGGGAATTGTAGCATCTATGGTTAGGGCACAGGCGTCTACGCCCAATCAGCGCTAACATTAATACCACCAGGTGGCTAATTGTTGCATATATTAACAGTAAAAACACAAGCATATGCATACATGGCCTTCTTAAATGACTTTTACACAGTTAAACCTGTACTCTCTCTCTACAACGAGAAATATCTGCTTGACAGATTCAGTCACTCGGTGCCTCTCTCTGCAGTACTGCATAACAAAGTAGGGTGCTACAGTATGAGGTTGTTTGTGCTTATTATTAGAGCAATTTGTGTGAATACAGCTACATGCGAAGCTTGACTGCATGCCATTCCGAACTAAAACTGTTTAGGAAATGTGCTCTGTGGTTCCCTATGCTCCTTATGTAGGAAAACCTCTGTTCTGGACATTTCTAATTACGCTTCTTAGAAATTGAGATTGTTTTTGCAAGAGGTGGTCTCAGGTATTTTTAATTGCCAAATTCATCTAGTAATCGTTTTCTTCACTTTATTCTTTCATTGATGCATGTATTGGCTGACAATCACTGTGTAAACATAAAAAATAACACACACCAGATTCATTGCTTTTTTTTTTTTTTTTTTTTTTTGCTTATAATTCATGTAAATTTGAGAAAATAGTGCCACTGACTGACCCAGGTTCACCTTTTGACCAAGTCTGCCCTAGTATACAGTAGTCTCAATTTCAAAGGCAAGCCCCACCACCTGAGCCAATTAGGGCCCAGGGAACTGTATCCTTCTATGTTTTCTATCAGGCAAGGGTAAGGTTTCCATTTGCATATAACCTCAGTCTCTTATCCTAATGTGCCAACGTTCTGCATACAAATGGAGGCATTTATTTTGTCGCTCCTTGGCCTCCACCCTTCAAATGCTCACCTGACAGGAATCCCAATGTTCCCAGCAAGCACTGTCTCTGACTCTGTGTTCACTGCTCTCATTTGGAAAGCGTTAAGAGCCTTGGTGTTCTTGCAAACAGACTGCAGCAAAGCACTGTGCGGGTGGCTTAACTGAGAAAAGTGTTATTCAGTAGGAATGGTCAGACTCCAATTTGATTGGTTAGTGACAAGGTTGGAAGCTGTAAGACCGTGATATTTACAATATTACTTGCTAAAGAAAAGTGCATCTTGTTGCAGTTTGGTTGTGCAACATAGTGGAGTTCATGAGGGTGATTTCATAATGTTGTAGAAAATCATATTGTTCAACACTTCTGTTTTCTTAACTTTTGATGAAATCATTAAGAACAGCATGTACAATCAGAGTTACTATTAATGTAACACTGATGGACTAAACTCAATGGGAAAAATCTGAGAAAGTGTGTTCCTGTGACGTGATGCTCCTGCATACATTCCTGTGCTACCATGGGGCTGAGCTGCTAACACACATATACACACAATACACACACAAAGGCACATAACTGCCTCACCGTCCTGCCCACCCGGCTGTGTGGTAGGTAGCAGACGCAGCGTGAACACAGAGGTAATTTACGAGGGAGGTCTTACCATTGCGCCCATACGGTCACAGAGGTGAAGGGCTGGGTAGGAAGAAACTGGATCCATGTAGTAACTCATCATGGACACTGTGGACAGGAGAAGCAGGGCCTGGTGAAAAGATCAACACGCAAACAGACGAAGCAGGGTGGACTGACCTATCTATCACACACTGTTTATACTTTGTGAGCAAGTGTGTGGTATATTCTACATGTGTGTTGTGTGAGAGAGTAGAGAGAGAGAGAGAGAGAGAAGAAAGGAGAAGAAGGGAGGAGGGGGGCAAAAAGAGAATGAGGGGAGAGTGAGAAATGTGTTATGTTATGTTATGATAACCTGAAAGATCAGCTACACAGATGGCATGGCAGCTTCCAGCCATGGCAGCACCATGTCATCACATCCAAACTTTGATTTTAAGAAGTTTTAGGGCTTGCTCAAGTATTTATTTTGATTTAATTCCTGTAACACAAAAAATGCTGATTTGAATAAGAAAAAAAAAGATCATTTATTCACAGTTTTATCAGCCAAACGTTTCCATCCCTTCTCCCTCACCAGCTCTCTCTTCATGCAAAACTGCCTTCTACTCTCATCTGCCTCTTTCTCCTCCTCATTCTCGTCCTAATCCTCCCCTTTCCCTCGCTCTTCCTCTCTTTCCCCTCCTCCTACACGCATAGCCTATCACTTAACATTGTTGACTTGAAGCAGCGTCAACAAAAGAGGCTGGAAAACTGAGCTGAAGTATTACATTAGAGGGGGAATGGTGTATATGGGCAGTGGCAGGTCCCATCTTCCTCACATTCATATGTTAAGCAATTTGGCATATCTAGTTTATGGCAGCTGCTGACAGACTGAGAAAAGATGTGCCAGCGCTCAATACCTGCAGATGTTCACCAGCTCAAAAAGATTCAGATGCTCTTGTTTCAGAAAGAAGTACCCATGCACAAAGTGAATAATGTGCAAATCAATTCATCACTTCATTCAAATCCATGAACTACCTTTAGGCTTTTACTTAAATCTGGTTGATTTAGCGGGTCAAAATATAAAATAAAACATTCATATAGCCCTAAATATGCATCAAATACATAAATAGCTCCTATTAATACATGCATAACTCTGTGTTCTGTTTGAACGCTCACAAAGCAAAGAGAATTTGAAGATAATTTGAGTAGTAATTCTTTTGACGATAAAAACGTAAAGGACATGTAACTTTTTCTTGTTTGTACGCTGCTTTAATGAAAAATGACAAGCAGCGCATCCCCAATAATAATTAAAAAAAAAGCGCGGTGCACTCGTCCATGACAATTCCTGACGGGAAAAAGAAGAAACTTTACAGCACTGCCTATCACAAGTGTGCATCAAAAGAACCCTAAGCACTGCCACTACTACACGTTCGCTTGTGTTGCTGTTGATTTGCTGGCACTTGTGATACAATAAAAGTTTGCACTTACCGACTGCGACGTGAGAAGTTTCCTGTAAGCTGGAAGCGCTGGGCAGCTGAGTGTGACAGCTGAGCTGTGGACTGCAGAGATGCTGTACCTGCTCGCAGAGTCCTACAGAGGAAGGAATATTATGCACACAGTTGGTCCCTCCCTCCATCGCACGGTGATCATCTCCAAATCCAGTTTTTCTTCTGCATGTAGTGGTGGTTTCTTTGGACTTCATGCAGTTGTGGCTCACGGGCAGCACGGAACAGGTGTAAACGTGTACAGGTGTTCAGTAATGGATTTGGTGTGAGCTAACTTTTCCTGTTTGACATCCCTTCAATATGCACTTTAATATACCATATTCTTATGTATATATTATATATATATATATATAGCTTCTTTCACACTAAAGAAACTAAACAATGAATTTATTAGGTCACAACTGATTTGTCATCTAAGGCTCAGTATTGCAATATTCTCTTCCTTCCCTTATTTTTGTTGATCACCTTTGAATAAAAATAGGCTGTTTCAAGCTAAATTTAAATTAAGTTTGTTTATTTGTTGGTTTGTTTTCCTATCGCATATAGCCAAAGTCTCATTGGAAAAAAAAAATAGCAGGAAAGTGGAAGGAAAACATCACACAGAGACAAGTGTGATGACAATGACTGATCTTCCTGTGATGTTGTAGTCTGAAATATAACATCTGTGTATATGTGTGCATGTGCCTGTCAGTATGTCTGAGTGTGTACGTGTGTCACGTCAGGCAGGTGTTTATTTAAAGCTGCAATATGCCATGTTTGAACTTTTTTTTCCCATCAAACCTTTATAATCTATATTAGCTGGTAAATATGTATCTATTGTATTGTCCTGCATGGTCAATCTAGCCTAGTCTGGCATCAGACTAGGCTAAAGTGAACCACTGGTGGAACTGCAGCTGTCATATCAGTTTGTCTCAGCGGTTGCTAAAATACTCCGCACAAACGTCTGCTTCATGAATATTTATTTACTGTACATCACTGACTATCATATCATTCTCTACCTCCTACTTCCTAACCGAAAAGCCAGATCATGTGGGACACTGATTAAAGCTATGACAAAAACGTTGACCTCTCTTCCATGAAATGAGACACTCCCTCCGGTACATCTAGACATCTACTGTACATCCACCTGCTTTGATAAGGATTGGTGATAAGCAAGTACCAGTGTAAAGGTTTTTCTATCTATTTGCTTATTTATCACTTTATTTCTTGATTTATTTTCATGCTGTAAGCTTACGCCTTCCAACGAATTGCTGTGGTGCAGCACAGAGCTTCACATCTTCTCTGTCTCTCTCACTCTCTCTGTATCACTTTAACACTCAACACTTGCGAGTCATCTGAAACACCTTGTGGCTCCATGATAATTCCATGACCCCAGTGCAGCATTTGTTTGAATTAGAAAGTGCATGGTTCAAACCTCCTGACAGCCACTGCTCTTAACAGTAAATCTTAAAAGTCTCAGAGTAAGGAGGTGCGCGTCTGTGTGTGTGTGAGTGAGGAGCTGAGGGAAAGGGGGGTCAAGTCCAAGGTGAGAAGCGTGAAGAAGTACCATAAGGGGCTCGGTGGCAGGCAGCCTGCATTTTCTCAAGACCCCGCCTGAATCTCTTAGCGTTCTGTGAGCCTCAGAGCCGTAGGCCCTCAGGGGACACAGATGGGCAACACGTCAAGGGCAAAAGGTGAGGGTATGACTTATTGCCATGTGGAGAGAAAAGTACGGGACGCGACCCTGTGATGAGACTAAATTGAATAAAAGCAGGGATGAATGCGATCCAGATCTTCAGCTGATGCCCCAGCAATGCTGTTTCAATTAGCTGGCTCACCAGTTCAAAGGCAAGGCCCTCGATACACTTCTGCTCCACATGAAGCCACTATCATCACGTTGCCCCCTCTCCTTTCGCCTCCCCATTATGGTGCCAGCTTTTTCCGCTCAGAGCTTCTGTCTATGTGCTCGCCATGCTCATGTTTTACATTAAACAGAGAGTGAACACCTTGCTATCGCTCCCTGTAAAACCCATCGCTCAAAAGACCTTCAAGAGTTTACGGTCTTCACTGTCACGCTCGCAGTAAAGTTGTGTGGTGTTCTTGCATCTACACCAGCTCTGTATAAAACCAATACTGATCCATTTTTTATTTATAGAAAGTTATTCAAATAGTGTTGCATTTATCACATAAACCCATGAAAGTTTAAATCTTGACCAGGAAACTTGAACTCTGAATCAAAGTTTTCATGGCAGGTTCATTATTTGCTTTCGAAAAATACCTGAAGTCATGTAGGGGTCATGTTCCAACAATCCCATGTTATGCTGCATGATATAAACTCAATACAAAAAAATTACCATATCTTTATTAAAACAAAAGGTTAAAAGCTTCAAATAAATATTTTAAAGCAATAATTTGCACCATGCTTTGACATGTAAATTTACTAACCTGATGTTTCAACTGTTAATACCAAACGTTTCTTAAATGACATATAAGTTATAATAAACAGCACTGTTCCACATCTCTGGTGTGTTCTTTGTCCTGGGACAGAAACTGATGAATTCCCGTCATTGCAATGCTTTATTTAAATCAGTAAAGCAAACCATACTGCTGTCTGTCCTCCACTTGGTGTCCTGCGTTGTGGTGAGCAGCTCCAGACTGTGAATCCTTTGGTCTCATTTTCTCCTTTTGGATCTTCCAAAGATAGCGCTGACAGGTGATATTAATGGTCTTTTATTAGCATCGTCCTGATTGCTACAGATTTTTGGAAGCAAGAAATAGAGGAAAAGAGCAAGAGGGAGGAAAAAAAAGAAAGAATATGGAAGTCCTCCACCCACCGCTTCTCACAGGAGATCGCCTCTCTCTTTGATAGCCTGCCCGAATCTGTTCCCCCCATAGAAACTGCCCTGCAGATGTTATTGCTGTATGCTGACTACAAAGAAGGAGCTCTTTATGAGAAGAACATCTATTTTGGGCCTCAGTGTTTCCGAGCTGTGGTGCTCAGTGAGAGAAGTACATGCCTAATCTTTCTGATGCTGAAAACTCTGTTTTATTCCTTGCCCAGGATATTTTTAGATTAAAGCCCAGTTCTAATGAATAAAGTGAGGATGTAATATTTTATGACAGTATCAATATGCCACCACGGTGGGCTTGAGCCTGAAAAAGCCTACGTTGCTATTGGCATCAGCAGAGAGAAAGTGAGTGGGGGACTTTAGGGTAGTAACCTCAATCAAACATGGAGAAGTCTTTGTATCAGTCCTGACTAGATTCTTTTAGAAGTGTTTGTGGTTAATACTCTCACACTCACCCACAGAGCTATGACTTTGTTGCACTGTTGATTGTAAGGCAAAGGTCTTGGGGGCAATATTAGCTCTTGATATTATCTTTAATTAAAGCACCAATCCCTTAGCCAAGTTGTCCAAACAGTCCTAAATAGGCTCTGTAAATCAGACAAACATCCTCAATATTTGATGGGTCGAGAGTGTGCACTATAGCTTCCAGATGGTTTGTGTTTCTTAAGCTTTTCACGAGGGATGGTGCGGGACAGCAATCTTCTGTTCGAGTGTCCCTCTTGACAGAACGAGTTCCTCAAAATCACATGCTGCATTTCTGCCTAGGTCGCTCTCTCTTTCTCTCCCTTTTTGTGTTCTATGTGCTCTGTGTGTTGCTGCGTGTGGGTTTATCTGCAGGCTATATGTGTATGCCTGTACTGTAGCATTCATTTCTTATCAGTCCATGTTGTGTTTAATTAATGGCATGTTCAGTGCTGAATGAGTCTACTGTCAAACCACTTTACTTCTAGTTTAGCTTTATGCAGCATGCAGGACAGAGAGCAGTTTGTGTGTGTATTTTACTTAAAAAACTCAGAGAACAAGAGCCTCCTTTGTTAAGTTTTACCATTTTTAATAAGTGGAGAGTTAATGCCACTTGAAAAAATAACACACTTATTCTGATCCTTGTTTTGTAAGATGAAAGGAAAAAGCAGGCTGAGGAGGGAGGGAGAGAAAGAGATGCTCAGTCCAACATGCCCCAGTTGATAAACTGCTGGCTTGGCGCCAGAAAACTCCCCTCAAATACACACACATGCACACAAACACACACACAAACGCCCCACCCACACACACCCACGCACACACACACACACACACACACATACACAAATACACATACACCACCACCACTCCAGTGGCGTCTTCAACTCACTATTCCTCTTCATTAGTGTCCCAGAACGAGATGGTTGTCATGTAATTAGCAGAGGAGGGTTTCTGAATGCCTGTGTAACACACACTCTCATTAGAGAAGTGAGAGAAGGCTGGAGCGAGAGAGGAGAGGTGGAAAGGCAGGCCTGGGAGGCACGTAGACGAAGAGTAATCAGTGAGACAGATGGGGAGAAAGAAAGGCCTAAGAACTGAGAACATGCCAGAAAAAAGGTACTGAGAGAAACAAGAAAAAGAGAAACTTGTTCAAGGAGGGGAAAGATTTCTGACTTGGGTGCGCCAGCTAGGGACATGGGTAACTACTACATGGTGTGGACAAATTAAAGACTTAACTCAGTCAAGTGGCACGCTTGTTAATATTCATTAATACTGCAGCAGGCAAGAACGTTTGTTCAGCTTTCTTCAGATTTAAATGTGATGATCAGTAGCAAGGGAAGAAAGATAAAAAGACACAAAGTAATAAAAAAAAATAATTGCATTCAAAACCAGTGCAAGACTGTACTGTATTTTAACTGTGCTTCCTCCACAGAGCACTGTGACGCGTGACAGGTGATGTTAAAGAGCATTCATATTTATTATCGCAGAGACAAGGAGAATCACATCTTTGCTAATCTGGGTCCATCCTTTGTAGGTGGTATTTAAGGACCTTGTGTGAATCTGTCAGTCAACCTGAGTGTTCCCAAGTCACTTGTTGTGAGAAAAAAAGGTATCATTAGGTCTAGTAAACCCTTGCTGTGTTCACACTGATAACAACAGCAGTGCCACTAGCAGACCTGTCGGCTTTGTTCAGTCCATCCAGTTTGTGATGAGGTGTGGTTCAGGCTGCAGAGAAAGACTTATCAGGGTGATGAGAGGAAAGAAGGAGCTGCTTGTCAGTAGCTGGTTTTCAATGGAGTCTGTGTCATGTCCACAGTCTGTTCTGCTGGCCTGGTAGACGACTTTACTCCCTGATGAATCACCACACTTTTGGGTCACCCTGTTGACAAGTGTTTAGTCAATACTTAAGGAACATTCACTCTGTAATCTGTACTGTAGATGTTTTATAGTTATTATTTGGCATATTAAGTCTCTGTATCTCTGTCTATTAAAATGTGTATTATTTGACTCGGGTTCACAAAATGTGAGTTATCACAAACTCTTGTACTAACTCAAGTTAACATCTTAGCTTCCTCTGTATCAAACATTCCTAAGGACCATGGGATTTTTTTTCTTTTCTCTGGTAGAACTTAGATCTTGTCCCAGCAGGAGGAACCAGAAGCTACATCCACCGAACAGTTAGATGTCTATAGTAGCTTGTAAATCTTGCTCAGTACTTTACACTACCTCCTCACACACATGAATGAACATATTAGTATAGTGACTTTGTGTTGTGTATAAATAAAAATGTGTTTTTTGGTGGTGAGTAACTATATAACTGTAAATATAACTTAAAAGTGCAGTCATCAAACAAGCTATAGCCAGCTGCTGTGCTGAAATAACTTGCTAATCTTTAACTATTACAGTGAGTGATAGTTTTGTTACTATAGGTGCATGTGTTATTGCATATTTGCATAATGTTTACAGTTCAGGAGAGATACGCCTGACTATGTTGACCTGGGTTGTATGCCAGATCAGTTTCAACAGTGTCTGTGTGAACGAAAATTACTTCAAGTTATAAACAAAACTTTTATAAACCATTAGTGATGCATCATAGTTCAGTTTAACTACTTTATGAACTGCAGGTTAGTTTAATCAATAACAATGCATCATGTTTATGAGCTCATATTTTTGGGGGTAAATTTAAAAATGCATCGTGGCTACTGATGTAACTACTTAGATGTCAGATAAATGCACTGGATGTAATTCTAACTCATTAAACAATAAAACAAAACTACCGCACCATGCTCACAGAGAGAGTATTTCCCTAAAAGTGTTTACCGAGTAAATGTACTGCAGTTTGTGAGTTTGTGGGGCCCTGAATGGGTTCTCTCTCTTCCACTTTCACACTCTCACTCCCACACTCTCTATCGCTCTCCATTTTGTCTGTCTTTCTCACACACACATGCATGCACAACCAGACAATCCCCGTCTCATCACCACTTTCTGTTTTTACTTTATCTCCAACTTTTCACTCCCAAGCTCATGCTCTGGGTCCCACTTCCAACTGTCAGCCGCTCCTATTCACCCGTTGTTAGAGCTCACTTGATGTTTTAAGGATGTTAAGTCCGCATTCTGCCATAGATTTTCATTGCGGAAACAAGCTGTTTCTCTTTTTGACCCCTAACTTCCATTTCATTTCCTTCACTGCAGCCTCTCTTTCCTTCTGAGAGGCCCATTCCCCATAATACCCTCTTACCAACACACTTTCTCTTTCTCCTATACGTGAGGCCTCGCCGTCTCTCTAACCACCCTTTTTCAACACATAACACCACTTGCAATGCTATCACCCCCTTCCTCACACCTACACATTTCTCTTGTTTTATCACTCTCTCTTTCTCGGCTTCATTCTCTCTCTTCCTAGCAATGAGCTTTTTTTTTTTTTTTGATTTCTGCAATCTGGACCTGTCATCAGTCAGACTGCTCACCCACTCTGCTGTCTGTCTATGGATGGAAGATACTTTGAGTGTGGCACCTCACAGCACTATACTACCAAAGCCTGTGATATATACACTTCATGTCTGTATGTATGGAACATCCCAGAAACAATCAAAAGTATTCAACAGTATCAAAAATCATGAAAAGTGCTGGTAAAAATTTTATTTGACTTAATTGTGGTCTGACACACAAGTTATTCATACTGTATGTATTCTTTTTCTCAAGTTAAAATAAAAACATATACCAGACACAGGAATTTTAGTGAGCCACATCAACTGACTTTTTTTCTGTTTACATAACTGGTGAAAGTTACAGTCATGACAAAGGCTCCAGGAGTACCTGAGGAAATACAGTAGTGATAACAATCCTGAAGGTTTATGTTAACATGCAAATATTTGAAATATATGGAAGTTTTTAATGCTGGTCTACTCAGGGTTATGCAAAATATTGAGAAAAGTTCCAAACACAAGCTTGACATAACACATTGCTGCTGCCACACTTGTTTTAAAAGCTCAACTCTGCCCTCTATCATTTGATCTCTGAAGTGCAGGTTCAGTACATCAACAGTCATTTTTACCAGTAGCATGACACAAACCAAAGCTCAGTGTCTGCTTGGCTTTGAATGAAAATTCCTAATGTGAAATGTTGATGTTTTTGGACATTTGATCAATTTCAATTAAATGAAAACAGAGACATCTCTGAACTTTTTTTTATTCTAGCACACTACCTGGCATGCAGTTTGAGCTGTCAGAATGCAATTAAAGAGCTGGCACGGCCACCTACTGGCATCTGTGTCTCACCAGCCGTCTCAAATAGCCCTCACCATATGTTAACACTTTGCTCCCCAAATACCCATGATGACTGTCTCTTTAAGACCCGGCGTGGAATGCTGTGGTTTGCCTAGGCGTTTGGGGTAGTGCCCTCACCCACACATAAACACAACCCTAAAAGTGACTCTGACTACTCTTCTTGCTCTGTCCTCCTTCATTCTCAGATGCATCCCTGACTGTGTCCACCTGTGAGGATGTTTCTTGTGATGGTTTGTGGGTTGTACTCGCGTTCTGTACTCCACTTAACAGCTGAAAAGAAAACAACGTCCTTCCCTTATTTGGTTGGCACAGTGTCAGTGCAAGGCGGTGTTTGTTTCCTGTTTCACATGTTTGTTTGTGCCACAGGTGAAAAGCGAGGGTGCTATTGTTGTCTTTGGCCTCAGTAACCCCACGAAGCTGAAGACAGCTCAAAATAGCAAACAAACATTATCTAGCAGATATAAAGCTTTTGATGTATTTGTATACAGGCTTATGTTGTTCTTGAATAAGTCAGAGATATACGTAAGTTATATACAGTATTACATACAAATATAATTAGAAAAAGAAAAACAAATAAAATGTTATCAACTATGCTAATTATTAAATGACACAATGAAAGGGCACCACAGTGAGCCACTTCTAGCTTAAACCAGAGAGCCCTCCAGTGGTCAGATTTGGCAGTACCTCTACCTATGAATAGGATCAATAGGCAAGCTCTCTTTATTAAATCCAGATTTGACCGTCTGAAGGCACAGATGAATGATTTTTGTAGTCTGGTGAGCAGCCCACATCGAGTTCAGCCTGTCAGACATGTCTGGGGGGACATGGGGGAGGAAAGAGAGACACAGGCCTCAAAGTAAAAGCCTTGAGAATGCGGGACAGGGGTAAACCCTAAACCTGAGAGCTCAGCCTGAGCTAGCAGCCTTCCAAGGAACAACACTTTTCTTATTGAGCCAGTGGGCCAGACCTAAATGAGAGGTGACAGCATATTCATTTCACTCAGTGTTTTTCTTTAAGGGCTTTTTAAAATGCTGCTGAATGACGAGCGGTCAGTAGATTTATAGTTCACGGGATGGTTTAGGCTTTCTAAATGGCACTGCTTTCCTCCTACTCTCGCTCAACCGGCTTTTTTTTTCCACAGGAGCAGTCATTTTTTAGGGGCTTTATTTCAGCCTTATATTGTCCACGTAAAGATGACTCCCCCTCGGCAACCAAGATTGATCTAAAATGTAGAGTGAGCACCTTGGTTTCCCATGCCCAGTCTGGTCTAGAGGCAGGGTGTGTCAACACTTAAAGCTGAATTGACATAGGATAAGTGGTCTGGGAAATCCATGTACCCTCAGAGCAGAGACATTTACAGTATTATGTGGTGTTTTGGAAAATATGGACACACATTCTAGATGCATAAAGCCTAGACAAGCACAGACCCAAGTAACTTCACTCTTTTGATTAGATGCATACAAGAACATATTGTAGTGACAACAGTTTGTCTTGACACCATGTGCTGTTTCCCAGATACCTAATTTCCCAAGCACTCATCTCACTGTGAGACCCCCTTGGGGTAAAAATACAGAGAGTGAACAGATCAGGTCATTTAGTGGATATATCAGTGTTTTCCTCTGAACCCGATGAGTGGCCACACAGCAGGAGGCATTGGGAGGTTGTTAATTTATAGGGATGCTATTACCTTCATAAATGTCTGTCTCATAAAATGACTGCTTTGCTTTAATTTAATACTTCCTCTTACTAATTATCACTGCAAGCACAACTGATATTAGCTGCTTTCTGCATTTTGTGAGCGATTCTAAATGAACAAGCAGAGTCCACTACTGTTATGACTCAGTGGATTGATAGTAGACTGTCGTGTAACTTGTAGACACTCTCCAACTCTTTTCTTGCATCAAATGAAGTTTCAGCTTTGACAGCCTGCATAGATTAAGATCTTCAAGAATTTCAGATATCAGACATCATCTTTACTACAATTATTGTACCTATTGTACCATACCTTATTTTTTCCAACTGTTTTTCAACATATAAATATTAAGGTAAAATACCTTCCACAATTTTGTACATGAGCCTTCTGCTTACATGCTGTTCTATGTCGGGCACATGACTGCGTCTGGAAGCTTGCGTGAAGAGATTTGATATTCTGCCCTGCCTTCCCTGGTGCCACACTGCCATTTTCTCTTTCCCTAAGGACTGAAGAAAGGAGCTCAAATGGAACCAATCTCTAGATCATCTCTTGGTAGCCCCTTCGGCTAAATAAATAACTCATTACAGTTCAGAGTGAGGAGCTTCATTTACTGTATGCGATGCAATCGCAGATGTCTGTAGGTTACCCACATCATCTCAGTACAAGTGTTTTAGTAGAATCCCAAGAGGAGGAGATCTGAAATGTTAGAATACTAGTGAGGAAAGACTGGCAGCGGACTGCAAATGGAAAACTGGCAGATTGTTGGCTGAAATGCAGAATGGGTTTAAGATTGCTTCTTAAAGCAACAGGGGATGTTCTGTTTGCATATATCCATCTGTCTGTCAATCCTTCCACCCATTATATGAACTGCTTATGCTAAATCATTAAGAAAGGCAATTGAGACTGTAACAAATCTTGCTTCATCTCTACACAAAGGGCATAATCAACTCATACTTACATTCCACATTTAATGTCATGGCAAAACATGTCCTGGATGGGGAAAGAGTTAATGAAATGACCAGATCTGAAAGAAATGCAAATATTTACTGTTTTGTCTCCTGTTAAAAACACAAGAGGGCATGTTGCCATTTGCCACATCGAGCAAAGTGTCAGACAGTTCTGACAAACAGCAGGTTTTTCACATCCTCTGATATCAGACATGAATTGTTCTCATTCTGCTACTGTCTAAGGTTACAGAGATATTAACTACATATTAACTTGGTGGAGATCTAACAGGCATACTGTGTGTATAGAGGAACGGATGTCATTTTAGTCTCTTTTCCTTTTTTTGAGAATTTAATAGTTGCTGTTCAAATGTGTTAGAAAACTTCTTCTACTGTATCCTCAGGAAGGCAGCACGGCAGGCACATGAATGCCATTTTTTCTGTATAACGGATGTTGGGATTTCCGTCCATTGTTTCTTGCTGGGAACACTATTATCAATGTTGTTGTTGTTAATCATTGCATTAGGAAACGGTACAACAAACAGAAGGTTTAGCTTGTGATGAAAGACGACCTTTTTACCAGATGACCCCCAGCACTGTCACAAAAACATGAAAAACGTGAAGTCAAATAATGTGGCGTCGTGGGTCGCGGTGTTATTTCAAAGTGATTTTTCTACTTAATGAAGCGCAGTTTCATCTTAAAATATATCAACTTGTTGATGTGAAGTGAAACAACATATACAAAGTTTGTATCGTTACATCACAATTTGGCAAAAAAAAAAAAAAAAGAAAAATCGCCCGCTACGAAATAATAAAAAACACAGAGAACATGAAATAACATCCTACATCTCACACTTATCTCTAGCATGTCTTAATGGGCTCTGCAGTGCTAAAAAAAGTTACAGGCGACTTCTCTGTTCCACTTTGGTTGCTCTGCGTGAAATAGCGACCTTGATGAGGCTATAAAATGCTATGGTTGGGTGACTTTCCTCACCGTGAATTGCCCCACATCCTTTGGTGGGGGGACTCTTGGTCGAAGATGAGGGCAGCAATCTGAAAGGAAATGAAGTTAGTGAAGTGAGTGGGGTCAACTGAGCAGGAAAAGACAAACCCGCTGCAGAGGAACTCTCGTTGCTGTTATATTCCTGCGGGAACTGCCACCAAGAGGACAGGAACATGAAATGAAACTCCTGGATAGACGCTACGTTAGTGGTTTATTCATCCTTAGTCCACCTGTTTGCTGTTCTCAGTAAAAGTGAGAAAATAAATAAAAAAAAGGTTTTCGTTATAAATGATCCTGATCTAGTGTGATGCCTGTGACTGATATGTTATTAGCCTGACGAAATTTGTCAGATTACATGACATCTGTTATGATGGGGGTCTATAAAAAGATTTAGTCCGCCACTTAATTTGCGGAAGTAAAGTTTACAGGTGAGAGAGCTTAAGGTTTTCGCAGTGGTCTATGTGGTGATTTTGAAGTTGTCTGTTTCCCCACACGCAGCACCGCACTTTACGCATGCAGTATCATCAATTCACAAATGAATGCCAGTAAGAAACGAGAGTGCTCAGAAGCATTTCATCTACCGTTTTATCCTCCAAAATACTTTATAAAGGAGATTTATGACGCCTTTTCTCTCTCTGCTTTTTCCTTATTTCATGGTTCAGTGGCCTCTCACGGCAGGCAAGGGGAGGTTTTCTCTCGCTGCTCATTGGTCGCGACTTTCCCATCTCAGGAACATTTCCATTCATACACCCGGCGCTCCTTTTTCAGCCCCTTTCAAAATAACTCACTGTCATCATCATTGGGAAACGGCTCTGCCTGGACGGGACTAATTATTTCCAATTGGAGGAGGAGTGATTCGATTGAAAGAGATCAATCGACCGACAGAAATAACGACAGGTGAGTGAGAACAAAATAACTGTTTCGCTTTTGCTGACGTCCTGCGAACTCTGTGGCGTATGTGTGTGTGCGCAGAATGACAGTAAATCATTCCCACTTGTTTTATTACTGTAATTGATGCACAGTTGCATCGTTAAAAGCAGTAAACTGCATCACAATCGACGGCTTTGGGAGGACTCCCGACAGTCAAATGAAGCTGCAGCCTCCATTTCAATAGCTGTGTTTTTATTGCATCAGGTTTGTTCTTTGGAGTTTTTATCTTAACTCTGCAGCTGAGTTTAATTTGAGTTTTGCACTCGAAAAACGCGCAACTTTTGTCAGCTCTCTTCTTCGTATAGTCTCACTTTAGGAAAGTGTAGAGGTACAAAAATGAAATGCGTACTAGCAGAAAATCTGTTGGCTCTCGTTTTATGATGGATAACAGCAAGGTAAGATGCTTAAAATGTAACACTAGATGGGTCCCGGCCCACGGGGCTGTCTCGGAGGAAGGTTCACGCCGTTATTCACCAGTCCTCCTCTGACTAATTGGCTGCAGATGCGGTGTCCTATGCTCTTTTTACCGCGCAGAAATTGGATGCATTTGGGGAACTTTATGAGGCGAGCATGCAGAAGCCGAGAAGACAATTTAAAAAAAAAAAAGGTCCCCTTACACGTACTTAATCTGTGCAACGGTCATATATAACACCCCCCCCCCGCCCCTTCATTTCAGTTAATGTCTCCAAAAAAAGAATTTACGAAAAGAAAAGGAAAAGTGAAATTGGAGTGTCATTTAACTCCTGATTACGCACGTCTCTCTGTTTTCACAGTCTTTGTTTCTTTTTGGTTCAGTTTCACTGTTGGGTATTGGCCTAAAATCATCAGGACCTGTGATCTGAATCTATCAATAATTATAGCAAAATTAGAAACTGGAAAAAAAAATGGCTGAATATTGTATATTTATATTGCTGACTGGGCAGAACCTGCATGCTACTGAACAGGAGAAAGATGTCCCAGAGGCCTTATTGAGTTATGTAGGCCTTTAATGGTGCGTCCTGAATGCCAATATAGAGGTTCATATACATTAATTTGCTTTATCACACAGTCGGTATAACAGCCAACTGTGATGGTAAATGCCACTGCCTTCCTAATAATTGCAAGGGAGGGAAGGGCTAAAGACACCGTCCTCTAAGTGCCCTTTCACCCTAGACTTTGTAAGCTGCACTTATTAAAGCGAAAAGTGTTTCAATATGTGGTGAGCTTTAGGGGAAAACGTGATGGGGGTTGGTAGGGGGCCCTGCAATTTTTCTTGCTGGCCAGCGAATTGGAGTAATTCATCTGTTAGTGGTGTTATTTCAGTTTGTATGTTGTTAATGTACGGACAACTGTGTGTTGTATATATATATATATATATATATATATATTATCTATATAT
>JAUYWH010000005.1:10958986-10991431 GCA_034779795.1 Ctenopoma multispine | reverse complement strand
TATATATAGCGATAGAGAGCGTGTGTGTGTGAGAGAGAGAGGGAGAGATCTATATTTTAGTAATCTAATACTTCTGACCACTAATTGAAATAAGCAACTTTGCATAAATGAATGAATGTATTATGGGTACAGTCAGAAACACAGGAGGCCATTAAGACTTTCCCTTTATTTTGGTGGAAGTGGTAACCCATGTGTACCCCTCACAGAACCTTTTAGTGTCAGCTGTCATGTCAACTTATGTGAAGATGACAAGAAAGGAAAGAAAATATAATAATAATAATAATAATAATAATAATAACAGATAACCTTTCCTTTCCATAGGGCCCACTGGATTGGACACCAAGGGGCCTGTCTGTCGCGAGTAGACATGTTTCAGACTGTCCCTGACACGTCGTCTTACGTCAAGGTAAGACACCACCGTCTCTTCGATCAGGTAAAGTTGAACTGACAAACTGGGAGTCTTTCATTTCTTATCAATATGACTGTAAATCACGCATGTTCAACCTCTTTCCAACGTATCATCCAACAATATAAATTTAAAAAAGCTAAAATACGAATCTATCGAGTACAATAGTCCCGTTCTGAGTTTGAGTAAGGTGTAGAACACATTAAAGTTTACTGGACGCAGCTCTTTGCAAACTTACAGAATGAATCCCGTACAATTTATTTCCAGGTTATTTCACGTTTCCCCCACGCATGACCTCACAAAACTATTTTTGTGACTTGTGGAACAAATTTCTTTCGCAAAGATGCAGATGAAAGTTCAACACCTGTATATTTGCTGCAGATATCAAGTTTACTGCACTTGATTCCCATTTTGTCAATTTCCCCTGTAGCTGAAAATGCCTCCATGCTGACACTATGACCACAGTCACAGTTGAAATGTGTCTTTGTTGTGGTCTATCTGAAATGCCGGGATCGATTTACCTTTTTTGTCTACAATCCAAAACATGCTGCTGTTATGGCTCATTATCATGCTTGACGTCATGAATCGGTCTCTCTCTCTCTCTCTCTCTCTCTCTCCACCACAGAATGTAAATAAAGCGAACAGCGCACATCTGGTTTATACATAAAAAAAAAACTGCGCCGCGTCACATTTGGCGCAGCGCGAATACCTGCAACTACACATAAGCATTCATGAAGCATTCAAACCATTAAATGTGTCTTTTCTGACAAAGAACACAAGACAATATAATGCCAATATAATATCGAACTGAACGTGCACACAGTTTTCATTTGCGTCTATGAATTTGTGTGGCTGCATGATGTTTGTTCATATCCTTTATAATAACGTGCCGAAGCTGACTGCTCGGATTGTGTCTTATTAAAATGAACCATTGTGCACAGGTTAGCTCAGGTAATATCTTCATAATGAAGCTAATTTTTTCCAAAGGGTGCTTGTTAATGTTTAGAAGAGTTGGTCCTTTTTGAATAAGGGCTCCTTTCATCCAGGCATGGCGTTTGTGCCACTGTAAAGAGGCTCGGTGTTTCAGTCCTCAGGACAATTCTTGATTTGTTGTCAGGTACTTGAATAGCGAGGAATGTTTTAGGAGAAAATATACTTTTAAATGAGTCGTTTAGCTGCCTAAGAAAGTCAGGAGGCCAGTGAAGGTGAGAAAGAGGTTAGTGGAACCTGAGCAGGAAGGAGAGTTTTTGACTTAACTTCCGATTTTACAGTGTTTGCATCTCATATCTTCTTTGATTTGCTGTGGAAATGCGACCCAGATAATTTATGAGAGAATTTATTTTCCTTTTTTTTTTCATTCTAGCCGGAGTCAGGGATTGCGTGTGTTTTTGCGTGCAAGTGCTGCACTCACTTATTCACATTCAAGGAGGTATTGGTCAGAATGTGGCACGCCTTGATACAGAATTTAAAAGAAATATTCTTCATTCAAGCGAATCCACGGCCAAGCATTTGGTTTTGTTTGGTTAAGGCCAGGCGAGACTGGAACTCTCCAATAAAAATAAATCTCAAATTAATTATGGCCTAGAGCGAGGGGCCAGACAGTTCGTGCTTAAATGTGCTGCAGACTCCACATTTTGCCTTCAGTATTTTGACCCAGGCTGTCTTTTAGCCCGAGAGAAGGAATGATCTGAATACAAGTCTGCAGTCTAATAAACAGCAGGCTCACGCGGACTGGGACTATTTTTTGGTTGGAATAACACTCCGCTCCCTTCTCACAGAAATAGATGCATCAGATCAGAAACGACCAAATAATGTTTGAGATATGACAAAGATTGACAAGTGATGTTAGTAAATAAAAAAACTTAAATTCTCAGACTACACAGTGACAGGATGGTTAGCAGAAAGCAGAAAACTAGTAAAAAGATTAACTATGGGATCATTTTTAGAAACACTAGCCAGCATATTGGTATGATGCAGAACGTTTTCAGCACACTGTCCAGAAAAAATTAACTTTATTTTTTAGAACATTTTAAGTTATATATATCCATATAAACTAAATGTTATATCTTAATTTAAGATATAGAAAAAAAACATAGACTTAACAATTAAGAGGCTTCTGAACATACACTCACCATAGTGTCCGCCCACCTCTGGCTTGTTGCCCCAGCGGAGATACAGAGGAGCTACTGGCTCATGGTGTAAGGAAGAAATGTCTGGCTGTCTAGTTCCAGCGTCAAGCCAGATGTTCTGTGGTTCACTGTGTAAACCAACTTGCATCTGTTTATTGGCCTTCCAAAATGTTTGTTACCACTGTATTCATTATGGTCTTGGTAGGTCCTGGAACCCCAGTCTTCCTAATAGACTTTATGTTCCCAGGTATTTTAATACAGAGAGGGAGTCTCAGGGTTTAGTGCCATCTGAAAAGCTCGCTGTGAATTTTAAACTGCATTTCATAACTCTTTATTTATTGCAATTATTTATCCAATCTAAACTAACTTTGGCCTCTACAGTGGTATGGAGGGTAAACCTCCTTTTTTATTAATGAAAACCGATGACATGTATTCAAAGACATCACCATTTCTTACTGGCAGGAGGGGATAGTTTAAGAAACGTGCTTGTATTTGTGGTCATTTAGGCCTGTATGGTGAATCACCAGCCCGAGATCACAGCTTAAGCACCTTCTTAATTTGCTACTTAATCACCAGTCCCTACAACAGACTGAGTATATGAAAACCTCAGACACTGGAATGTTTAGAAAAACAAAAAAGAAACCAAACCAGTCACTGAAGAGTTAAACAAGGTGTCTCCCTTAATTACACGAGTCTGAACTGGCCTCAGGCAGGAGAAGCCTTGACCCTTAGCAGGATCCAGATGTGGTGGTCCCGGGGGTGGGGGCCCACAGCCCGACCAGACCCCCAAGTTGAGAGCAGACAGGCCGGCCCTGCTGTCAGCCGCTGTGGTGGCTCAGTCTCTGTTTGGTCACTTTGAGGTCTCACCCCAAGGTAGAATCTAAACACTGCAAATAAGTATTCATCAACATAATTTCTACTAAGCCCTGTTATAATATTTAACATCATAAAAGTGGCAGTGGAGTCAGGTAGTTCAATTTTCGTCTATGTTTTGTTTCTCCTATCAAATGTGATTTTCCTGATTTTGGTTGTTATGAGTTAAGTTACTAAAACTGTTTTTAATAATCCCTGAAACAATTCAAAAGGGATGGTTTAGGTAAAAGTGGATTTTTAGGTATCTCAAACTAATCCCCTTCCTTGCTACATTTATTTTGGTAATTTGTGTTCAGAAAAAGCAGGGTTACTGGTATTTGCACTAAAATTAGGCTTGAAGTGATGACGACCATTTAATGGGGTAGACAAAAAGAAAATACCTAGGTGGGGGTGTTGAAAACACGATTTATCTGGTAGATTCAGATAGGTATAGGAAAAAAGTAATGCCATAATAATAATAATAGTAGTAGTAGCAGTAGTAGTAAAAAACACGCTTTTGTGTTTCATTTTCAAGTGTGCTTTTCTCACAAAGGCTGCATTTAAATCCAGTCACTCAGTGGTGATCAGCAGACGCACACGTGTAGAGCAGACCCTCAGACTATAGTGCGGTCAGAAGCTGAATGCTTGGATTTTATTAATGGTGTCTCAGGAAAACTTCACAGAGACTTCACGTAGTGCTGAAACAAAACAAAACAAAACAAAAAAACACAAGGTTGCAACAACTGCTGCCAAAGATGATCAGGTTTCTCTCCTCCTTTGATTTAAGGCTGTATCAGCAGTTAAAGCTGGGAGAAACGTCTGTCCACATTTAATGATAATCTTTATTTAATGTATCTCTGTAGCTAAAACAGATAATGCGCTTATTTACTGAGGGATGGCCAGATGCGAAGTGTAGGCGTGAACAAAAAGTTTTCATGAAAAAACATTATTTAGCGACAGTAAACCTCACCCAAGAAAACCTCAGTTAATGTGTGTAGGCATAATTCATAAGTCAAACAAATAGTAAACCCTTCCACACCATCTGTGACATTACTGGGAAAGCAAAACATACAGCACTATTTTACAACAGGCTACACAGCAATGGCTGTGCACAACGCAGGCAGTCATCCTGTAAATATTTCCGAGCAGAAAAACATAACAGCGGAGCGAACACTCAATTGTTTTCCCTGCTTATCTCTCTGGGACAGTATCCTGCTTTTTTGAAGGCAGGGCTTTCGGTGACACACAGCTTCCTTCTCAACCTTCTCAACAGTGGTGACTTCACTTCCCAAATTTAGGGGAACGAAAAAACTCAATCCGGTAAAAGTGTCTCTTTCTCTCCGCCACATACCAGGGGCTGGAATTAATTCAGGAGCGTGTCATGTTTGGGATATTGTTGGGGTCCGCTGAAAATTGCGCAAAATGGACGGAACTATTAAGGTAAGGGTGGAGAACGGGGTGTATGAGTTTGTGGGAGACTGCTTTTTCGGAGTTGCGCCTCCTTTTTTAAGCAATGGGTTGAAATGCCCCTCTGTGTCGGTCTGTGAGCTGGGACCTCCAAGCTGACGACGATGAGCGCCTTTTTTCCCTCGGTCTGAAAGGGGTAACCAGATTTCCTTCTTTTTCTTCTTTCTTTGAAAGTATCCCATTCCATTTTCGATAAGCTGGCTGGTTGTGAGGAGACTCTACAGTGTGGATTTAAGGCTAAATCAGAATCACGCTTTGGATTTGTGGGACCAAGCGCACAATTACGCACGTCTGGAAAGACATAACGGATTGGCTGTTTGTCTCAGACAACACATTGTAGACTTTAGTGTCATATATGTATAAGTAGTTCATCAGTTCGACGATTTGGTTAAGTATAGGCAGCGGGAATTGAGCAATAGCCATGTCTGGATGTACCGCTGGATACGATGTGTCGAGCTGCGCAACAGCGGTGTGGCACATCGCCCGGCTCAGTCCGAAGATCCTGTCTTAGGTCAGCAAATGTGATAGTTTTGTATTTGATATGTGTTCTTATTTGTTTGCCGTTTCATTGTTGTGTATTATTGCCAACGCTTTCCCTCCGTTGTCGGACAAAGACGTTGCCAAAGTTTAAGGAAAACTGTCATTTAGTAACTTCATGCGGTAACTGTTCAGTTTGCAACACTTTAAACCACAAGGCTTCACAATGATACCCTGGCTTGTTCCTTATATAGTTGCACAACTATTTTGAAATGGTGTGTTGGTAGTCAAGAGCGCTGGTCTACATTAACTTTGGCTACTGGCCCCCGACAGTCAAATTCCAGATGCATTATGGCTGCAGCCACCAGATGTTGAATGGCAAGTCTCTGTTAGTTCACTCTTCGATTCGTTCAGTCTGTGTCCTCCGGTTAACAAGTGTAAGCTGAGAAGAATGAAGCATCTGCGATCACTCTTATTGTTACAGAAAAGTGATGCGTCTTGCTTTCTTTTTGGAAATTTAAAGTAGCGGTTTTGTGGCGGCAGGGTGTGGTGTGAGTTTTGGAAGAGTGTAAACGTTGGCCAGACAGAAAAAAAAATGTTAGGCTGCATATAGTCACTTAATCCCGTCATTTACCGCTCGCAGAGCTGTGGCAGTCTTGTAGTGTATCGAGGATTAATTTCATGCTGCGAGGCTTGACTGTCTCAGCCTGCATGTTTGTAACAAATCAAGGAATTGTGTGAATCAGTGTAATCATAATTGAATCCTTGGGTATTAATGACTGGCTGCTAACTGCATTTATGCTGGCTAAAAGAAAGGAAGTGCTCTCTAGCCATGAGAGTTTCCCGTTCTGCACAATCTTTTCCTGACAGGTTTCCTCTTCCTCCTTAAACAAAAGACAGGAATGCCCCCCCCCCTGGGTGGCTCCTGCCAGATGACTGTGTGTGAACGCCAAACAGACACACGTGTAGTCTAGATGTAGAGCTATTGCATATATCCAGTCTGCTCCAGACGCGTCGTGACGCATTTTGGGAGATAGACTTGCCTCATGTAAACATAGCAGAGGTGACTCCCAGCAGGTGTCACACTCACACAATGCTTATAACGGTGTTTGCAGCTTCACAGCTGAGCTATTGTTTTTTTTTTCTCTTTGTCTGTGCCACCGCAGAAATATATAATATAATAACATGTGATCTTCAATAGCACAAGCATCAACTTAATTCACACAAAAAAAATAACCATTTTTATTTCTGAAGCTGACATAATTAAATATTATAACTTGTAGTTTATATGTGTAGTCTTCATGGGAATTTCATCTGTGCTGCCTAAAATGGCACATAATCATTTAAGAAGTGTCACTGTGGACATTCTGATAAAGACAAAAAAATTCCAAGTGTAACTGCTTGTAGCTGTTACTGACATTACAGTATGTGTGTGTTCCTCACAGATACTGGAAAGAAAACAAAGAAAACCAGCACTGGTCTGTCATTCTTTGTTGAGTGTTGCGCTCCTATTTTTAAAATACCACTGCAATCTTGATAAACACACACCACTTGCCAATCATGGTTTCAATTGCGCAGACTGATATGTCACTGTAAATATAACATTCAACAGTCAAAGTAATTGGCTAAGCCCTTATCAGGCTGTAATGAGACATTCCCTCACTCTTCTACACTTTATCATCCACAGACTAGCTGCTGTGCTCTGCTCAGATAGTAGGTCTTGCTGCCAGTGCACAGACTATGATGAATCCATTGATGAAATCACTGGAAAATCTAATTCTGGCGATATGGTTAAATGTTCTGGAGATGTTCAGCTTTTTCATCCACCCATTAACCTGAAGCGTAGGCCTTACGTTATGTTTTGCTTTATTTTTTTTTTGTGGCACAGGCCTAAATGTTGTAAACAGAGTGAGGACAAAATGAATTTACCAAACATTTCACATTTTATTTCAAACACAATTAGATAATTAAACTAGAATGCAGGTGCATTCTAGTTAAAGGTGTCCACAAAAGGGGTGTTTAGCTTAAAAAATTTGTAAATCTTTGTATCCATATTGTACTTTTACTGGTGTAAAAGTACAATATGGAAAGTAATAGGGCTTCAGCATTACAACAGAGGGCACTATAGTGCAAATGCAAACTGGAATATTTTCTAAGACTTAACCTGTCACTTTCTTTTATTAAATTAGTATTTATGTTAAGTTTGACAATGGTTTAAAAAACCAATTGAAATAAAAGAAATGTACAATAATTAGAAGAGAACAGATTGATTTTAGTATTTATGTATATAGTCCAAATATTAGAGCAAGTAAACTGGCATGGCAGGTGTTTTGTTTTTAGATCAAACTCAAATCCAACAGTTTGATAATGTTTCTAGTCTATGTGGCAACATTTTGTATCTTTATGTAGGTTCAAGCTAAAAAAGTCATTTTGCCTGGTTATAATGTGTAAAGCAATTACTGGATATCTGCGTGGTTTGAACATGTTGCATTTTCTTAACTCACTGTCAAAACTGAGTTGGTGAGAGAGCATCTCTATCATTTATTGTCACCGTAGCATATATATATTTGTACACATATATTGTATTGAGTCTCCGGTTGTATAAACCTTTGCAACGCAAAAATCACATTAATAATTCAAATAGACATAAGTGAAGACTTTCTACTTGCATGAGATGTCTTAGAAAGGAATGGTACTGAAGTTACGTGAGATCATGAGGATTAGGCTTTCATAAAAGTAACATTTTTGGGAATGCAAACAGCTACATGTTGGAAATATTGATCAATGAATATCAAGTAGCATTTTCCCCCTGAAGCAGATATGTGGCATTTTGGAATGAAATTATTCAGTCCTCAGGGATTAGACACATCTCAGTCTGAGCTGTGCCATTAGATCCCATCAGATCCAGATGTGCATCAGACCCAAGCCTAATCCTCACCAGAGTCATATGACTGTAATGATTTCACTTGATATTCTGAAGTATTGTTTTTTGCATTTTTTTCCCTGATTTTTTTTTTAACAATGATGGATGGGGCAAAAATGACAAAGGCTGACTCATCAAGTTATTGTATCCACATTCTGCACCAGCTAGTTTCTGAGTCTGACGTGGTTACTTTTGAGGAGGTCATCGTCAATCATTAAACAGTGACATCTGCATGTTAAAACCTTACTCACTGAGTAAACAATCTATGCTTTACTTTCACGACATTACACGAGGAACATGTTGAAACCACATAATATCTTGGCCAGGCCCGAGTTTCTGCGTTTGTTTTCTTTAATAAACTTACATTGCTCCAGCTGAGCCACAGCAGAGGGGTCAGTGTATCTGTGACCCCCTCTGCTTCTGTTGAGTCTTCAGCTGTGGAGGGAAACCCAAGGCCCAGACAAGACACACGCATCAAGAACTGACAGGGGATTTTTGGGTCCAGTGAAGTTAAGAACATACTTACAATGGGTGAGACAAAATTATTACACAACCAGGATTCTGGGAACGTAGCTTAGTAGTATTAGAAAGCACACTGAATCTTATTGTTAGATGTTGGTTGTGCCCAATCTAACAACTGTTACTCCACTGTGGGCATGATTGAAGTCATCCTAAAATCAACAGGAAACTACCGTTGCTATGTTGGCTGTATACACAAACTACTTAGGATGCCAGACTGTGATATGACCTATAACTGCTCATAATTACTATAAACAAAAATACACAAGAGATTGAAAATTGGACATCATACGTTTCTGAGTAGCAGCAAGCGAAAGACTGAAGTTGGCTGTGTTGTAGTCTATTCATTCTTATTACATGATTATAACTTACCATTGTTAGAGGAGTGTTTTGGGGAAATTAAATATTCATATTGCTGTCATATCTGTTCTTTCAATATTATGCCAGGGCAACTCTGATGCTTTTAATTTAGCATTACATATTTAATGCATATAAAAGCCAAAAGGTCCCAGGCTCAAATAACCCCCTGTAACTTGTTTTTACACCTCGGTTTTAAACAAAAAAGATTGTAACATGTTGTTAACCCCTATAAGTTCAGAAATTTCTATCATTTGTGTATAATTCATATATATTTTTAATATTTCAGTGTTAATCCAGTTATGCTTTCATATGTGACTATTTTTCCAATACGTGGTTTGCCAGCTTGGGTTTTCTCTTTACTGCACTGGATTTATGATTTACAAATTATAATGTTGCATGAGAAAGGTGTTCAAATTTGACTTGCTATCTTGCAGCTAGCTTGTCTCATAATAGTAAATGTAAATCGCGAGTCAAAAAGCAAACATTTTTACGAGGGCTCCAATTAAAGACCAAAAGTTCACAAACTCATCAACGCCAGCTCATATATGGCCAAACCAAAGTAACAATGACAGGAATATAATATATATATAAATATAATATAATATTGCTTTCATGTAGTAACTGAGACATCTAGACCAAAGCTTGTTTAAACAAACTGAGAAATAGTTGCATAGATTATGTTTAGTACTGCTGCCATCAATATGCTCCCGGGACACTACTGATGGCAGCGTCTTTCTCTATAAACCTAAAATTTTGTATTGCACATTATAGACATGTTGGACAGATGAAAAATACAGTCTTAAAGCTCATGTTGTGCCTGTCTTTCTGTATTTCAAATACAAAATGAAAATGATAAAAACCTATGATTAAACTTAAAACAAATACAACCACATCCCATGACAGGACAAGGATAAAATACACATAGTCATGAGGTAAACCTAGTCCTGTTAAGTCATTCTATTTATAAAGCACATTTAAAACAATGGTTTACAAATCCCTTTGTTAGTGAATATTAGTTAAATAGTTAAACAGGGACTTTTGCTCTCATGCTTATAAACTTAGTCCAGAAAGACATATCAAGTATTTGTTGTTTTTTTCACCTAAAGGAGGCGCTTTCAGTGGTGAGTGAAGACCAGTCCTTATTTGAGCCTCCATACGCTGCTGCTGCACCTCTCCCTAAGACAGATATGACTGCATCTGGCACACAGGACTACGGCCAGACCCACAAAATCAACCCCTTACCCCCACAGCAGGAGTGGATCAACCAACAAGTGCGGGTCAATGTCAAGAGAGAATATGAGCACATGAACGGATCCAGGTAGGGCATGACGGAGACTTCCTATGTCTTACATTCTTGATGTAAAAAAATGACTTTCTATAGTCATTTTATTTTGTATCTTTATAAGACACATTAGACATTTGGTGTCCATTAGTACAGCTACTGTTATAAAGGCTGCCATTTGTCATTCAACAGGCCATTTCTTTAGAACAGCTAGCCTTCACTTTTGCTTCTAATCTTCAATATACTTGACCCTAGTCAGGGCTTAAATATCCCATGCCAAAGTCAATGACTGGAAAAGAAAGCCAACACACCCAATTTATCTGCTGATAATATTTTTACAACTTAACTTGTACATGTGTGTTTATGTAGCAGGGAGTCTCCAGTGGACTGCAGTGTGGGTAAATGTAATAAGCTGGTGGGGGGTAATGACACATCTCAGATGAACTATGGAAACTACATGGATGAGAAGAATGCCCCTCCTCCCAACATGACCACGAATGAGCGAAGAGTCATTGTACCTGCAGGTAAGAAGATCTTTTTGACCAACAGTGTAATAAAAACATATATCTGACATGAGATTAGTAATTTTGATTATGTCTGTGTGCATAAAGAAGTGGATCTGTATATTCACTCCATATTTATACAGGTGCAAATTGTTCTAGGATTTTTTCCTGTACTGCTGCTGTGAACACGGACAGAATCACTCTTCTGCTTTGGTATAATTTTGCCAATGCAGTAAATGTTTTATGAGTCCCATTTTTATTTAGCTAGTTCACAGAGTAAAGCATTGTTCCAGTGTTTTATGTCACTCATGAGAGCTCAGCTGATTGCATGCAGGTAGATATGTCTGTTTGTCTGCCAAACCTATATATTTCTTCTCTGGTTTCGCATATTCTATTTTTCAGCATGGTAAATAATGTAGTCTAGGGAGTAACAAGTGCAGTTTCAGGGTTAAGTACTTGCAATTGTGTTTTGGTTTGTTTTAGCTTGCTTTTTTAAACAATTTAAATCATTTTACAAGTTTCAACAATAACAGGAAGGGATTTCAGAATGGATAATCCTCTCTGATGGTACTGTAATTTACCTAAAAGCTAACATTAGTCCTGTCAGACACACCTGACTTAAAAGAACAAAAAGATCTCGTTTTGTCTTTCTGCAGACCCATCATTGTGGTCCCAGGATCATGTGCGCCAGTGGCTAGAGTGGGCCATTAAGGAATATGGTCTGTTAGAGATAGACACGGCCATGTTTCAGAACACAGACGGCAAAGAGCTCTGCAAGATGAGCAAGGACGACTTCCTCCGGCTCACTACCATGTACAATGCCGAAGTGCTTCTCTCTCATCTCAATTACCTCAGGGAAAGTAAGTACACTGTGAAAATAAGTATATGGAAAAACAAATGGGAAAATCAAGAGAGATGATATTCAATTGATTGGTGATTGGAACAATTATTTTAGAACACAGAAAAGATATTCAGCATATGATGATTTGTTGATAGCAAAAGGATGGTAATGTCTTCTTGCTATACTGGATATGCTGAAGGCATCCATCTTTGAAGGAAAGAATGGTCAGGGTTAAAATCAACTTTTAATCAAAACACTAACGTCCTTTCATATACTTTCCTCAACTTTTAGGGAGAAGTGAGAATGAAAAAATGCCAAAGCCACACAAATAACATGACACTTTTTTTGTTACCACACTATATTCATATTACCATCAACAAACAATGAAAATACTTTTACTGGAAACTCATTTCCCCGTTATGTCTACCCAGTATTAAGCAGAGTTTGGAAAGCGAGATGTTTTTTTCTCCTCTCAAGATAACCATCAACTACATCCCCCACTACACTTTGCAGTGCCTTATTCCATGTGGTCCACAGAAAGATGAAGCCCAGGTGCATTGCCTCAGGAATCATGCTATGCCTGTATATTCAGCACACAGAAGAAAGTTGATCTGCAATTTGCAATGGAAGCAGCTAAATTTGAGCCTCTTACCTTTGAAGACAACCTCGATGCAATCCAGCTTCAAATGTTTCAGTGGGGAAACAAAGCCAATTTTCTGAGGCACTATGCAGATTGCATTTTAATATAAGATGTAACATCTGGTACGGTTACTGGTTTGAATCCATAGTTATGTCTAGTTCATACAGCAGAAATGTCAATTATTTACTATAAAAATAAGCAGATAATAAGTAATGTGATTGTTATACACAGAGAACAAATCTCTTATTTAAACTAGTGAGAGCTGTGTCTGCTGTGGCTGTAGAATATCATGACACCGCGTTGGGTGGAGTGACTGATGGCTCAACTAAATTTAACATTACTCCCAAAAAATTGCGATGGACCTCAGTGTGATGTAATGGGAACTGTATTTTGTGGGTGTCAACAGTTTTCTCTATGCACGGCGTCTGGGCAGAGAGAGATGCTTGTCATGAGTATAACAGCCTCATTGTGCAGAGCTGCAGCGGGTGGATCTGTCTGACTGCCACTGGGCACACTCCGCAGAGCAGTTTTCATTATGGCCACTGGCTGCAGGACTTAGCCACGGCTTAGGCGTGCTGCACCACAATTCTGCCCATTGGTGCCCTTTTTTTTATTTAACCTTGTATGTTTTGGAGACAGTGAAGATGTCTCGGGAATCCTCCTCACTTGCCAGCTGAAATTGCTTTGGATCCAATCCTAACAATCAAAAAAGATGAATGCTCCTGTTCCGTGCCTGGACTGACTGACCTGTTTTGGTGCAGCTCTCTGAGAGGCAAGCAGTGTGTATTACTGACACTGGGCCCTGAAGGGCAAAATGAACCATGTTAGTAAATGAATGTCTAAGGAAGACTGAGAAGGAAGAGAAGGAGGAGGACAGGGAAGACAGCGCTAATGATTTGGAAACTAAAGCCGTTCTCTCTTCTGCCCCCACAGCACAAACAAACACAATCATAGATGAGGAGTAACCCCATCCAGAAAATAGACCTCTGGCTTCACTCACAAGAGCTGGGCTGAGGTCCCAGTATACAGAAAAACAGTGAGGGTGATGGCAGAGCCAAGCTCTGGAAGCAGTAGTGATTACAGATCACATGATGTGTTCCCCATTTACCACTATTTCCTACTTTAGTCCTCATCTTCCTTCAAAAGACGGATGGACCAAGGGGGTATTGCAATCATTTCATACACATCTGTGTGAATCGTGTATGTTCGGTTCTGTTTATTGAACCTCTGATTAACATTCCTCGCACTCATTAAGCCCTGCATGTACACTCAACGCAGGGCAGGGACACACTTCCCCACCCCACAGCCATACCATAACAAAACATTCCTGCCACGTCATGCACAGAAATATCATTCAGACACCCACACCGCTGCAACCGCGGGCACAATCTGAATATCTCTCTGGCTATCCAGCTGCTTGCAGTAACAAGGGTAGTTGCCCATGCATTATTGTGGCCTCATTGTTGGTCACTTATCCAGACTTTTATAAGTGATGGCTGCTCGCACCCCAATGTGCTTTCAATTTGGGGCGCAATTTGAGAATTTGTTCAAATTAGTCTGTCAGGGAGGGACCACGGACTGTTTGCTTTATCGCACCCATGTAGGTCGGTTTGATACCACATGTGCTGGAAACGGAGCACAGCAAAAAACCTCAGACAATGAGAGACTGGATCCTCTGACACATAGAGATACAAAAAGAGAAGGGGGAGAACAGAGAGAAGTAGAAGCAGAAATGAAAGGAGGGAGTGAAGGGAGAAAGCAATGAGAGGGAACTTTGAGGAACTCTGCTGAAGATCTAAAGAGACATAATAGTAGAAGTTAGATGAAGAAAGACATTTTGACAGATGAACTTCAGAAGAGTGTGAGCAAGAGAAACACGCAGAAAGTGTGAAATGTGTGAGATAGAAAAAAAAAAACATTGGCTCATTTTAATTTTTTTAGAAATGCGTGGAAACTGTCTGAGGTGGTCATGATTGAGTGCTGTTGGAGAATAGCAATAGTTCTGTTTCCCAGCTGTCGCCACTGCTTGTGTGTCTGGATGGATTTACAGTGAGGGAGTCAAGACAGAGAGAGAGAGAGAGAGAGAGAGAGTGATAAGTCTGGGCTTCTGCACTGTTACTGCTCGCTCCAGAGTGGGGGACATTCTCAAGCCCTCAATAGTTTATACAGACCATAAACATCTGGGCTCGAAGGCTGAGTAGGGAAAAAGGAGGTCTGGAGAGCTCGCTCTCTCTTCTTCTTTCTCTATCTCTCTCACTCTCTCTCCTCATTCTCCCCTCACAACATTTTTATTGAGCTCCCCTTGCATTAGTACTTTCTATTGGCAGATTATCACTGGTGCACAGGGGCTCAACAGTCTGGCTCTGTGCCCTTTACTGTTAGCTGTCTGCTGTTAGCCACCATTACTGAACAGTCTGCGGCTGCTCACTTGTCTGCTGAGGTTCAGACACTTAGCACTACAGGAATTTATGTACGTATCAAATTAACATAAGTGGAGGTGGATAATAAGCAGTTGCTATTCATGTAAAACACTGTGATGAGCTCAGCTCTAATTAAAGCTAGCTGCTTAGAAATGCATATTTGTTGTACTTGCAACCCAATTATCTGTTAGGAATGTTAATATGGGGCATTTCTGGGAAACCTTGAATTATAGTCAGCAACTTTATTAACATAAAAGCTTTTAGGATTCTTTACGTCAGAAATGCATGTGCATTGCAACAACATGGTTTAGGTTTAAATGCTGTGTCTTATTAATGTCTGACTAAGCCACTGGTGAGCCTATGTTTTGTTCAGACTTTGAGGATGTTGTGACCTTTGCACTTCACATGTTTTTGTTTTTTGTGATTCAAGCAAAAGTTTTATGAACTGGATTTAACTGTTGGTTTCCCTGATGCTGTTATTTGTATGTCATAATAGACATTTGTGAGATCATGAAAATATGATTAAAGTTTCAAGCACCTGCTGAAAAGGTGGTAAAAAATAGAGATCTCAAGTTGATCAAATAATGAAACAACAAGTTTACAAATTGGGCTGTGTTGGACAGTGTGAAGTTTCATTGTGAGGATGGTACTCTGAAATCCACACAGTCAACAGGTAGCTGCTGACAGTCAGAATGTCATTTAACAGTAGCACAATAAGCTGAAACACTCACATGAGTTGTTTTGGAAGGCACTGACAAATAATATTTTTGGGTTTGGAGGACTTAGAAATGTCTGCACCATGTAAGCTGCTGTAAAGAAATACAGAGAACATACTCTGTACTCACATACTGTGCAGCTAAAATTATAATATACTGCTTATTGGAACCCATTTGTATACTTGGAGGTGGCAATCTTGCTGACTCGGACTGACTTGGACTCTTAGTGTACCACACACTTAAGCCAATTGTATGATACAGCTCAACAGAATAAACAGAAGGTTCTAATGGAGGTCTATCACAATGCTGAACAAGCCCTGAAAGATCCCATGTCAATATTATGCACGTGCCAAACTGGAGGATAGGGCCTGAAAAGAAAACTGTTTGTGGGTGTTATGTAATGTAACAGACTCTGGCCAGATGTGACTGCGTAGGGAAAGAGAGAGTGAGGGTCCTAAAGACTGAACACTGGCCAGTCCTCCCACTGTGCTGTCAGATTACCAAGACTGTTTGTTTTCTGAGAGAAGAAGAGGCTGTCCAAATAAATAGGTAACACAGCCAAGACTGCCTCCACCAAACTATCAGCTGTGGCGTCTCGCATGCTCTCTCTCTCTCACCCCTACTCTCCCACTCACTCTCACTCTCACTCTCCGTCGTACAGCAGTCCTGAATTTCTCTGTGGGATCGTTTGAGGTTTTTCTCAGCAATGCTGCCTGTTTGCCTGTCTGGGTCAGCCCACATATGTGGCACACAGTAGGAAAAGGGTTAACAACCCCTTCCTCCTCCCTTCTCTCCTTCTCATTTTCTGTCAGTCTGTTCATCTTTCTCTTACACTTTCTTCCTCATTCCAAAGATGGTGATTTGGTGGCTCGCCTGCCTCTGTGCACTTACACTCACACACGTGTGGAATTATTTTTGTACGGGAAACTGTGTTTGATAGCTGTGCAGGGACCCTGTCTCACACAATGGCTCCCCTGTTCTGAGGCCCCTAGGTTTCTAAACTAGACCCAGAGCCTTGGGGGTGCCGTGGAGTAGGTAGAAGTGGGAGGGGTGGGGTTTGGGGAGTTTAGAATACATTTGTAGAGCACCCCACTCTTCCCCCCAGCTACCTCCTAAAAAAACAGACCCCTAGTATGCCACGCTGGGCCCCTTCACCCCTTCAGCTTCAGCACCAGCTGCTTAGTGAGGGACCTACATCAAATCTCAAGAAAAGCACATTGCAAACTTGATTTTACGTTTCAGTTTTTTTTTTTTGTTCTTTTCAGATTGCTCCATTCAGAAAAGGTATCTCCACTACTCAGCAGCTCGCCAAAGCTGTCTTGGTGTTAAATCTTAACGCTCCCCATGTAGTAGCTGTTCTTGTGTTTTCTCTTTGCATTTTTGGGTCTGTTTTTCCACTCGCTGATTTATGCCTGGGGGCAGCTAAAATTAAGAGAGCATTTTGGTGCCGCCCAGGGTGCCTGTGCAAGTGGAGGAATGCAGTCCAGAGTTCTGCTCCATAAGGTGAAATGAATAGGCAACCATATGTAGAGTCTTGCCTCTCCAACTTTATTATTCACAAGTAGGGTGTGCAGTTAAATTGCTGACAAGCAATGGGTATTTTCCTTTATTTAAAGGACTGGCTGTTTGGTGAATTTACTTTATTTGAGACTTTATTTATGTGTCATGAATGACTTTCCTTTTGAGATTATTTTTTCCGAAGATGGGGAACACAATTTAAGAAATAAAAAAGGAATTTTGTGCTTCTTATAAGTAATTGAACTGAACCTTCTACTGCCATCTGCTGGCTATTGTTGTAACCTTTAAGCTTTTTGTCACAGAATTCAGACAATGTAAGCCTGGGTTACTCAGAACTACAGTTTTATTTACAACACCTTTTTAAAATTAATTTACAGATTAACAGTGGATTATAATCTTTAAGATCTTTAAGAAGTACTATTAAAAGTTATAATGCTCAACTGCATTAGATGTTTAATGGATGAGACATTTTTTTACCACTTTTTAAAATTTTATCTCATTTTATTACAGGTAGCTCATCTTTATCTTACAATGCGCCATCTCACACAGACCCATCCCCACGCCTGGCTGCCAAAGAGGGTAGGAGCACTTTATTCTCTACCCTATTCTCTATTCTATACTCTATTCATGTGTCTGTATATTTGCACTGGTGTAACTGTTTTCTATCAAGGGAGTGAAGAGAGAAGTTGAAAACCCAAGAAGTCAGAGAGTTCTATAAAAAATAAAAAGAGCAAATTTGGCTTCATAGTACCTGCTTTAGACAGACATATAAACAAAAATGCATGCAAGGCGCACATGTACTTGAGAATAATGACCCCTCACACAAACCTGAAGCCCATGCAGTCACTCAGTGCCACTGACAAAGCTCTGAGCAGGTGCTTCTTTTGTGTTGTTAAAATAATATGAGCCAAGCTGCTACTGCAGACTGTGCTATTCAGAAGCGCTACCTTAACATTGCAACAACACGATGTGGCTCAGAGGGGAGAGGAAACTAAAAATAAAGGCGTATTAACAAGAAGACACTATCTAAGAAGTGAAAGAAGCAGTACTTAAGATGTGAACTAAAGTTCCAATTTGTTGGAGAGACATGCATCAGAGACAGGTGGGGAAGACGCTATTTGTATGGAACACATGGCAAAGCAGCTGATCGGCTTCTTTAAGCCAGTCCAGGGAAGAAAGGAGTGTATGTATGTTGGTCTCTACGGTGTTTATAAGAGAATGAATAGAAGAGATGTTGACAGTTTAAAGACAGAATAGCTACATAGTATATGTTAGAAGGACAGCTTCTCTAAAATGGAAATGCTGAGGTAAGAGACCTGGTGCAGTGCTAGTATGTGCCAATATTGCACTGTTATATGCCAAGTTAACAACACTCACAGCATCTCAGGGTGATTTTCTCTTTCCCCTGGATACATTTTCACTATGTAAACATTATTTGTGGTGACACAACAATAACGAAGTAGTGAAGGCTGTACTGCCTATCTGTAAAAAGAAAAAAAACAAAACAAAGCTACACATCCTTTACATCGGCTATATAGTGTCACCACCAGACTGAAATAACAATGATAGCCTTGCTCACAGGATGAGGGGCCCTATCAAGGCAGGACAAAAGGAAACACTAGTCTGATAAGTGTCAGAGAATGCCCTCTCCCTCTCTCTATCTTTCCCAGTGGTGAGCATTAGCAGGATGCGTACTTGTTCTTACCCCAGCTTCAATACCAATAGACCAATGGGCAGGCCAGATAAGATTCTGCTCGGTCACCCTCGACCCTGGTCTTCCTGGTTCTCAGCGCCAGGTATTTAGACTGGCAGGAATAGAGGGTCACTCCCTTTAACAGCATTTCCCGTTCACAAGAGGTGACTTCTATTATGGGCTCCTGTAACACTGACTGTGCCTCTACTTGTCCCGTGATCACACCCTGTTTACAGTTTCAAGCAGAGAAAAAGCCTGCGATTCCAAAAGGGTGACTTTTCAGGAATTAGGAAATGCAACCATGTTATCAGATTTATGTCCATTCAAATTTTGATTTGAACACTTTTGATTAATTAATCACATTAAAGATAACAATTATATAAAATATAAACAAGATGAAGATTAAAACTGGAGCTTGGAGTTTCCGATTCAACAATAAAAGAAGTTTTGCTTCAGGAGAAGCCTTTATCAACATTTTCTCAGATCAGTATTGCCAGATGTTCAAGTTCATATTGCCTTTTGAGTACAGTCAAATACCATACAGACTCTTTGGGGTAGAGTAAGCACAAGCATACAGCAGGAGACAACCCTTAATCTGCTCCAGACCTTCTGGTGTAAAATGCAATGTTATGAATAAAAGAGAGCATATAAAACACGGAATGCAGCAGCTATGAAAGGGTGTGTGTACTGTGTGTGTACTGTATGTGTATGTGGGTGTATGTGTGTATCTAAAGACTGTGTCTGCTATTTGCCAGTGGACAGGCATGTGTGTGGGTTTTCAGGGCTTTTCAGTGTGTGTGTTAGGAACCCTATGTACTTACATTGTATATAGTATCTAGAAGTGACATCATTACCCTTTACCCTTCATTGACCCTTGTACTTCTCTCTTCTGGTAGCACTCTGGTTTTCATATATCCTGAGTCATCCTGGATTATTTCGGTTCAGTTTGTGTTTTTGCTATGAATTCTTGAAAGTTTGTAATTCCCGATGAGGACACTCATATTCTCTGCTGCTATTTAGCAAATGTGACTGGATTATTTTGCTGACAACTTACAGTGGCAATTCCACCTGACGTTTTTTATTATGTGCATAAGCTGTGGTACATTTATGACTTAATGGAAGATATTTAATATTCTTACTTAGAAATAAAAACACTGAAGGTCAGAAAAGAAAGTTTGGAAGTGCCCTTTCTTTGTTTATGCTTGTGTGTAGCACTGTCCACTATAAATTTTATTTAAGTTGATGCTTGTCTGTTATGGTGCACCCACTGTCTCCACACTGTTTCTACCTCCTGGACTTTGCCATCATTCTCCACCTCTTATGGCTCCTTCCTTACACAGATAGTTTTTAAAGCACTTGTATTATGGGAATTAAGAAGGTTGCCCTGTCTGGGTCTCTCTCATTGGCTCAGACTCTCTCGGATAAAAACAGTCCATGGCTCGTCTTTCTCCCTCTTCTCTCTTTCTCTGTCTATCTTATTCTCTATGTTCAGTTGCTTGGTCTTTCTCTCCCACTCAGTCTCTCTCTATCTTTCACCCTTTATTCTCTATGTCGCTCAGCCTCTCTCTCCCTCTCTGTCTAGCACTCAGGCCTTGTTTTGACTAACTGGTCCTGCAGTCGAAATCTCCCAGGAGCATGCACCACACCCCAGACCAGAGTGGAAACTGGCTCAAGTCGCAGTCACAGCGAGGCCTGGAAAAATGAAGGCGGGAGGGGGTGGTTAGGGGATGAGGCGGCTCAGTGTGTGCACATTCAGGTCTGTGTCTGTGTTTGCATGGCTGGCTTGCATCGCAGACCCCCAACCACTTGGGCTTTGTATGTTTTACATCTGCTTCTTCTTCCCTCTTCTGCACTTTCACTTCCACTTCACCACCACAAGTCCCATTAGCCCTAAAACAGAACAATCCTGTGCGCTCTTTTCTTGCTTGCATGTCGTAAAGGGAAAATCGTTTTAGAGGTTGATGTAAACGGCTACCAGCAACTAGTATCTAAAAGGTCTAGAGGAGCCCTTAATAGTAGGATCCCCTTGAGCTCATATCAGGTAGTAGATGGTTTCGTTGCCATTGTTTTCTTTTTAAATTCCAAAGTTGTGTTTTCCTTCTATATTTTTTCTTTATATGTTCCTCTGCCTTCTCTTCCATGCTTTTTCCAGCACTTACTCGGTTCGTCCCCATCTTCCTCTGTGTGCTTCTTAATAATCTGTTTTTCTTTTCGCTTCACCTTCCCTTTCATTCATCTCTGTTTTTCCCAAACTATGTCCTCTTCTGTTTGAACCCCCCCACCCCCACACACATAGATGTAGGTAGCCCCGTAGCATTTTTTTTTTTTTGGGTGGTGTAGAGTAGATGGAGCGGTGGTGGGGGTTGGGGGGGGTGCTGGCGGTGAGTAGAGGGGGAAAAAAGGGCCAGTAAAACAAAGAGAGGTTGTCTGCAGGCGAATCAGGCAGGAAACGCAAGTCTCCCAGGACTCTCCCCCAGTCAGTGCTCCTTGGTTATCCTGCCAGCCCACACCAGATTGAACCTGACAGCCCTGCTGAGCCACGGCACCCAGCTTGTTATTTGTCCCTCTTCTTCTCCTTTTTGTCTTCCTCTTTATTACCCTTTCCTTTCTTTTATTTATTTAACCATATTCTAATGTATTCAGTGTTTTGCTTTGTAGCAAGTTGCTATGCTTCATTTTATTCTATTCATATCTTTTTGCGCTGTTGCTTTTGCATGTTCTTCTATTTATTAAACCCCTCAGTCACAAAGGAAACCCTCTTGTCATCTGCAGAGAGGAATGAGTTCTTTGCTGTTTTCTCATTGGATAATATTCTGCTAGTAAGGAAAAGGGAGAAAAACATCAAAACATCCTTTGAAAGTAGCACAAGACACATAATTGGATTTGAAGTGTTTTTATGTTTTCAGTGATGGATTGTGAAATGAGTAAAACAATAAATAACTATGTGGCAGGTTACCAGGGAAATTCTGTTTTAAAGGTTCAGTTGTGCTCATAGGAGATTTAAATGATTGCCGTGTCCACAAGAGGGCAGTATTGTACAGTGTTTAGAAGTGGCGAGATGTTCAGGTACAGCAAATGATCAGATGTGCCTCAAGTGTGGCTCTGGGATCATATAAGAGCCACACAAATGCCAGAAATGCTGTTAGTGTGAAGACGACCACCTCTGTTTGTTCAAGACACATTGAAATTGAAAACTGAATACACAGTAAAACAGACTTTGTATCTTCTATACCAAATTACTGTCCATGTATAAACATTAAAATGCTTTACAGAAGTACATACAGAGAATTGTATGCCTATTATATGAATTATATAACTGTTGATGTTTTTTTTACGATGACTGACAGCGGATCATTGTGTGAATTATTTGAATGAATTGACAATATACAATATGTATTAATGTGCTGATAACACCCCGACACACAAACAAACACACACTCAGACTGAATACAAGACTATAGCCTGACATTTTTTACCTAAGTTTGATAATTAGTCATACATGATGTGTAGCACTGCAAAGCACAATGTTCAGGTAATGATTAAGCCCAGATCCCATTAATTAATAGTAATTGTGGGAAATTGTGGTTGGCAGCTGCCAGACAACACATATTGAAACTAGTAAGAGTTTCAGCGTCTTGGACATGTAAGCTGCTGGGACTGGAAATCGAACCACTCACCCGTGAGTTTAAAGGACACTGCTCTACTCCACTGAACTATCATGCCACTTTCAATGGCATCTTCATACAGCATCTACTCTTTGTTATTGTGATTCAGAAAAAGAATTTGGTGTCCACCTGTGTCATTCTCATTTTCTTTTAAGACTTACAGTTTTATTCAGCCTGTGTCTCAGAAATTCAGCCTAAACTGATGGGAAAAGGGATTGCGGCTTGACCTTCAAACACCTTGCTGATTCCAGCAGCAATCTGTCATCACTTTTACACTGTCTCTGTTCGCTGCCCTGTGGGAGAAACACTGCTGACAAAAACATTTGCAGATCACAATAACACTGTCAATAGAGTGTTAGGCATACCGTTTCTGGCCACACTACACATCATATTTTCATGTATTCTGGAAAGTGTTTGAATTGCTTTAGCCTCCAATAATACAAACCATCAAAGGTGCTGGCCAGGTGTACAGTGAGTATGCCAGGGGAACGATACATGTTTTATCTGCTCGTGTCAGAGTGATTGCTTGTTCTTGGAAGTCATCCAGGTTCACACTCAGTCAGATTTGAACCACAGACACACAGCAGGTAAAACCCATGGAAAGTGGGCCAGTTTGGCTGTTTGTCAAGGTTTCATAGAAGCCACTCGTGTGGGAAGATGGGATGAGGCTGTTTAAAATGTCTATGTATTGTGTGTGTGTGTGTGTGTGTGTGTGTGTGTGTGTGTGTGTGTCTCGTACGTTAATTTACATCAGTCCCGTTATTTGTGGTCAGAGTGTTGCAAGCTGCGCAACCAACTGTACTTTCTTTCTAAGATTGTGCCATCTACATTTTAAGCGCCTCACTGTGACAAACAAAACCACATTATGTTGTCCAGATATCCTGTGAAGAGCATCTTAAACCATGTTTTGATAGATTTATTAACAACATTTGGCAATTGTCAATCTCCCTGCTTTGTGTTGAAACTGTTGCACTTTTGTGATGCACTAACACACAAGATATGACATCTTTTATGAGTTGTACATGTTTCTTGCCCAACAATGAAATATTTGTGATACATACTTAAAGGTTGTCCTCCCTCCTTTCCTCTGTTGTCCTCAGATCCTTCATACGATGCTGTAAGGCGAACAGGATGGTCAAACAACATGCACAGCAGCAAAGGTAAGGACATAAAAAAGAAAGATCCTTATGCACTTTTGAGGAAGAATGAGTGGCTCCCGAAAAGGCACAGATGTGATTCTGCACTTCACATGATGTGCTTACATTACTCAACTTCATCATAAAAACACCAAATAATAAGTCAGCATCAAACTTGAAACATTTCCAACATCCACAGAGTCTAGACATGTGGGATGGACTCATAAAGATTACAAGCTCTGTTGTCAGAACATGAACATACAGTTGTAAGAAATCTGTCTAGCTACCAGCTACTGACTTATTTACTTTGGACCTCTGCTGACGTGCTTTCAAGATGTGCAGCTTAGTTATCTGTAGCCACCCCACTGATGTTGTCTTTTACCCTGTCTCTTGCTGTCCTTGCTTCTTCTCTCCCTGCAGGCTCACCAGTGGTTGCTCAGAATGTAACCAAATCTACTGAGCAGCCCAGACCTCAGCCAGGTAATAACAACAACATCAACAATATCAACATCATTATATTACTGCCTAAGAAAAGTGCAAAACTTTTATTTTCTAAGTTCACAGACAATTTAATAATGCAATTGTAATTGTTTTTTTATAATTAGCAGTAAGTATGCGTAGTAGACACTGTGCAGGCCCCATTAATCCAAACACACTAATAGAACTCTTGACCATATAATCTGAGTATAACATATAACTGTATTTATTTAACCAGAAATGTGATGTAATAAGCAAAAGTCATCAGTTGTTGCTCAGTGAACGTTTACTTACTATTATAGCACCAACAAAACTCTACTTTTGCTCACAGATCCATACCAGATTCTGGGTCCCACCAGTAGTCGTTTAGCCAATCCAGGTAAGGATTTGAGCTTACTCAAATCTTTATGATCCATGAATAGGCAGTTGTCTTTGGGTGTTTGAAAACAACTAAAAACAGTCACCAATCTATTTGGGTGAGTTTTTGTTTGAATGTGTCTGCATCACTTTCCGATCAATGTTTGTGTCCAACATCAGGTTCAGGTCAGATCCAACTGTGGCAGTTTCTCCTGGAGCTCCTATCTGACAGTGCCAATGCTGGCTGCATCACCTGGGAGGGCACTAATGGCGAGTTCAAGATGACGGACCCGGATGAAGTAGCGAGGCGGTGGGGCGAACGTAAGAGCAAGCCCAACATGAACTACGACAAGCTGAGCCGTGCGTTGCGCTACTATTATGACAAAAATATCATGACCAAAGTGCACGGCAAGCGTTATGCCTACAAGTTCGACTTCCACGGCATCGCTCAGGCACTGCAGCCGCACCCTACTGAGTCCTCCATGTATAAGTACCCCTCGGATCTAGCTTATGTGCCTTCCTACCACGCCCACCAGCAAAAGGTCAACTTTGTATCCCCACACCCTCCCTCTATGCCTGTCACCTCCTCCAACTTCTTTGGACCCACTGCTCCATACTGGAGCTCACCCACTGCAGGCATCTACCCTAACCCAAATGTTCCTCGCCACCCAAACACCCATGTGCCATCCCACCTGGGAAGTTATTATTAAAATGCTCTTTCTGACCAACCACCATCCCCCAAAAACTTTTCCTTTGCCACAACAGAGTCCATTCATTTGCTGACCTGCACTCCCACTAGCATTGAACCAATGAAGACTGAACTGATAGAGGCATTTGTCCTCTGGAGATATTTAGCTCCTGAATGAAGGATGATTTAATGATTTAATTGAAGGAGATATGGTTCAAAATGGAATACTACTTATTTTTACAAGACTAGCAACTCTTTGAATATGTTTTTTGGATGTGCGTCTGATTCTCCTGTGCCTTTCACTTTAACATCCTCCTGAAAGCTGCACCCATAGGTGTCCTTCCCAAAATCTTCCCAAACCAAAGTCCGAGGACAGGAGAAACAACCTGAGTCTGTCTACTTCCTCACCCCGCTTCAGTACCAGACATGGGCCTAATATTTATGGGTCTCAATCTACATCCTCCTCAGTACATTATATACTTTAAACCATCTGTCTTTCCGCTCGTCTACAGCCTTGCCGGGATTTCTTATTCCCACCACATCTAGCCCTCTGTTTCCACTCTCTCTGTCTGCTTGTCTGTCCATCTGCATCTCTTTATGTTTGTGTGAAGGGTCTTCTGGAATTCGCTGGACAAGAAGAAGCTCTTAAAGAGATGGACTTTTCTCAGCACTGAATGAAATCTGGCAACTGGAATATGCCAATCAAGATTTAATTTATCCTCCAAACTGGAAGGCTAGAGAAGAGTTAAATGCCAGAGAAGGAAGCGCTGTATGTTTTGCTGACCTGGGTCAACTCAGTTACAATACTTAAAATGCCTTTTGTATATTGTGTGTGGTGTTTAAGATGGGCGACGTGTACAGTTGACTCGTTGTGCTGGAGAAGCTGAGTCAAGATGTAATTTAAGCAATTTGCAACTATAATTCAACCCAGGTCAGATGTTTTCAGGGGGCCACACACTAGGCTATTAAACTTTTGCCATGTTGTTGCCTTTCAGTCATGCCATTTCCAGATGTTTTGTTGCTCGACCATGTCAGTATTAATGTGAATGTCTTCTGGTTTGTGAAACACACATAAAAGGGATACCCTGCAGCAAAATCAAAATTTGTCAGATGTTTGTATTTTGTTAAAACTTAATGGAGAAATTCCTTCACACTTGAGATAATGTTTGCTGCACCTGTCTGAATCTAAAACAAGATTCAGATGTGATTATGTAGATATTATCAACATAATGAGGCTTAAGGCTATGCATTTTTTATATTTTGCTTGTTTTGGTTTGGTTTTCAAAGTACCTTACAGTACCATGAGTACATCTACTTTTACTATAACATTTCTATTATATGCTACAATGAGACTCAAAACCCTCAAAGTGTTAGTTTCCTGCCTTAATTGCTGTTTAATATCACGCATTTCCTTTCATTAAAAATGAAAAAGCATTGCTCACAAATGCATTGTGAGATCTATAAATTGTTTTGATCTCACCAGATATCTGACAACTTTTGATTGTGAAGTGTGATCTAACAATAACAGCTGCCATGGTGTCTTTTTCCTCTATATAGGCCAGTCAAGACCGTATAGGTCAGCACAGAGAAGTGGCTTAGCAATAAGTCATTTTTAATAGACAGTCAAGATGCATTTGTACCAGGGCTGGATCCTAGTTTGAGAGCAGCATGTGTGTCTGAATGTTAGTTTCTCACTGATCTAAAGCCCAGCTAAATGCACATGAATCTTAAGTAAGGATTTCATCATCGTGTAACAGTAACGTGTAAAAATATATCCATCTTCAGGTGTTCAAGGCTTTTGATAGCAAAGGTATTTCTCTAGCGTAACTGAAAAATGGACACTTGAAAATAAATTACTTGGGACTAAGTAGTTTATCAGAGAACAAAACCAATAAAGTATGATGAGTTGAAACAAAGAAATCCTCAGATTCGCAAACGCTGTGCGTTTGTCAGACCTATTTTTTATTATTTTATAAGCATCACTCAACTAGGCATTAAAGCAACTTACTGTATAAATTATGCAGAGTTATTTTCATATGTGACACAGAAATAAAAAAAGTCAAGAGAATTAATACGAGTTGACCTCGGTCAAAAGTGCAAACATTTTAAGTCCATTTCTGCTAAGTCAGGGATTCCCAAACCTGGTCCCACTGCTGTGCTTGTTTTCCAACTATCCCTGTCCTACCCACTGCTGATTACTGGGATCAGACGTGTTCAAGCAATCAGAGGCTGGAAGCTTCAGCAGTAATCAGCACTGGATGGGACAGGGATAGATGAAAAACAATCAGGGCAATGGGCCTTCAGGACCAGGTGTGGGAACCGCTGTGTTCGGCATTTTAAGTGTTTTTATCTGTACATTTGGGCAATACATTTTAACATTTTTGTTTTCTTGTTATTGTTATTGTTTCTGAAATTCGGTTGTAACCTAAATGCCTTAATGTGCACAAGACATTTTCTTGTATTCCCGAAATTATAAATGCCTGCTTGAATTATTATCCAATAGCCAGGGATTTCCTTTATTCTGTATGTAACATGTGATAATGATGGTTTTTTTCCATTGTGAATCACTTTTAATAACAGTTAGCCCTGGGATTGGCGGCTTTTCCTGTGCATTAAAGAATTTCAGGTATTTTGAAAAATAATACCAACAGTACTAATATCCTCAAAGATGTATAGCTTTAAAAGAACAAATACAAAGGAATAGTAATTTTTAGCATAAAGAAATTATTCTGATGTACCCTTAATTTCCATGTTTCATAAGCATTATCAACGAAAAGGGATCTGTGCTACTTTGTATATGCAATGTATTTTGGATATATATACATATATATATATATATATATATGTATATATGTACATATATATATATATGTGTGTGTGTGTGTGTGTGTGTATACTTTTACAATTAACCATTGTATTATTGTTATTGTCATTCCTGAAATGTATGAAGTAATACCTTTTGGAAAAGGGCTTTTGTATAGGAAAATGTGACAAAATAAATGTTTTTACCTCTTATGTTATCTTTCAGTGCCTGTCTGTGACTTCATGACAGATGAATACAAAGTTGCTTGACATGACTTGTTTCACAATTTGTCTCAGCTATGTTGTCATTTAAGACAACTTTGTTTTCATTTACACTACCAGTCAAAGGTTTAAAAAGTTGTGTTACCATCATTGCACATGGGTTTCTAATGATCAGTTCTCTTTTTAAATTAATATATTTGCATTAGTAAACAAAACATGCTATTGGAAGACGGTACTAATGTTTGCAGAATTTAGCCCTCTGTATGTAAATACTCCCTTTAAAAAAAAAAGTTGTTTCCAGCTACAATATTCATTTACAATATGAACATCTACACATTCATTCTGATCAATTTGATGTTATGAAATCTGCTTTTCTTTTACAAACATGGTCATTTCTATGTGTCCAAACTTCAACTGGTAGTGTACTTTTAGAAACAAAACACACATTACATCTAATATGTCAACTGTAAGTGAACTGTAGCTTTTTTAGCTGAATTTACATGTGTTATAGAGAGGAATAGAGTGGCTGCTATTGTTTATAGACAGGAAACTTTATCTTGATCATTATCTGACTATAGTATAATCTAATAAATGCCCAAACTAACTAAGGCACTACAGAAATCATGGGTGGTTTTAACATCTCCAGGAGGGGGCAGCTGTGTCGAAGAAAAAACAGTTAATACCTACTATGTGGGCAGCTGATTACTCAGACAAATAATCTTTAGAAGCTTTTAAACCACAGTTTAGGGAATGTTTATATCTACTAGAAGAGCAAAAACCTATTTTAGTAGTAATGTGTCCCTACTGTCTGGTCATTTATCATAATGTTGTAAATTGTCCATGACTAATTGTTATAACAAGTCTAGTCAATCAGGATTTTACAGTGTCAGATGTGTAAATTCCTTGTAAGATGAAGAAGTGTTATTGTGTCATTTAATCTGAAAGTCAGACAGGACTCAGTCTTTCCAGTATATTCAGCATTCCAACCAGGAAAATTGAAGTGATATACAACAAAACATTTAAACTCTGTAGCTGTATGTAAAGTGAATATAAAATAAGAAATTGTCTTATATTGTTATTGTTCATCTCTTTAGTTAGGTTTTTCTTTAATTTTAAAAGAGATCTTCATCTTCGCTGAAGGGCAGATACTAAATGCACATTTTAGACCAGACATTAAAACTAAAGAAAAAAAAGTGTATAGGAAGAAGGATTATTACAAACTACCACAGTAAAAGTATAAACTTGGTAGTACCAAATCCAATCAATTAGCAAGTTGTTTTAAAATTTATCTTAAGAAGATAAAAAAAAGGCCTATATGTCGGACTGGAGACTGGAAGGGATTTTACCACTGAATTGTTCTAAAATATACAAGTATGTAAAGGTTTTGACTGTACATATAGTCTGAGTATTCCAAAAATGTAAGTTATTTGAACTAGCTAACTTATGAAATAATAATAATAATACTAGAAGTTCCTGGGGAAACTTTGAAGGTGCCTGCCACCTTGCGCCCGTGAACTTTAAACCCATCACGCCAATGAGAAAGCGGGATTTATGGAGCCGAGTCTTTTTGATGTAATATGTGTCTGATAGGAATCCCCAGTCTGTCCTATGAGCTTATCCTGTGTGGTTGCCATGGTAACTCAAAATGCAAACTAACCACAACAGGGGATGTGTCATGATCGAGACAGCCGTGTTGATGCATAATATGTGTGGTAGGAATCCCCAGTCTGTCCTGTGAGCTCATACTCACTCATACTGCTCAGTTTTTGGCGAATTACGTTGCCATGGTAACTAAAAATGACAACTAATCATAACAGGGGCCATCACCTGACTGAGTTCGTGGTTTTGATGTACAACATGTTTGATAGGAATCCAGAGTCTGTCCTGTGGGGCATCTCGTGTGTGGCTTTTATTGATTTACGTTGCCAAGGTAACTCAAAATGCCAAATAATCACAACAGGGGACATGTCATGATTGAGCCGGTCTGTTTGATGTATAATATATGCTACAGGATGTTTCAGTCTGTGCTGTAAGCTTATCATGTGGTTTTTGGCGAGTTGCGTTGCCATGGTAACTTAGAATGCTAACATTGATTAATGAAAAATAAGAGACATCATTTTTACTTGCTAATGCTGTTTATGTAAATATCCAACTGACTTTCAACCTGTTTTATTGGTTTTTCACAAAAAAGGCTCTTATTGTGAAAATCAGTCTTATTGTGAAGATTGACTATAAGGGTGGAGACAGGTTTGTTTGTGTGTGTCTATGTAAAATGATCATCAATTATCAATATCCATCTCACTTTGAAGCGGTTTACTTAATTTTTCAGAAAAAGGCTCTTCTGAAAATCAGACTCTTCTTGTGAAGATTGAGTCTCAGGGTGGAGACAGATGTGTGTGTGTCTCTGTGTGAAAAGACGATGAATTATTGATATCCAACTCACTTTTAACCTGTTTACTTGATTTTTCACAAAAGGCTCTTATTGTGAAAATCAGACTCTTATCTGAAGGTTAAATCTCAGGTTGGAGACAGATGTGTGTGCATGTGCTGAAATGATCATCAATTATTAATATCCAACTCACATTCAACACGTTTTCATTTAACCACAACAGGGGAGATGTAATGATCGAGCCGGTCATTTTGATGTATAATATGCGTGGTTGGAATCCAGTCTGTCCAGTGAAAAATCTCATTTTTGTTTTTTGGCGAGTTGTGTTGCCATGGTAACTCAAAATGCCATTAGACCACAATAGGGGACACGTCATTATTGAGCCGGTCGATTTGATGTATAACGTGTGGTAGACATCCACAGTCTGTACTGTGGGATTCTCGTGTTTGGTTTTGGCCAGTTGCATTGCCATGGTAACTCAAAATGTCATCTGACCACAATAGGGGACATGTCATGATTGAGTCGGTCGGTTTAATGTATAACATGTGTGATGGGATTCCCCAGTCTGTCAGCCTGTGTGAGCTCATCCTGTGAGGTTTTTTATGTGTAGAAGAAGTGCTTCTAAACTTGTGAGCCATTTTGATGAATCCTCAGCCAATCGGGAACGACATTGGTCACATTATGTGACATGTATCTAATCCAAACAAACTTACAAAAATTTTATAATTTAAATTAAAAACTCTCAGGATGGAGTCAGGTGTGTGTGTGTGTCTTTGTGAAATAATTATAAATAAATTAAACTTACTTAGTGATTAACAGGAGGAAGGGAGTACTAATGTATTGTGTTAAAAGACACACACACAGAGACTGTTGAACTTCAAAGCCATCTTGGCGAAGGCTCATCCAATCAGAGAGCAGGAGTTAGCATGCTGCCTTATGTTGCCATGGTGATGGCCTCACAGAGAGTGACAGTTAGGAAAACACACAGACACACCTGCACTTCATTTATGTTTTTTAACACAGGAGAAGTCTTGACAGTTGACCCCGGCATTCAAAAACTAAGCTCTGTCACTAAAAGCAAAGTGAAAAATTAGCGTTTGGTGCCAATCTACAAATACAGGTCATCTCTGATTTCCAATACTTAGCTTGAAGTCAGAGATGAGCCACAAAATATCCAGATTCTAAAAAATGTCATTACAGGTTTCACACCACAATACCACAAATTAGACCACTACAATCCGCCAATAAAACTGCACTGTACTGCTTAGAAAAACTAAAACAATTCCTTGTCATCAGTTCTCATCCTTGTTGTTGACAGTGCACAAACTGGCTGTCATTAAATTGAGTTTACACAAACTCTGACATATCTTATATACTGAGGTGTACGTTATTAAATCATCACCCATAAAGTCAGGAATAACCTTTTTCGAGATAACCATGACCTGGATGACTGAGAACTTTACATATACTATAAAGTCAGTGGTTCTCAAACTTTTTCTATCATTCCCCACCTGACATGGAGAAATATTTTCAGGAACCACCTCAACAAAACAATGACAGAACAACGTGATATCAAAGTCATATCAAAGGGAGATCTCTGCTCTAGACTCACATTGTCACATCATTTTTTTTAAAGAAATCACAAATTCTATATTTGAAATAGTATTTTTAAAGTTAAATGGGAAATAAATGTATAAGATAAAATAAGATAATCCTTTATTAGTCTCAGAAGTGGGAAATTTGGATCGTTATGGCAGAAAGTGGACAGTACACGATAAAAAGCTTCAAAAATTTAAAAACAATAGAATAAACATTCAATTCATTCAATGTGTTTTCTTTATTTTCATGACCATTTACATTGGTAGATTCTCACTGAAGGCATCAAGACTATGAATGAACACATGTGGAGTTATGTACTTAACAAAAAAAGGTGAAATAACTGAAAACATCTTTTATATTCTAG
>JAUYWH010000005.1:10947281-10958886 GCA_034779795.1 Ctenopoma multispine | reverse complement strand
CACTGTAAAGTGCCCTGAGATGACTTATGTTGTGAATTGGTGCTATATAAATAAAGCTGAATTGAATTGAATTGAATTGAATTGAATTGAATTGAATTGAATTGAATTGAATAGAGAAGATTGGCGTAGTAGCAGTAACCACTACAGGTCAATACTAATGTAATGGATTACAGAAAGTACTAATATAATGGATTACAAGAAACTGAATGAAACTCGCGCACACACACACACACTCTTTGAAGAAATGCTCTTGAACTTTAGAGCCATCTCCATGAAGCCTCAGCCAATCAGAGAGAAAGATTTACCATGATGCTTACGTAGACTTTAGAGTTTTTAAACAGACACAGCTGCAGCTCACTAATGTGTCTGTGTTTAAGTTTTTTGAAGGTGCAACAAAGGGTTAAAGTCTGTAGAGAATATTGGCGTGGTAGTAGTGTCAGCTACAGGTCAATACTAAAGTAATGGATTACAGAAAGTACTAATGTAATAGGTTACAAGACACAGAGGCACTGAGTAAGTTACGTTGCCATGGTAATGGTGGGGTAATTTAAAGAAATGAGGGTTTAGTGGCGATTTACAAACACAGGACATCTCTGATTTGGACGAGACTTGGGAGAGAAGTTTTAACATTGAAGTGAATGGGCTGCTCAGATGATGAGCTGTCGACTGTTGGCCACAGAATGCGGAAACCGTGAGTCTTATCACTATAAGAATCATATCAGTGGAAAGAGGACAGATTTTCCTACCTTTCTATCTAGAATTTGTTTATGAAAGATGAAAGTTGACTGAAGAGGAGAAGAAGAGAAGCAAGAAAAGTTGATAAAAGTTGAAGGACAGACTTTGCAGCTAGTGGCGCACTCTAGCTGCACCAACATTACGCAATACACACTAATGGAAAAGTTGAAAACGGATCAAAAATCCAAAACGTAAACTGCTTAAACTCAAAAAGTATAAAAGATACAAAGAAGCTGATTCAAAGTTAGAAGGTTGAAAGTATCAAGATTTGTTTGAAATGAAAGTTAAAATGAAGTGGATACGATAAACAATGACGACACAAGAAGTTGATGAAAAGAGGAAAGTTGACGAGAAGTTGAACGATGACTCCCATTGACGACAATGTAAAAAAAAGATGAAAAACGATGAATAAAATAAAAAGTATAAAAGATAGTGACAACAAAAATAATAGCCTGCATCGCATAAAGAAGATGCACGTTTTGAAGTTTGAACGAAGTTTCTACGACAAAGTGTCTGGGACGCATTAATGGGCAAATAACGAGGCGAAATAATAAGAATAAAGAAACAAGAGGATCTCAAAAGTGTGGGAGCAGTTCCTGCTCCCCCACAATAAAGAAGCCAGTTTAGAGGTGAAGAACAATAGGTGCCTCCATTAAAATGAATGCAATGCATGGCTTTACCAGAAACACTCTAAAGTGCCACTGTAAAATATATCGTTATCATACTGTTGATGCATAAAGACTGCATATGATTGGTTGGGGTCTGTTTTTAAGTAGATTCTCCCTGAGTAAGGTTTGAGAACTTACACCACTGATACGTTTGGTATCATTGTTACATTTTTAAACAACAAAAATGTCAGTGCTGCTGCTGATGAGACAAAAAAACATCTCATATTTCTACCAAACTGGCACTCCACACCTGGATGTTTTGTAATATATAAATGTTCTATTTATCAAGCAGTCCTCATATGTATTCTTATCAGTAATTTCACATATTTGTCAGTAATATTCATAATGTCTTATGCTGACTTTGCTATTAAGTCTGTCAACTGCTACAACAACATTCCTGGGTGAAAACACTTTAAGCATGTGTTTAGTCCTGCCTTAACAAAAGCTTCATGCTATTGTGCTACAGTATGTACTGTTATTTTCCTAAATGAAGAGCTCTGGTTTCATGTGCAGAACCTGCAGGCAAAAAAGCAACAGCTCTTATCTTACTCTGTTGTCTTTGGGTCCCTGTTTCCTGTCATGGCTTCTTTTACTTTATAAATGAAAATCTGTGAAAGGGGTTGGCACCTGTCATTATATTGCTTTGACATTTTTGATCACAGTACTCATATAATGTTGTGGCTCACTGCCAGAGAATAATACACAATAAAAAGATTTTTGATCACAAAAATAGCCTTTATTTGGTGTATTTTATCCCCTGAGATCAAACCTTTTAAAGACTTAAAAATTAATATTCATAGTATAGGCAGTGCTGCACACAGCCATAGTCTAAGTGCTTCCACAGATCATTATTGTCCTCACAATGTCTGTTAAAGGAGAAAAACAAAATTACATCACCAAAAAATCAGAGATTGGAAAGATAGGTCCCTAAGCCCAACCGTTAGCTAATGTCTCACTGTCTGAATGGTTAAACATATGTTAGCTGTTCAAGTCCAAGCATCTGTTTGTATACAGCACCCTACATTTACATGAATTATTGTACAAGCACTTTATCTTTGTCTCACTCATGATAACTGTATGGTCACAAACACAGGTCCTTAATTAGTAATGCCAGGATGTATAAATGTATATATACATATATATGTATATAGGACAATGGTTCGTTTTGCTGTCTCTCATCTCATACTCTGCAAACCTGCAAGGCCAGAGGTGAATTAGGGTCCCTTGTCTTCACTTATAGCAAGAACACATATGCATAGTACCAGTAACAAATTCTGGGAACTCTATCTTTGCCCGCATGGACTAATCTTACATGATCTTGCCTCCCACAAAACAGATTTTGTTTGTTCAGCAGAGAATTTGCATTGTTTTACATACAAATAGTTACATGCAAAAATAGCTTTCTTATCTATGTTAAACACAAAAGCTTTCTCTACTTCACACTGAAATGCTACATGTTCTGTCTGCCATTAGGCAACTTCACCTGCCCCCAGCACCAGTTTGCCCTTCAGAACATTGGGGAGTTTTCCACTGGGATGTACAAGCTAGCTACCATTCTGATTTGCTAATGTCCATTGCTAGTCAATGTCTCAATGTCACATCTGGGTGACATTTGAGGGATCACCCATTTCAATCACTTCAAAACCCTGGTTGTCATATCCATGTGTGGAGTGGTGATGATGGCCACTGATGTTGTAGAAACAATAGGCACAGTGTGCAGTGGTCACAGGCACCACCTTGGAGAAGTTGGAGAAATCTACTCTGTACTTGTCCTCTTTGCTTTTGGAAATGATGGGCAAGAAATCATAGCCCCACATGATCTCCTGAGGTATAAAGGAGGTCCGCACTTGGTGGAATGAGCTGGTGGACTCTGATGTGCCATCTAGGAAGATGACCAACTCAAAGTCTTTCTTTTGGAGTGTGTCCACTGTCATCTCAATAAAAGGGCTGTTTTTGTCAATGATGTGGTAGAGTGTGAGAGGACTTACGAAGAAGAGGCTGTCTTTACCAGCGTCCACCATAAAGTCAACATTCACTTGATCTATGATGATTGTCTCTCCATCTGGCGTACTTGTCGTTCTCAATAGCTTTGCATAGATCTGGCTTCCTATCATCAGAGTCTTGCGCAGGTTAGCCACTCTGATTGACAAGCAGAGAGAACCGTTCCTGGGGCTGATGACAGCCATTTTACTAAATGTGATGGTCTTTGCTCTTTTTTTAGGTGAAGCAATTTTTGACATGATGAGTCCACACATGAAGCAATTGATAAAGGCTCCAAAGACAGCCTGGATAGTGACAAGGGCCACACCACCTGGGCAGTAAGGGGTGACTGCTCGCACACCATACCCAATAGTTGTTTGGGTTTCCATGGAATAGAGAAATGCTGAAGTCAGTCCTGCAACACCCCAGATACATGGATTGTGGTTTGGGGATGGGTTTTGCCATGTCAGGTCTCCATTATTACGGGCAATCCAGTACCACAGCAGGGCAAAAATGAACCAGGTGAGGGTGAAGGAGCCGATGAAGAACAGGAGAACATAACGCCACCGGCTCTCCACAAAAGTGGTCCAGAAATCAGCGACAAAGGCATATCGCTTGCTATACTTGATGTTTCCATATTCTATGTTACAGCGGCCATCTTTTCTCACTAGTCTTGCCCTGTTGTTTCTTCGTGTTGCCAGACAGTCCCTGACACGGTTGTTCAAGGATCCAAACATTTTCTACAAGTGTATGACTTACAAAAACAGAAAGAAAATACATAGATGAGTACATAGTAAACAACTAGTCATCAAATAGATGTGTGAATAAACAATGCTTTTCTTGAGATTTTCTGCAGCAAATTGTCCTTAATGTGTTAAAAGAAATAGAAAGTAAACTACTAAAGTTGAACAACATGTTTTCATTACTGTAATCCTTATGTGCTGAATTAATGTAAGGTATTTAGGTAATGCAGTTATATGTATTATAGGTTATTGTAGCATAAGAAAACTAGTTTTACATATGGAAAGTGTGAAGAGGTTGTGAGAAGCAGCTACACAGCTTTGAATGTAAGTGTGATATACTGTCATCATCATCAGAGTTGTAACAGTCTGAATGTAATAAAGACATTCAAGTCCAAGTCCATTCTTCTTATATAAAGATTTTCAGTCAGGATTTATAGTAAATCATAGTGCAGAAATGGCACTTATTGAAGTTACCAATGATCTTCTTTTAGCTTCCAAAAGTGGGCTTCTCTCTATTCTTGTCTTGTTAGATATTAGTGTAGATTTCAACGCTATAGTTCATAACATTTTATTGCACAGACTGGAACATGTCATTGGGATTAAAGGAACAGCACTAAGCTTTGTACCTACTGTGTACCTAGCTGTGTACCTTCATTTGAAGAACAAAAGACACTCATTCGAGGACCAAAATGCACATATATGCAATGCAAATAAACAACCCCTCCCGCAACAGAGGTTGAGGCCTCAGACATAATCTTCAGTCTACCATGCTGCCCTTTCATCCATCCCCAGGAAAATCAGGCCCAATTTACACCTCGACCAGGTCGGCCACATTAAACATCCCTCTTTATAGGGGCAGGGGGAGTTGCTAGGGCCGTGACTGTTACATCTACCCACACCCCTCCCCTGCCTTTGTTTCATTTAACGAGCCCATTTAAGGCAGGTGTGAGGTGAAACCAACTTGTAAGATAAATTTGTGGACACTAGCCAACAAAGTTCTGTCATGACCAGTTGTCATGACTCAACTTTCAGACAACTTCACCTGTTTTCACAGACATTCATCTATTCAGCCTGGGGGTGCACACACAAGTTAGATACATCATTCCACAGCCTCCTTGACTTTAGGCAATATTATAAGGAAACATGCTATTAATTTCTATTGCTACGCAGGTGATCTATGAAACCAGATGAAACCAATCATTTAGGTAAACTCCAATCATGTTTAAAAGTCATAGAGGCCTGGATGTCCTGTAATTTTCTATTCCTTAATACAGACAAAACTAAGGATATTACATTTGGGTCCAAAAATCTCAGCGACATGGTATCTAATCAGATTGCTACCCTAGATGACTTTGCATTGGCTTCAAGTACTGCTGTGAGAAATCTTGGAGTCATCTTTGACCAAGACATATAATGTACCTCCTCTAATATCTAGAACATCCTTCTTCCACTTTAGGAATATTTCTAAGATTAGGAACATCCTGTCTCAAAGTGATGCTGAGAAACTAGTCCATGCATTTGTTACTTCTAGATTGGACTACTGTAACTCATTACTGATAGGATGTCCTAATAATGCATTAAAAAGCCTTTGGTTAATCAAGAATGCTGACTGGAATTAACAAGAGAGATTATATTTATCCTACATTAGCGTCTCTCCATTGACTCCCTGTAAAATCTAGAATAGACTTTAAAATCCTTCTCCTCACTTATAAAGCGCTAAATAATCAGACCCCATCATATCTTGAAGACCTCATAAAACCTTATTATCCCAGCACAGCACTTCGCTCTCAGAGTGCTGGTCTACTTGTGGTTCCTAGAATTTTCAAATGCAAACTGGGAGGCAAAGCCTTTAGATATCAAGCTCCTCTCCTGTGGATCCAGCTCCCATTTTAGGTTTGGGAGACAGACACCCTCTCTACCTTTAAGACTAGACTTAAAACTTTCCTTTTTAATAAAGTTTATAGTTAGAGATGGCTCAGGTGACTCTGAACCATCTCTTAGTTACCCTGCTATAGATTTAGTCTGCTGAGGGACCTCGCACATTACATTGAGCTCCTTCATCTCTCTCTCTGACCACTCTTATGCCATCATTGCATGTTATTAACTTTGTTTTTTCTATCTCTCCTAGTTGTCCTTCGTCCTCTCTCTCTCCTGCTCTCTCTCTGTATCTCAATGACATTACAGGGACCCACTGACCCTCATTGATTTGTGACTTGAATGCAAGACAATTATTAAAATAGTCAATAACCAATATGCGTCATTACAATGTTTAAAGCTAGAGCAAAGCTTCCCTATCCTTACTGGATGTAGATCTACACTGCACAATTCCAAATTTACTGCTTTAAATGTGTCACAATGTATAACCCAGAACATACCATTTTCAATAATAAACTATTACAGTGGAACAAGTAAAGATAAGCCCATTAAGATTCTTTCTAGTCTTAATCATAATATTATAAAATTGAAGTCTACTTTCATTATTTGCATTATTAATACACATTAAGTGTGTTGGCTGACTCATGGCTGTATGAACAAATATATCAGTATAAATATTTAAAAAAATTCTAGTCCCCCCCTTTTTTAATTTAAATAAAAAATAATCACGTGAAACCCACCAGTACCATATTCTTGCTGTGATGTGCGGAACAAATAAACAATGTTAAAACAAAAAGCAACTTACCTCAGTCCAAACTCACTTTTATGATATGAAATGAAAGATGATGCAAATCAAGAGGTCAGTGAATGGCAATCTCCAGCTCAGTCTCCTCTTCTTCACCGTCTTTCTTCCTTGTTAACACAAGCTAAGTATGTCCTTCTCTTATGCCTCAAATATTAATACCTGCTTGCATTTATAGCGTCTTGTCTAGGTATGCTAAAATATTCCAGGTGATGTTTCCACCCACAAAAACATGAAGGCTCCACCCCCACCACACACACACACACACACACACACACACACACACATATATATATATACGTTTTTGTCTTGAATACATATTCTTTACCCCAAAGACACCTAGTACTAAGGGACAAAAAAACACTACCTACCACTCCTATCCTTTGATATGGACTTTTTTGTTGATTCGCCAAAACAAACATGTGCTTTCTTATTTTATATGCATGTAGTACTGCAGCTCGTGCTGCTACTACCGTCCATACTGTCTATATCCAAAACCATGCCAATGAATTACAGAGTGGGATGACATCAGTGCATTTTCAAGTCCAGCATAGTATCAGGGGGTGGTTGATTGATCTAAGCACGCTAACAATCAGATTCCCTGTAAACAATGATTAACAATTAATGATTGTTAATCATTGTTCACAGGAATGCTATAGCCTACTCAAATCAAAGCTTCATATTGGTGGCATCTATACTTTAGGGATTTACAGTATATAGCCACCACTAATTGCTCTGGATATTCGTTGTTTCTAGTTCATGGTATTTGTATTTAATCTGCTCTACTTACTGTAGATTTAGGTAAAAGATAACTGAAACTGTTAATGCCAAACCTGCATGTGCTATATCTGTATTTGGTTCCGGTTCTCTGCATCTCAATGACGAACAACCTGTGAAGCATTGTTTACTGTAGACACACACAGAAACGCACACACAGGCACATACACACACTTTTACAGGCAGTGTTTTGGGGAATTCTAAAATAGTGCCAGTATTTGGGAAATGGATGTGATGTGATCAGCACGGATGAATTATTTGGAAAAACTTTTATGCACCTATTTTTAGTTTAAAACAATGATGCTGCCATTACAATATGTGTTCATTATAAAAAAAGATAATATAATTTATGTCACTTCTCTCTTCTCTTATTGTTCCAATTTACTTCACTGAAACCCATCGCCAATAATAACATGCTTAACAATATCCAAACACAATGTTGTCACTATCTGTCACTTCACAGCACAGTAAAATCATGTTCGTCCGAGCAGCAACTATTTGTCCTTTTTGAAAATATGTGATGTATCAAGACAACAGAGGCTAAAAAGATAAGGAAAAAAGCATCAGCCAAGTAAGTGTATTGGCAGAACATGTTAAGAATTATGTGGAGACAAAAGTTGTGTATGTTTATTCTGTTGAAAGTTACAATAATTTACTGTTGACACACACAACAAGCTTAGACTTAGACTTTTTTTCCAAAATATTTTCCAAAATACCTTTGGTATTTAAATAGTTAGGTTTTTTACTCAACAACCAAATCACCAAATTTTGTCCTTTTGATATCACACAAAAGGCAGGCAAATAGCTCTCAGACCACAGCTGCAGTGATTTCGGGGTTGATTTAACAACTTAAGAGCTGGGTGGACCACATGGATTCATAACAATGCAATCTGAGACAATTACTGACACAAAAAGCTAAACAAAACAAATGTTTCCATGCAAGGTGATGTTATTGTCATACTGCAGTATAAATCTCTTCATCAAACAAAAGATACTGAAATTTAGGGACCCTTTTGACTATAATAGTATGCCATTAATAATGAAAATGCAAAACTAACGAAGTAGTCTAACTGTGATTTGTAGATTTGTAATATAAAACATATAATTGTTATTCATACATTTATAAATCACATTATTTTGAGTGAAATTCCATATCAAAAACTCTGAATTTAATGTCTGTTAATGTTAATCTTCATTGATTAGACACAAACTACTGGAGTTGGATGATTTTCTTTGTGTATTGATCATCATGGGGCTACTTTTCATGTAGTAATTGTTAATATTTGTTTATTTATTATATACTGGATACTATCTGCAAAACCACATGAGGATATACATACTAACCTACTGTGGGTTATGTAATTAACTAAAAACTGCACAAAAAGTCTTTACTGAACACATATTACCAAAAGCTTCCCTTACTATTTCATTGGTAGCAAATTGTTGATTTGTACTTTAAATGAAAGCACTTTTTAGCCTGTGAAATCCAAACAAGAGATGTTATTTCAAGTCTACTGACTGACTTGACCAAGTTTCTTTCTTGTACGGTATTAAAAATTCAACATGTTGTTGAGACCACTTTAAAAAGGGGGCATTTGAGGCATAGTGGGAGACAAATTACACTGGACAAAAGTGCTCTACTCATTGAATGTAATGACTGCAGAACCTATGTAAATCTTCTACTGCATTGGAATAAAATCAGTATTTTCAATATTGTTAAGGTTCATTTCCTTTCTCAAGTTAGTCAATTTGTAGTTCCCTTGATTGGGAAACTCCTATCTTAATTGGAAAACAACAACCTAAACACATAAGTGCACACTAGTTAGTCCGTTTTTGTTATAAATGACTTCTGATTACCAACATAAAAATTGCACTGCAGTAAAAATTAATTAGGAAATGTAGCCTTGAGCGTTAAAGTTAAAACCTTTAAATTCTGTTTTGAACAAAAATTAAGCCTTTTTCATGATTCAGACATGTTTTGGCAGCACTCATATAGTTTTAATAACATGTAGTGTCTGCACGACTGAGCTTAATGCTGTATGTCAATTAAATATGTATTAATAGTTTAGTGATGGTGTGTGTGAATACAAAAGGGCCTGTAAACTGTTTTGCTGGGTCAACATGTTATTGTGCATTCATATTCCACATCCATCATTCTCAGAGTAAAAATGGCAAAGTGCTAAATGCCAGGCATTGAAATCCCCAGCTGTGCTTGTCCAGCATTTGCTTCTTGTGATAATACAAACATGAGCTGCACAGCTTTTTCATAAGATGTCTATGCACTTTACTGCCTTACTGTCAGCCTGAATTTTGCACAATCATCTTGTCTTGTTCTGAAATGTAGGCATGCACATGAATAGGAGCCAAACAAGGTCTTTAGATATCAGTGTGTGAGTGAATGAATGAATGAGGATAAATGCAAGAATCTTGTCCAAAAGGATTTGTGAGGATTTCTGCTACTGAACATAGACTTGGGTTGTCCATGAAATATTGGGCTTCATAATGGAATCATGTATGTTTTTACAATGCATACATTTGTATCAACAGTTGCTATCTAAAAGATACTGGAACATAATTCAGGTGTATAAGTAGATTTCTTCGATGCGTCTGCAGTTTGCAGGCAAACATACTACTGACAGTGATATCCATGTGTTACAAAGACTCTCTGCAGAATCTCTGCATTTCAGTTAGAATGACTGCCTGACAACACCGCGCTAAGTAATGAAATACAGAAGGTGTCTCTATAGAGGCATACTAAACCTTTTACATCTTGGGGTTGGAAGGTAACAGATCAGTAAGTCCTTCTGCCTGCAGGGATGCTCAAAAGGTGCACAACTTTGCCTCTCAGCAAGAACTTAACATGACAGCTGCTCCCTGCAGGCTGCATATTTAATACATAGTATTTAAAGGGGGAGGTTGTTTTAAAGCCTGATTGTCAAAGCTCTTTGATATTGATGGACCTGGACTGCATGGGCAACTGTGCAACAGGCTGAAAATACCCAATCGACATTAATTACATTAAACTGCTTACAGGGCTTTATTTATTTATTTTTGTGGCATTGGAATGTTTTCTTTTTTCACTTAGTTAAAAATAATCAATTATGTAAAAGGTATATGTTATATAATATAATTATGTAAAAAAAATAGTGTCTATTTTGACTTCACTCTTTTCTCATGTGGAGCACAATCAGCGAGTATGACACTGCTATACCTCTTTCCTCCACACAGTGTCACTGTGTCTGGACTTGGTTGGGTGTGCAGACCAGGGACGCTGAGTTCACCTAGTTCAGAATGTATTTTTGCTTTTACCATAAATTGATACATTAAGCCTACATGACAAAAGTAAAACGATATCTGTGTTTGTGAAGATTTTCTAAATATCTGTAGTATGATTATGGAAATTAACCCCTCACTCTTATGTTGTGAATAAAAACTCAATGAGCCAAAGAGAAATAATGTCAGAGCTGTCAGCTATGTGTGGCAGTTTAAATGCTGTTTAATGGTCATTGGATGTAACGCCAGTATTAATGCTCTATTTTAGATTTTTCTCTGTGGATACTTAAGTGTTATGTGTAGAAGATAAAACAGTACAATATTTCTAAATTAACAAGTAAAGTGCTGCATGTAAAAGCATCATATTATGAGTATTGCTCTGCTTAGCTTTTTTATAATATGTTTGACTAATATGTTGACAAAACAATTATTTGTTTAAGTTAAATATGTACCAGCTTGCTTAAATACAGATTTTCCATTGAAAACACAGCTCTTCATGCATTCACCAGTCCACCGTGCTCTTAAATACTGGTCTCCACCTCTGCTCTTTATGCAACACCAAATATAAAAGAGGCAGGCTGAACAGGTATCATACAAACATGGAGCTGTGTGTTCTGTTCAAATTTGCCTGATGTGGCAATTCAATTCAATTCAATTCAACTTTATTTATATAGTGCCAATTTACAACATAAGTAATCTCAGGGCACTTTACAGTGTAAGGTTTAAGACCTTACACATTATATAAATATATA
>JAUYWH010000005.1:10927513-10947181 GCA_034779795.1 Ctenopoma multispine | reverse complement strand
GAAAGAAGTCCAGTTGCCATGACTCAATCCTCAGACTACTTTACCTGGATGACTGAGAATCTTCACAGACATTATATAAATATATACAGATTAATGTAGAATATATTATTATAATATTGTCCAAAAAATTAGCATAAAAATACACTGGGAATTTTCATTGAATTATAGGTGTTTTATTTAATATGGCACATTTGGTGCTGTTTACAGTGGTGTTTACAGTCTAAAGTTTCCAGCAATAGGAAAATAAGTAAAAGTTAAGATAAGTAAGAGTTTGTCTCTCTATCCATCACACAAACACTTCACCCCTGTTCTTGAGATTATAGGCATATTTTTGCAAAAATGGTTATTTCATTGGGCAATTTAAAAGTTGGCAGCTTTTAATGTGGCAAAATATGAGAGTTTCAGAATAAGTAGACTGAACACGTGCCATTCATCTGCTTTCACAGTTCAGACAATAGAGTAAATGATCATCTGGTTGTTGTCCATATTGTAAATGACTATTGTAGCTGAAAACAACAGTTTTTTAAAAGGAATATTTACATAACCATACAAAGGCCTAAATTCTGCAAACATTAGTCTTCCAATAGCATGTCAGGTTTGCTAATGCTAATGTATTACAAAAGGACAACTCATTCCAATGTGAGTCCAAACATTTGACTGGTAGTGTATATACTAAGTAAAATGCAAGTGTACATAAACCCACTGGTGCAGATCCAGTGATGAAAAACATGAAGCCTGTTGTCAATCATGTGCGTGAGCACACGCACAACATAACCACCATGTAATGATTGACTGGTTGACAGTGAACCCTGATGTATTTTCTTACTATTAGAGATGCAGATATTGTTACTGTTGTGCAATCTTCATAAATTAATTTTACAACTGTTGTAAAATTAATTTGGTATTTGTCCATTGTTGATTAATTGTGAGGTCTAATTTTACCACTTTTATAAAAGTGCGAGAGGATTCAAAATACTAATGCATGTCCTGTTCACACTTGGAGATAAATAGCACAGTATGTTTTCCTCTGGAATTAAAAATAGCTAAAAGAATTCATAAATATTAATATGTTCATCTTGATGACCTACAAAGCTATAGGTTCATTCATTTATCATTGTAGAGTGTCACAGGAGTGGGCTGGGGTTGGTTGAGAGCCACTCAGAGCTGACATTGGACAAGAAATAGGTTTCTGTACACCTTGGAGACACCTTCGGTAGCCGTTTCTTGCAGGACTGACACATAAGACATGCAACCATTCCCACTTACGTTCACTCCTACTAACAGTCTGACACCTGTTAACCTAACCTCTGCGTCTTTGAAATGTGGGAGTGTGATACATTTGTAAACTGTTTTAAAGAATATCTCAACCTCTGATTTTCATTTCCACTCCTTTTTGTTCTTAGGCCAGTAGTAACAGTGCAGTTCATTGCAGTGCCATGGGGTCTGACAAGAGGATCAATCAGAGCTAATGAAGCCTGGGAGGAGGTGAGAGAAAGCAATGAAGGATGGAGTCAAAGGGGTAGTGATTAGAAGAGTATGAATAGGGGTGGGGTTGAGGCAAGGGGTTGCTAGAGGAAACAGCATACTTGAGTCAAGGGAGAGGATGGCCATTTGTACCATACTTGATAAACAGGTTTTCTGAGACCTCTAAGTCATCAACATGATCAATACTTTTCCTATAAATCTGTTGTATACAATATGAGACATGTCCTCTGCCCCCTGGAAGATTCTCTGTGCAGTGCACAGAGGGGAGGCTTTGACAGCTGAATCCACCTCCTCCACATCCATCCACAATCCCCATCCTCCTCCCTCCATGGTGGTAGAACTAATTTCTTTTCCTTCAGTTATGGGCTCTGAAATGATCATTTCTTCAGCTGATGACCATGGTTTGGCACACACTAAAGACCATAGGCCACTGTGGATAGATTATTGCTGGTTTGGATTGAAGCAATTCACATGAAAGCCTAAACTGACCAATGCAATGGCATTTGTACTGTTTCAGCAGTATCAAATCATTTACTCTTTATATTATGTATTTCTCGTTTTCTATGTCTACTATATGTATAAGAATAACACATGAATAAACCCTAAGTGAGCATATGATATACCTCTCATGTATTTCATATGTAAATACAATGATTAATAGTTTAGCAGGAGTTTCCACATTGATACCTCTAATGCATCATATATTAAAGAAACGAAAATCATATTATTTCATGTTACCTTCACCCCTTTAACATACTGCAAATTGTTGTGCAAAAGGGGGCTTGGTTTTGATCAATAATGGTGAATCCTCTAGAGGGAAAATAATTACACATGCCTGGCATCTGAGGCACTGGGTGCCACAGGGGACTTATTCATACACAAGAGCCATGTGGTGGTGATGCTGATGGAAGAAACAAAGAATTTGTACAAAGAAAAATGAGCAACATTCCATGATCACAGTGGAGGTTAGGACCACTACCTCAGGTAGAAGTGTGAGCATGGCCCACAACATGTAACCCTCAGCCAAATCCAAAGCTCCTCATTACTGCCTCACAAACCTTGCTCTTTGAAGTTCTAAAAGCTGCTGTCATAGTCTCCCCTGCTGGCCAAGGCTTGAAAAAAATATCCCAGCTATCTGCCCCTTGCGACTCAGCAGGGAATGGGGGAGATACATGCAGGAACAAAAGAGGAGGCTGCAGAGTCATAAATCTTCTCCCGAACCCAATGGAGGAAGTACATGAAGTGCCTTTCTGGTGATAGTTTCCTCAGTTGCTCCTCCCCCGCTCATCATCATCTCCCTGTCTTTCTCTCTTTGCTCTCATTCTCATTACTCCTCTGTTATGTCGAGTCACATTTCATTTCTCTACACCTAATAACATCTCAGTGTCAAGTAGCCATTCATCTGTCTCAGACTGTAATGTATGTCCTTTCATGTGCACAGATCACACACTTCCCTGTGGCTGTTGAACTGAATTTAAAACGTGGGGAAATAAATGAACTCACAGACTCCATCCTGCTGCCAAGCTACATGAATTTATTTTACTCTTAAACCTTGCCTTATGAGCACACTACCCATCATCATGGTTGATGTGATGATAATTGATAATAGCTGAAGTCAATTCACATTCAGTTCAGATTATTCAGGAGGCATTTGGAGGCATTACTTTATGTTAAGAACTGCAGTAAGAAAAAAGCGATACCGATCCTGGTCTGTTGGCTGCTTCTGAGGAGATATTATGGATCAAACTGCTCATTTCACCCCTCTTTCTAACTGCTTTTCTTTTGTGCTTCCTTTTCTTATCTTCATAATTTTCACTCTTCTTTTGTACATCTTTCCCCCATTTTTCTACTTCTGTTCCTTCTTTGTCCTGTTCTTTGTGTTTTTCAGAATTTATTTGCTTTATTTCTCTTTCAAGCCTTTCAGGCTTTATCTTCAACTACAATTTTAGAGCAGTTGATTATACCATGCTCCTCTTCACTATTTCTCTTCTCTTGTCTATGCACACGCACACATTAATCTTTCTTTTCCCACCTCCCACTGTGCTACTGTACTTGAGTTTTGAGCATTTTTCTATCTGCCTTTGAAACAGTGGCAGGGAGCCATGTGATATACATACACGTGCACTCAGCAAATAGGTATAAACACATGTATTTTTATAAAGGACAAGTCCTGAGACAATAGATCCATTCTCTGTGTGAAAGTGAGATGAGTGGAGCATTCAAAAACGAGCACACAGATGTTTACATCCTTTCCATCTCTTCTCTCAACCTCTCTTCCTCTCTCTCTCCCTTTTCCTTTCCCTCACACGCACATACATGCACAGACAGACCCCCCTCTCACACTGGAGTAGATAGAGAGCGGTGAGGAGCAGAGGGAGCTGGATGGCAAAAAAGAACCAGGAGGGCTGTTGTTGATTGAACAAAGCCAGGAAATGAGTGTGCAGTCCTGGGAAGAAGAGCAGCTGTGAGATGCCTCGAAGGGAGCCTGCCAGCTACTCCTGCAGAGACCTGAAGGTAAGGCTTGTGTACCGCTGATGGAAAAAAACAGAGGAAGAGACAGAGAGAGGAAGGCAAAGGAGGAAAGGAGAGATTTTAAAGCCGCTGATGCATGATATGACCGCGACTCCACAGCCAAGCTCCCTCTCAATTTGTCTGTGGATGGCATCGCATGCTGTGATTGTATTATGTGTGTCATTGCACAGCTAAGAATTCCATCTGGAGTGGCTTGCCTAATACAAAAAGTGTGCATTACTTGATAAGAGATTAAAACTATGAGAGCCAGATAGCTTAAAACAGAGACACAAGGACAGATAGCAAGACACTTCACAAGCAAGAATTCTGGAAAAGGAAAAGTGCTGATGGGATTACTCTCCTTCATCAGCTACAACCTTTATCGTCACATCTTGCCTCCTACATTTCATGTCATTGAGCATGTCAATCATCAACATGTATCTCTTTGCCCTCATGGCAGGGACAGGTTTAATCAAAAAGCCCCTGGATTTCTCTGACGCAAGAGAAAAGCCTGTCAATGCTGCTGTTTGTGTCTACACAGGTGCTGCGCTGTAGTTGTTTTAGTGCAGTGCAGGAGTTTTATAAGTGCAGCAGAAGCAGTGAGAGCAGGAGCAAAGCAGGAGTGCAGCTTTCTGTGTTTCACTGTAAGAGCATGTGCATATGGAGGAGGGGGTCTCATACCACTGACACACAGTACAGCATTTTTAAGCTTCTACAGTGTGAGATAAAGTGACAGATGAGAGATAGTGAAAGCTGTTGGTAGTGGTAGTGTTAGGTTAGGGTTTATTACTTTAATGTTTGATGTAGACTTTCTCCTCCACTGTAGCTTCAGTTCAGTGAACTGTGCGGAACACACATCTGGGAAAGATGTGTTGTTGCTGCAAAACTTTGATGATAATGCAGTGGGCTTAGCAGGCACATTAATTGAGTGCAGTTTTCCCAAAGCGCTGGTTCTGCTTGATGCTGTCTCATTATAGAGACAGGGCAGTGTGTGAAGACAATCATCATTTTATTAATATCTGTTCACCAGTACACTGTGGAGGAATAACTAAGTGCAACCCATCTCTGCTGTCATCATTAACCACATTTTTACATATGGCACTTTCCCTGTCCCCTTTGGAGAGAATTCAATTGGAAAGCCCAGTCAGACACAGTGATTTCTCAACACTGACTCTGCAACAAAACCCGTCTATTTGCTGCACGTCAAGCTACTTTTATGACTATTACCATGACCCTGTTCACAGCTAGTTTCTAATTGGCTTTTCAAGAGTGTAACAGAAAATGTTTTTTGACAGATGGCCTTTTGACCTTATTATCAGAACTATCATTGTAACTGCGGATCAGTGCCGTCTACCTCAGTCCTCTCCTGCTCAGTTATTATTTCCTGATCTCCCTAATAAGTGGACTGAGGAGTGCAAAGCGCAGATATACTGATCAGTAGGATCTAAGGAGGCTCTCGAAAGAGAAGACCCTGTGAATTATTAATTGGATGTGTTTATTTAGTCAAGACCTTGTATCTCTTGGGGATGTTTTTTTTGTAGTAAGTCCATATTATCTAATAGCACAGCAACACATTTGTGTCAAATGCTAATGCTGCCAGGTGTGAAGATTGTTTCATTTGCAAATAATTTATTTGCATGGAGTTGTTGATAGCTCTACATGCAGATGCCTTATTTATGTTGCACTACTGAATCAGTTGTCATGCATATTCTGCTTGAGCTCTTGTTTGTACACTCCCCTCTTCAAATATCTTTGTGTATAATTTAAAAGTCATAGCCTTGCACTTTGTGTTCTGTTTATGAATACAATCCAATCTCGTATGAAACTGATATTATAAACAGCATAAAATTTCTTACACAATCTGTTTATGCCCTCGTAAAACTGTAATCAATGCAAATCCATGTCCCTGTATCTGTTGTGTGTTTTAAAGTGTTGTCTACCATGTTTATGTACCAGATTTATGGTGCCATCCATTCACTGATTTGGCAAGTGCTTCACGATGCATGTATTTCTCCTACAGTCCTGTCACACATAAACTTGATAGAGTGCTTGGAGCTGCTACTCCAGGCTACACATGCAGCACAAATAAACCTTCAGCTTCTCTTTGGTAAAGAAATGGCTTCTTTAATGGATCACGTTTTCTCTGCACCACAACACCACCAGAAATGTAGAGGAAAGCATATGTGCACACTTCTCAGGTCACTGATAGGGAATTATAGGTTCAGAAATCTGTGTTAATCTGGCTTTTATATTTGTAAAACGATCAACAAACAGGTAAAAATGGCTCCTTGTGCAAGGTCACATTGCCCTTAGTGTCTGTTCATGAGATCCTGCAACAATCTTTAACTGTTTAGTAAACAGTTAATAGCATTTATGTAGAAAAATACTGGATTACCAGTAAGACAACGCAGTGGGGCTGACAACTGTGAAAATGCACTACACTATGTTACTACACTAATCAGCCAGAATATTAATACCATCTGGTGGTTTTACTGTTTTGGCTGATCGGTATGCAAACCATCTCCAGGTTAACTGTCTCTCAAAGAGTCTTTGTAAAGATTTATATTTATCAGCAGCAGTTATGAGCAATTTAATGGAAGTTTTACCAAATCTCCTGCTCCTGGCTTATGCAAAGGGATTAATCCAACCTTTATCAAGAGTTATTTTAATAAATGATGATCCATCTTACAACTCATGTGGACTGCTCTGTTAAGCATGCAGAGTTTTAGCGGTATCTTGTGTCTTACTGATAACCCTTTAGGGAGGCCAGTTTAATTATATCACATGTTCAATCCTTGTGTTAAAAGTTTCCTTAATTTTTAGCGTACATGTCCTTGTAGATATAAACAAAAACACTGCAATCACACTGCAGTCATTAATTGTCAAGTATAAGTAATGCCCAGGTATGTGATTTGTTAACACAGATGATCAGAAACACTCCTATGATACAAGGACAATTTAGCTTACAAGCTAACAAGGCCTGAGTGACTGCATAGATTTTTAAAATCTCATATGAGTTTGTTTTTTTTACTTGTGTAGATTATATTTCTCTGCACATTTTTCTTAAGCACCAACTTGCTTCAGATTTAAGACTCACACTTCACACGTATTCACACTTGTCACTTGCTGTCAGCAATAGAGTATTAAGATCATCACCAAAGGACACCTTGCCAGAAAATGTACTGAGCATTACTCAGCTTCTGTGCTAAACAAGCTGTTTTGGGGATTTTTTAGATGGAAATGTGAGGTCATAATCTCATTTTATTCTGACTTGGTATATGCTGACTATAGAGAAGGAGGCTTCTCACAGGGACAAGCATGGGGACACAGTGAAGCATGTCAGGAATTCCAATCAACACCGTTTGACCTTTGGCTCCACTAGAATTTGCCATGTACGCCTAGATCTGCAGCTCCACCCCACTCTGTTCATGTCCTCCTATCCTCCCATCTTCCCTGTCCTCTACAGCGAGGTGAAACAGGAGATTAATGAACCACATGCAATAGAAGTAGATCATGTTTGACGCAGAGATTTTATATAACTGGATCTGACTTATAATCAATTTAATATTATGATAAATTTGTCATAATATTATTGTGAAATCATTCTATACTTATTGCTGATCGCAGATTATTATCATCAACTCCACATATTTCCTCTCTCATTCCAATTACATTTGTGCTTAGCCATCATCTGTTCCTGCTAAAAATGAACAGTGGCATAGAGGATCTGGGATCTAAAGCTTTAAATCACAGTAAGACATTGACAGAAATGTCCATGCCCACCCACCCACACATATGTCATTTCTCTCTCCATCCATGCCTCTCAAGTCTTCCCGCTCCAGCCCAGTGTGTTTGAAGGGGGTGTTACGTATTTGTCTCCAGCAGGTGTTAGGTTTAGATCCCATCCACTTTCAATTTTAGCAATGTGAATCTCTGCAAACACTTTTTAACATACTGGTCTTAGTGGAGAAGAGAGACAGATGTGAAACATGCAGCTAGACATTAGCTACTCTTGGTTTAAACAGCTCTCCTTTTTCAAGGGTGTGAGTAAAATGTACTGTAAGAGGAAGAGTGAATGTGGGACAGTGAGAGAGAACGATGAAATGTGTGTTTGTGTGTCTGAGAGAGAGACGTGGACATCTCATTAGGGAAATTGTTTCTCAAGTGTGAATCGAACATCTCAGCGCAGCAGTGTCACTCCAGAGAAGGTCATCCCTGAGAAGGACACAACTGAAACACTATCGGGCATAATGGAAAATGGGAGGGAGGAATGCTATGAACTTTGTGTGTGTGGGTGGGGGTCTGTGTGCGTGACTGTTTGTATTTGCTGGCCCCTGGAGCCAAACTAGCTGGGGACATTTTTAGTCATTTGACCTGTCCGACCTCGAAGTGTCATAAGTGAGCAGAGATAGGGATGAAGCCATGTTATTTTATAGGCCAATCTTAGCCCTGGACATAATCATGACAGGTCCAGTAACCATGACTCTTTGGTTTCACTTAGGGAAGGAATGAAGGAGAGTAGGGATTAAAGGGAATAGAAAGTTCTAGTGCTTCCATGGCCAAGGAACAGAGAGATAAGCTGAAACAACTATAATAGAGTAGATATCTAACTGATTCAGTGATTCGGTAAATAAAGTTGCTGTTTCAATACTTTTAAAAGCTCAACCGTGCTGCAGCCTTTCCTTGTTCCTTTCTTTTTTCCTCTCTCATTTTTGTGTATATTTGTGTCTCCCTTGTCAGCGCTGGATTTGATGAACCAACAGAAAGTTGCAAGCTATGACCTCCAAATGTATGGATGAGTTCACACTAATACTCTATTTGTATGGTAAATTAAAAGATGTTGCTGAGGTTGCATCAGCAGTATTACTGCCATTTGTAACCTTGTCATGCTGAGCAGTAAGGTTACAATTCAAACTATGAAAACATAAGGCCTATGTCAAGTAAAATACATTATGTTGCATGTTAGATATTTTTCAAATACTGCTGATTTTTAATAATTTGGAGAAAGCTACAGGCAGTATTTACAGTGTTTGCAAAGTAGGCACATGTGTGCAAATTTCAAACAGGAAACTGTTTCTCCACAGATAAGAAAAAATTAATAAATTACCTCCATATAATGAGTAGTGGATAAAAAAAACAATTTACAGAATGACTAATGACAGTTAATGATTATGTTGATCAGGTAAGAATTACAATTCAGGAAATAATCTGTCACAGATCCTCTCTTTGCCCAGCTTCAGGATATTTCTTACTTTCAGAACTGCACATAGAGCTGACAACACAAGTTTCTAAAGTTCTGAAAATGTAGAAAACTAAATCACGAAGCAAGTGCTAGTCACTTCAGTAAAGACCGCAGGGGTAAATTACAGAGCTTGCCACAGGTGACATGGGGAAAAGCTACATCCTGCTCTGCTGTTTACAGCTCTCACGATGAAATAAGGAAATATATGTAATGTAGATCTCTTAGGAAGTAGGTTCCCTGGTTTACTAGTACCCCTTAGCTTTAATCACAATAGATGAGCTCTTGTTATCAGGACACAAACACAATTCAGCCAAAGCATCCTGTCATTCTCTCTGTAACAAGATAAATGCTTGTTACCCTCTTAAAGCACCAAGATAAAACACTCTCTCTGCTATCCATGTTCGAACACCTCTCATTTGGGCTTGTTGAGTCTGCTGCCGTGAACACACACCGCAATCACAGCCTCTCTGAAATACGTGCAGGTCTGCAGTTCACAAATCTCTAGGGAGTCATGTTTAATTCATGAGAGAACCTAAAATGAGTCAGACCTTGCAACCCCTTTAATGTATTCAGCAAGGTTTTTCGGAAGCTTTGTGTGTGTCCTGCGCCTCTGCTATCTGTCTGTCTGTCTCCACCCTGCTCAAATGCCTGTCACGTCACTCTGCCCTTTGCTTTGGACCATCAATGTCAACAATACATTCCTATGTGGATCTGATTTTTGAAGCGATCCTCTCACTTCTCCATGCTCGCCTTTGCATTCCCTCTCCTGGCTTGTCAGCGATCAAATAGAGTAACATCAAGGACAGATGACAAAGAAATGTCAGATGTTGTTAAGGTCAGGAACCAGCGGCAAAAGTAATTTACCCATGTTGTTTTACTTGGCTGGTTACAAGCCCCCATGTATCCCTTTTTCTTTTAGTAAATTAATAGTAGCTGATTTTTAAACAACACCCAAGGGCTCTATAAGTTCATTTCCTCTTTTGGAGCTCCAAAGGTGTTAAAAGATTGCTGCTAAAATTAGGGCTTTATCTGAGGTTCCCTCAACACAGTCACACTCCCACTCATATAACTACAGCTGTGGCTGTTATTAAATCCCACATCATTCAGGACATGTTGAAAGTGTTTCTTTTCTACTTCTCCTGTCACTTTACACCTCACATAACAGATGTTTAAAAATACCTGTGTCGGCACACAATTCAGGAGCAGAGAAATACTCTTTAAAATCACTTCAGAAATATTGTACACTGTCAGCACATCACCTGGTTGGTCTAGTGTTGCTAAAAACAACCACAAAGATAATATGTATACTCCTTTTGAATTAGGTAAAATCTAAAGTAATAGAAGCAACTGAATTTTCTGTGACAGCAAATATTTATTTCTGTGTCACCGGCTTATTAGGAAAGAAATAACTGCCTCTGATTTGAACGATGATGTGACCATGGTGGGTCACTGTGTGAGCAGTGTGTTTGTAAGTTAGAGTCTGTATGCATGAGTTTGTCTGCACGTGGGCTTAGAGTTATATAATAACATATTACTATACATTTTATGTATTTTTGTCACATACAGAGAATGTTGTAAACATACTGAACTTCAAATATGAAATAATAAAAATTTTTACAATATGTGTTAAAATGTACTGTTTGTAGTTTAGGGGTGTGTCTTTACAGGGTAAGTTGCATTATGCATTTACTCATCCAAGGTGGTTAAGGTGATGCCTCACCTTGTGATTCCATACTGACAGAAATGTTCCCTGTGAATGCTGCAACATAACCATTTAAAACATCAACTTAGCTGCCACAAGCTGATAATGAATTGCAATGTTTTGTGATTTTAAAACGTAATTTCACATACTAGTGTACAGTCCTGCAAATAGTTTATGCTTAGACGATGCTAACATGCTGATGTTTAGTATCATGTGTAACACATTTATCATCTTGGTTTCTAACATTTATAAGCCCTTAGCACAGAGTACAAAAGCTGTGAATTTTATTTATGTGTTAAAACAGACATTTTGACCTATCCAGATTTAACAATACATAAAATATTGCTTAAATATTTCATTAAAATAGAAAAATATTAAACTCATAGAAGCAATCCAGGAAATGTCAGGAAGATCCCCTGGGAACCTTGAAAGTCTGTCAAGAAATAGTTGTCAAGATATTTAATTCAAACCACTAATGTCAAACTAATAGTTACACAAGAAGAAAAGTCAGTAAAGTCATATTCTGGGACACAATTTATTTTAATTGTTAAATTTATTCATCTTTTTTTCAAGATATTCCAGTGTGTCGGTCGACTACTTAACTGACATTGTCATTTCATTCCAGCAGCAAGACTAAAATGTTTTTGTTGTTATTGTTGTAATTACATCTGGTTGATTTATGTGGTATGCCTTGTAGTGACACCACCATTCCTGTCGTAGAGCTGACTTGAACAAAGTTTTGTTTATAAAATGTAAAAGCACAAAAGTTGGATTGATGACGTTTAGAAATGAAAGTGCAGCAGCAGAATTTGACCCTTTTGTTCTCTACCTTATTGATGTGAATGGGCTGTAGCAACCCCAGCTATGATTTATCCTAAATTTAATTGACCATCATATAAATATAATTTAAAATTTTGATTTTGAAATTTTGAAATTACAATTACAGACACATATCAAACAACATAATACTCCCACAATCGTGATATTCAGAGTGACACAAATGTCATATCACATGGATTTAACAGAGCTGTACTGAAGGGTAAAGAAGATCTCTGTGCACAAACAGTCTGCAAATTTGCTATCCTCCAATAGTGTGTTCCAGCTATATATTGTGTATTTCAGAGATATATGTACATGTAAATTCTCATGTTCTCTTGCATTGTTTATGGATTTTATTGAAAATACCTGAACATATAATCTTAATGAGTAACAACTCTATAAGTAACATTTTTCAGGCTTCTGAATTTTAAATTCCTTTTACTTTCACTGATTAAAGTTTGTCATTATTGTTTGAGCAGCTAATGACAGCAGATTGTACCCAGTTTTGGTTCCATTTATACAAACATGATCAAAGATTCTTTATATGCACCACAACAACTAGAGTTTAAAAGATGGATGATATTGCACCCACAGCAGTTTAAGCCTACTTCCGTAAATATGTGGCCAAAACCTTCACATATAGATAAAATGGACACAATACAACACTATTTCAAATATCTTACTATTTTGAAAGACTGAACTTTCAACACTTTATAGATTCCTGTGAGCTCTAATTACACCAGCTGGCGCGAAAATACTGACAGAAAATATTGTGCTTGGGGATGACGGGTGGCCCTATACACCAAATAAGCATTGTTAGTGTAGACATAATATATGTATCTTTCAAAGAGGGTGAAGTTTAGAAAAACGATGGTTTAAAGGTAGAAAGGCCTAAAGCTTTTATATTCAGGATGCACACTGTAGCTTTGAACCTATTCTTTGTTTATTGGTTGATTTTAATCCTGGTAATCAAATAACCAAAGCTTCTGCCACTGAATCACTTATATTACAAATATCTATATTTTAAACCTTATTAATGATTTCCTTACATTTTTTCTTTTGTTGTATAGGCGTGGAACTTCAGCTGAGGATGGCAGGAGATTCTCGAGTCCTAATGGACCACAACATGGAGATAGGAGTCACATCTGCGCAGGTAAACTGCACTGCTACTACAGGTCAAACTCATCTCTACTGTCTTTCCACAACTGGGAAAGAAAGCATTACATTGTGTATGATAGAGCTGATATGAGTGTAAGTGGAGTGGTGACTGGAGCATATTTAAATCCTAGAGAAAGAAAAAGATGGAAAAGCTAAAGAGCAATGTAAACGATTAGTATGGAGAGAGCTATTGCGTGTAACAGAGAGAAGACCAGACAGATGGCTTTCGAGAATGGTGGGAATGAGGAGGATAAAAGGGTTGTTAGACATACATTACATATGCTGTATACATACTTTGTAGATAAGCATTACAAATTATAGATAAAATCTTGCAAAGCGTAACCAAAATATGCAGTTCTGTTACGTATGTTCACTTTACCTGGCAGTGAAGGGAGGGGAACTAAGAAGAGACACCCCACTCCCTCCCAGTAACAAATGTTTGAGATGTACTGGTTATCTTTCTTGATTCCTCAGCTGACTGGAACTTATCTGGTCTAACCAAGCACAGCCAGAAAGGCTCAATGAGAGAAAACGTCCACCACTTACTACTAGCACACAGAGAGAACTAATGAATCTGTTTATGGACCATATCCCCCAGGGATCATATTGACTACATAGGCCAAAGATTGGGAGCAGCTGTGTGACAGCTTCTTCTATCACTCAATTAGCCCAAGCCCAAAGAAAATTAATGCACTTATTTTGTCTTTCATTTAAAGCAGCGTAGTAGTGATTAGCAACAATTTAACAATAACTACTCTGACTCTGTGGAAAGTTCAACTTTAAGGACTTTGTGTGTTCATGAGCCTTAATCTATATTTGATCCAATGTCCCTGAGCACTTGGTAATAAGGGAGCCTTATTACCATTTAGTAAGCACAGTGTCATCAAGCCACTAATTGCAATGTGGGTCAATAAGAATTGTCTTTCAATTCTTTGTCAAAATGTTCTTTAAACAGATATCACTTTAAATCGATCCATAAAGTCAATACATGCAGGTCTTACTGAATGTGAATATACACACATCTGACATAATGAAACCATCCTGAACAAACCCATCTGCCAGATTAGCAAACTCTACAATCAAAGGCACTGCAAGGATATAGTAGTGCCTTAGAGTATGTCCTTCCTTGGCTGACCTGTGAGGACAACTCTAGGGAGAGATGGATCACAGGTGTCCGATTAGCAATGATGGATTCAGGGGGCTCAGGAGATAGTTTCTTGCCTCAGCACAAACCATTTCAATTATCAACTCAGATTGGAAAGTGTCAGGCAGATGCCAACACGCCCTTGGTCTCCTTAAAAGATACCTTATTACTTTGGCCTTCTATATACTGTATGTAGCTTTCTATCACATGTGTCTGTCCAAGAAGAGAGTTAAGCAACTGGACACATCTTGTGCAGACTCTGCAAGAATACATTGACAGACTGTAAGACATTAATTGTATTTTGTAATCCTAAATACACTTAAACATGAAATATTGGAATAAAGTATAATGGAAATCTATGGAATCCACTTTCTGATAAGTGCCCAGGTGTATACCTCTCTTTTTAATGATCCTAAGGGTCTATTGAAATAGGATTTGTTCCTATCCAGGGCTGTCATTGTCCCATAGGGTGCAAAGGGAGGGAACACAGGGGACGGAGAGAGAGGAGAGCACAGCTGTGGAGCCAGATCGCCTCGTTGGAGATGTGCCAACATAGACAAAGACCTGGGTGTCCTTGTGTTCTTGTTGTTTCCTATGATCTGCTTCTCTTCCTCCCATACCTTTAGGAGTTGAACAGAGGAGTGACTTGTAACAGCTCATAATTTACAATAACCCCCCCACCAGCAGAGAGGTCTGGTGTTGCCAAGTCTGAAACATAATCACAAAAAAAGGTCAACATACAAAACCAGTCAAAAGTTTGAACACACATAGGAATTACCGTGTTTTTCATGAAAAGATATATGTCTTCAGTTGCGTTAGCATTATTGCACATGGTTTTCTAATGATCAATTATCCTTTTTAAATTAATACATTAGCATTAGCAAACATAACATGCTATTAGAAGACAGTACTAATGTTTGCAGAATTTAGGCCTCTGTATGTTTATGTACATTTTCCTTTTAAAATACAGTAGTTTTCAGCTTTACAAAATGAACAATGTCTACACATTCATTCTGATCAATTTGATGTTATTAAATCTGCTTTCCTTTCGCAAAGACGGTCATTTCTGTGTCTAAACTTTTGACTAGTACTGTATATATATATTCCAGAACAAACTACGAAAGTACAATGTAGCTACTTTACAGAACATCAATCTAGAGAGACAGTTAAATTGTTAAAACTTTTTGCTGCTAACTTTGCTTCCTCACATTATTTCATTTCCTTATTCTTACTTTTTAACCTTTTATCTTTCTTCATGTACACAGGTGAAGAAGCTTCCAAAACACTTGAGGGAGGCTCAGATCTCAACAGAGCGAACCCACTTAATTTCTGACCCGGCAAAGAAGCCACGTCAACGATATGTGCAGAAAGATGGCAAGTGCAATGTCCATCACGGAAACGTTCAAGAGACCTACCGTTACCTCAGTGACTTATTCACAACACTGGTGGACCTACGATGGCGCCTTAGTTTCTTCATTTTCACCCTGGTCTATGTAGTGAACTGGCTTTTTTTTGGCTTTCTGTGGTGGTTGATAGCACTCATCCGTGGGGATCTGGTGCATGCTGATGAGGAGGGCTGGACCCCCTGTGTGGAGAACCTCAACAGTTTTGTTTCAGCTTTTCTGTTCTCCATTGAAACAGAGACCACCATTGGATATGGGTATCGTGTAATCACAGAAAAATGTCCCGAAGGCATCATACTGCTTTTGGTGCAGGCCATCTTGGGTTCCATTGTTAACGCCATGATGGTGGGCTGCATGTTTGTTAAGATCTCACAGCCAAAGAACCGTGCAGAGACACTCATGTTCTCGAACAATGCTGTCATATCAGTTCGAGACAACAAGATGTGCCTGATGTTTCGAGTAGGGGACCTGAGAAACTCTCACATTGTGGAGGCTTCAATTAGAGCAAAGCTGATCCGCTCGCAGCAGACCAAGGAGGGGGAGTTCATCCCACTCAACCAGACTGACATCAACATTGGCTTCGACACAGGAGATGACCGGTTGTTTCTGGTGTCCCCGCTTATCATCTCCCACGAGATCAACGAAAAGAGCCCCTTCTGGGAGATGTCACTGGCGCAAATGGAGAAGGAGGAGTTTGAGATTGTGGTTATCCTTGAAGGCATGGTGGAGGCTACAGGTATGAAAGGAGGGTTGGGAAGTGGGTTGGAGGGTTAATCGAAGTTAGAGGTAGAAAGAAGAGAAAATCTGGAAGGCATACTGAATATGATCAGTGGATAAATGAACAGGGAGACAGATGAATGAATTTTTGGATGCATGAAATTAGCTGAGTGATGGGAAGATGGGTAAATGGAAAGACAGAAGTGGCTTATATGGAAAGAAGCATTATTTTAAAGACAGGAGGGAAGAGAGTGTTAATCTCTAATTACTACTAATGGCAAACAATTACATTGTTATAAATGCAGAGATTTTATTGATTTAATGACTTCACAAGTGCTGACAAATGTTTTCTTCAAAGACAGTGGGTATTGTTCCTTTCTTCAATCCTATAACTGCAATTCTGTTTTCGACAGCAAATTATTTGTACCCACTTCCAAGTATTTCTTACTTCAGCTCAGGTAGGCGATTCAAAGGTGATCATACTGCAATTGCTTGCAAGTGTTTCTCTGTCCTCACTGCAGCCTGTCTTTTTACTGTTGTTACTTCAAAGTTATGTCTTTGATATTGCTTATTTCAAAATGAGTAGTGTAGCTACCCACACTGCCCGTCTGTGTTTTGGGTAAAGGACAAGCAATGCTGAACAGTGCACCAGGCTGCTTACATTTAAGAGGCAGATGTGGCCAGGTGTTTTTTTTCTCTTATTTCACAATAAGACTGAGGAAAAATGGAAAGCAGGAGCATCAACTCAACAATCATAATGATTTAAAAACACATTACGATGTTGAGAGTTTCAAATACATTGAATTTATATACTACACATTTTTTCTATTCTAAAAAATATAGTATTTAGAATAAATTCCATTCTTATTTCTAACTATATAACACAGAATACAGAAACAATTACAGGATAATTGGGTGCAGCTAGCATTAAATTTGCCATCTAAACTGTTTTATGTGGGGCATTGGCTAAATTAGGTATTATTTATATGCCTAAGCTAATATGTTTATTGGCCTTTGTTCAAGGACTAATTATAATCCACTCATTTGAAATACAATGTATAATGCAGTACATGTCCTAATTTAATTTATTAGATAGCACTGGACCTTAGTAAATGTGACGGACTGGTAAATTGTATTCACCGGCTGAACTGTCTTTTTAAAACATGTACAAAATCAAGCTCCCAATGCTACCAGGCGTTGCTTTGCATGTATCTGAACACTTCTGCGCTGATTCATTTTTGATTTTTTATATATATATTTTCTTCCTCCAAAGCCCTAGTAGTCATCATGCTCTCTGCTCACACGGCTGGAAACTTGACTCAGGCGTTACATCACATTTTGTATCAGCAGCATCATGGCATTGACCAGGGTTGTGTTGTCACTGTCCTTGATCGCGAGGCAACAGACCAATCTAACATATTACATGTTCATTCATATATGGAAGGCATATTAACCATGTAAATAGGGAGGGGTAAATCATCTACAGTATATTTCTTTGTAGAAGTTAGAGAGTAAACATGGTATGGTTTCATTTCAAAAAAGTCATGAATTCAGTCCAGTCAAAAAAGATTATTACCTGACTACCCCTGAATTATACAGGTTTTATATAGAGAAAAAACTTCTTATTAAATGAAAAATTAGACAGATTTTGGAGGCGACAGATAATTGGGTGGTCATTGTCATTTCTATTGACAACCAGTCTGTAGTCCTTAGCAAAATTGTGAATCAGGCTGGAAATTACACATGTGTGATAAAAACTAACTTTTCTTTTAACTTTTCTATAACATTCTACTATCCCACTTGGCAACCTTGCGTAATTTCACTAGTGAAAATGAAAAGAACAACAATATACACTATTACAGTAAACTACCTTGATAGAAAAAAAACAATACACAACTAAGCTAAAGTATGCTTAATATATCATACTATTTTAATATTTCCATCTATAACTATTTAGTAAAAATTACGTGACAAAATTTAAATACATAAAGCCACAACATGAACCATGAATGACATTTGCGTCAAACAAAAAAAATGATTATGCTGCACTTTATTGATACATTTCTCGTACTTTTGCTGTGCCGGATGCCAAGTCATGTGTGTCTGTGTTGCTGACAACAAACCTTGTGTTTATTATTGATCTGTATTTGAATGTAGCTGGTTTAATGCTGCTTTGTCACCTGTTTCTTTGACAGTTAATTATTTATATATAAAATATTCTTTACCCCATTTCTCAGAAGCACTAAAGCATATTGCATCATTGCTGTAGTTATGTACACAAAAATGTCTGCTGTGGTGTTTTTTGTTTGATATTTTTTTGGAAAAATCCAGGAAAACAGATCTGCAGACCTATGTCTGCATATTTTTCACACAACAATCTAACTGCTGATAATCTGTTCTCAAATGTCTGCTTTTAACCATAATGTAGGGTGTTGACCTTTCCTTTGGTCTGTGACAGACATAACACAGTTTAACAAATACAGTTTTCTTACCTCTGCATCTGCCCAGCCCCAAAAACTCCCAGTCTTACTTTTTATTTATACTTAGTTATAGTCTTTTTCTTCAACATTGTCACAGTTTTGGACAGCACTGCAACCTTACCAAGCCCTGCAACCACATCACTAGGTTGCCTGAGTCAAAGATGGCGGTCTATTGATAAAGCTCAGTTGTAACTACAATGAGCCATGCCAGAATGCGTAATAGCAGGATCCTGAAACCCAGATACTAAATCGAAAGAATCCATTGTTTATTTCAATGCAATTGCTTTATATAGCACCAAATCAAGGCACTTAAGGTTTAACATCTTACATAATTATGTGGAAAACAACTATAGAGCTCCATGACTATTTCTGTTTACGCCACCATGTTGGCAGGAACATCATCAGTGAAAATGAATGGCTCAATTATGGATTTCAAACTGCCAGACTTTATTGTGCAGTTTAAGTCCAAACACACTGAATGCTATGTTGCAAACCTCAGTAGTTTAAACATTTCTTACTCAGGCAATACTACGGGTCTGTAGCTCCCGCTTATGTCATCTGCACTGAAGTAAAAGAACAAATAAATCAATACATGGCAACATTTTCAACATTTTCTAAGTATGTTTGTTTCACAGACTCATTCATTTCTGGAGGCAGTTCCCAAATTCCCGAAGACTATATCTTTTTTCAAAAGGTTCCTAAAGCTTAATAACTTCTACCCAGAGCCTCAAACTGTTACTGTTGATTTATCTGAATGAACCGAACAAGTTAAGGATTTAGGAGAGGAGTCAGAAGAAACAGACTATAAATGTTGTTTTTGTCCAGTGAACTTAGTTATTTTTTAATCCGGATAGTGGGATGCGCATTGTGAAAATACTTTTAGAAATGGGGTTGTCAAAACAGATTTTTAAAAAATTTGGGGCAGACAGAAATGTGAAGGGGGCATATGATGTCGACAGAGGCGGGAAAGGGGTGGGGGCGGGGGTGCTCTGGATAACTTTTCATCA